>CM035439.1:95109066-95306566 GCA_020310875.1 Ceratopteris richardii
AGGACTATTATGATAGGCCATATCCTGGCCAAGATCTATGGAGCTCAGTACACACGCTGAGGCAGCGGGGATCAGAGCACACTGCCAAGCAGGCTTCCGCCGCACTTTCTCCACCATCGACCACATCTCCGTGCTTCGTTGCTTGATTGAGAGCGCGAAGGCGAGGAAGCAGAGACTATACTGTTGCTTTGTGGATTTCCGCAAGGCCTTCGACAAGGTCCCCCGAGAGAGACTACTATGGAGGCTCCAGGAGTTACAGTTACCATCAGACATGCTATGGGCCATCCACGCTTTGTATGCACGAGTCACAGACAGGGTACGCTGCCCCGGTGGTAAATCAGACAACCTTGTTAGCACCATTGGTGTGAAACAAGGTTGCCCTCTCTCACCCACTCTCTTCGGTCTCTACATCGACAAGATCACGGAGTATATACAACGAGCAGGAGGGCGAGGAGGAGACCTCGGAGGTACGCCAGTACACATCCTATTATATGCTGATGACATTGCCCTGCTTTCAGAGTCACAGGAGGGGTTGCAGTCACATTTACAGGTGCTCGATACCTTTTGCATGGAGAGAGGACTCACAGTGAACCTTGGAAAGACCAAGGTCATGATCTTCCATACCTCCAGGACAATATGCCATCGCGCCTCTTTCACAGTAGCTGGAGGACAGATAGAGGTAGTGGACTCCTACGTCTACCTAGGTGTCACCTTCTCGGGCAGCACAGGGGTATTCTCCATGGCACAGGCCGCAAGAGATAGATTGACGCGAGGCTATGCGGCACTTGCAGGGTTGGAGAGACGCTGCTTTCAGACACATTTTCAGGAGCCCCGGACTAAGGGGTGGCTCTTTGACACTCTAGTGACACCCGCATTGATGTACGCAGCAGCAGTATGGGCACCAGGGATCACAGAGACGATGTGGACGCGGATTGAGAGGCCCCAGATCACCATGATCTCACGCTTGCTACGCAGCAAGCCCTCTGTTCCACATGACATTATATGAGCTGAGCTTGGCACACCACCGATCCTAGTGGAGGCCCTCTTCCAGTTGGTGACCTTTATTCTGAGAGTTAGAGAGCTCCCCACCAACAGACTCACCAGGCTTGCATTTGAGAGCTCTAGACATTTGGCAGAGACAGGGCATGAGAGAGTATGGTATGCACAGACTTACCGATGGTTAGCAGAACATGGCATGAGCATTACGGATCTCCCCCCTTTTCAGTATGACCTCTCTTCCCCCCACATTACCCTCTCTCGTTCGGAGAGGAATAGGATCATTCGTCAGGACCTACTACAGATACACGTGAGGGAGACATGGATAGCACCACAGGAGCCTCTTCCCACAAAGAGGCAACACTACAGAGAGCACTTCCTGACTGCACTTCCTGACTGTGACAGCAGATGGTTTCATTCAGAGACCACGATACATGGATACATATATGGCACCAGCTGAGAGAGTGGCCATTGGGAAGCTCAGAGTATCATCACACCAGCTCGAGATTGAGGTTGGGCGAGCCACACATACCCCGAGGGATGAGAGATTATGCAGGATATGTAGAGAGGAGGTGGAGGACGAGGAGCACTACACATGTAGATGCCAGGCATATGAGGACATCAGAGACCTACCCACAGCTCTTCAGGGGGCCCAAAGAGATCAGGGCTTTATTGGGGACAGAGGACCAGCGCCCTCTAGGTCGTTTCCTAGTAGAGCTCAAGCACCGCCGTGCATCACTCCTCCAGCAACAGATGGAGATACACCTGGCCTCCCCCCCTCAGACTTATATTACAGATTTTTTCAGACCCACAGCCACTCGAGGACCCAGCTCGATGCGGGGTGTCACATTACACAGAGCAGAGGAGCTTAGACGACAGCGTCGACAACCGAGACCCCCAGTCCGGAGAGCCCGTCCACATCAGGGAGAGATTCAGGCGATTCACGCACGCCATGACATGGAGATACGGAGACGCAAGCAGCGCACCCCTATGGATTTGGACGTTCAGAGCATTTTGAGGATCGCCATGATGCCTTACCCACCGATGCATTATATCCTACACCCACTCCAGGCATTTAGTGGGTTGTGATACCATCGAGCCTCCCCTCCCTATGCATATCATATTTGTATCTCACCCATTCATTGAGCATATCGAGTGCATACCCATAGCACCCCACACCCTTGATGCCAGTTACCATCCACTCCTTTTAATTGGTATCAGAGTAGGTTTGTGCGAGTGTATAAGATAGTTAACTTCGAGCATCTATTTGCTTAAGTTATCATAGCAAACATATGGCATCCACATCCATGGAAGGAGTAGACCGCTTCAATGGAAGCAACTTCCACACATGGTATACACGGCTTGAGTATTATCTCATGATCACTAATCTATTAGATGAAGTTGAAGCAGAGGTGAGACGACTAGAACAAGGACGACTTGTATTATACAAAGCAACTCCAAAACAATTCTATAGCACTAAGCCCAACAAGTGGTACACACGACTTCCTCATCTTCATCAAGTGGTGGAGCATGGAGTACTCAAGAAGGAGAGGCTAGATAAGAGCAAATGATCTTGAGCTGATAGGTTTGGCCAACCTTGATAGTTGAGAGTATGTTTCAGTCTATATTTTATCTTCTTTCTTTAGCATCTTTTTATTATCTCTATCCTTCCATGCACTACTTGGTGGAAAAGATGATGGGATGTGTGAGTTCTCCTCATGATGTGCATTGTATGAGTGCTTGCAGCTCTTCATGTTTAAGGTCCTTATGTTTGTTTGTAGATACTTAGCATGATATGTGAAAATAAACAAGTACTTAAATAGTTAATAATTAATAATCAACAATATGCCTACTTAACGTATTTCCCCTAGTGCCATGCTAGGAGAGGATGTTGGAAATATGAGCAACCTTTCACTAGAGTTCTTTATGCAAAAAAAATATTCAGAAAAATACAAGTCAAATCATGGTCAAAGGCTGAGCAATACAAGTCAAAATGGTCAAAGATGTGTGGATTTTTTCAATTGCAGATGATGAAAAAGCTTATAGAGAGCTATCCAACCATATATAACATATAACAATTGGAATCAGATTAGAGGGCAAAAGTCAAACCCTAATTTTTTGATAAACTATGAAAAGTAGATTTCGAAGGTCAAAAAGCAATGGTATGTGGCAAGTTTTGATTAGATATTCTCATCACAACCTATACCTTCTCCCATTTCTACTCAACCTATTGAAGACTCAAAAGGAACCAATTCATGAAATTGGAGCATCTTCAAATGAAAAAACTCCAAAAGAAAGAGAAATGGGATCGACCATTCCTACTCAACCTATTCTACATGCGGTCACCACAACCTATAGCTTCTCCCCTTCCTACTCAACCTATCGAAGAGGAACCAATTCATGAAATT
This sequence comes from Ceratopteris richardii, assembly GCA_020310875.1. Lineage (NCBI taxonomy): Eukaryota > Viridiplantae > Streptophyta > Polypodiopsida > Polypodiales > Pteridaceae > Ceratopteris > Ceratopteris richardii. The sequence continues at coordinate 95,112,471 of CM035439.1, forward strand.
GGAGAATCTTCAAAAGCTCCAAAAGAAAGAGATGGCATTAATTTTCCAAAAACTTCCAAAGTGGTTCTTGCAAATTGTGCAAGATAGTGGCATTCAAAGTTTTGGAGGAAGGACAAGAAGTCAGAAAGATATGCAAAAAATTATGCAAAAGTCTTTAATATTCATAACATTCTTGCATTTACTTAAGTAGAGAATGAACCTACTAGTGTTGAAGATGCATTTCATAATCTTCTTTGGAAGAAAGCAATGCAGAAAAGATTGATTCTATTCATAAGAATCAAACATAGAAGCTTCATGAGTTACCAAAGCTAAGAAAGCTATTGGTATCAAGCGAATCTTCAATGTGAAAAGAAAAACCGATGATACAATTGACTAATATAAAGCAAAGTTTGTTGTCAAGGATTATGCACAAAAGAAAGGTATTGACTATGACGAAATGTTTTCTTTTATTTCTAAAATGACCAGAGTCACGATTGCTCTTTCTCTTGTTGTATTCTTTGGTCGAAAAGTATACCAATTAAATATCAAAACTACTTTCTTCATGGTGATCTTCATGAAAATGCTTATATTCCACAATCAGAGGGTTTTGAAGAATAAGGTAAAGAAACTTTAGTATGGAAACTTATAAAAGCTCTCTATGGTTTGAAGCAAGCACCAAGCACTCGGTATAAAAAGATCCATTTATATTTTTTATCTATTGTTCTAAAAGCTCCACTTCTTCTACACTCTATGTTAAGTAGGAGACAGATGTTTTGATCATAATCATACTTTATGTTGATGATATGATTATGACAAGTCCAAAAGATTAAGATCTTAAGTTCTTTAAGTCAGAGCTTAAAAAAGTTTTTGATGTTAATGATCTTGGATTTTTATATTATTATCTTTGCATTGAGTTCACATATTCAAGAATGACTATAGCTATATGACACAGCAAAAGTACATTGCAACTTTTGGAAAGGTTTGATTTGTTAGATTCTAGACATATGCAAACACCTATTGATGCTAATGTGTCATTACAAGCAGATGCAGAGTCAAAACCTTTTGATGTTACTCTTCATAGTCAAGAGGGGCTACTCTTAAAGCTCTATGGCAAGCACAAAAAGCCAAGAGAGCATTCACCTAAAGCCCCAAAAGCAAGCATGCAAGGTCCCAAGAGAAAGAAATCAAATGGACACTAAAGAACAGAAAAAATCACATACAATCATTTAAAACATTTGGAATGATTTTTTACATAATATAAAAATCGACAACTTTTTCATACCATGGTAGCACCTTGCTCTTCAGACTCCCAAGTGTGCATGCTGATTTTGAAGAGTAGTGGTATCCAATTTAGGGTTTCTTCACGTGTTGTTGCTATACCAGGTGTTTACGTACCACTCATCGCAAGGACTTACCATTGTTGCTGCTCTACATCAAAGAAGACCTAATTTCAGTATTAGGGTTTTTTGTATTAACTGTTTTGAACACTTCTTATCCTTCTTTTTGCACATATTCACTCACATAAAACCTTTAAGACAATCTCACACTATTTTTTGTACTTCGAACCTTTAGATTCAGCCTATATTTAAATTCTTGTATCATACACACATTGTATATTGACATTTTGCATTTATTAGTGATTGTAATAGCCTTAAGTTGCTACACTTTTGTAATTGTCTTCTCATCTCTCTATATTGTCATTTATCTCTCTTGATTAAGTTATGGTGTGTAATGTGCTAAGGTCAAGTGTCCGAAAGATCTTGGATTAAGCCTATGATTATTTTTTGGGCCTACCACAATTCTAACAGACGAGCCACAACAACCATCGCTAACTCTCATTGTTCACCGAACCTTACAAACCTAACCACACCTTATCCTCATTTCAGTCTATAAATAGGACCCATGGGCTCATTTGTGAGACATTCCTTGCAAGAGGCGCTTGGAATCTAGGCCCTTTGGCAAAGCCTCATCTATCTGCCCACAATCAATATAAAGACAATATAGACATTATGGAGAATAGACAAGATAATAAGAGAGATGAAGGAGCATAGCTCTACATATTTGCAATACATTCCAAATATGAAGTACATGAAAATTACAAAAAAGGATATGAATATGCATAAAAAATGCTCATGCTGCTTCGCTTCTTCATAACTTCACAATCTCCATAACATGAAGGTGGTCTCCTTCAAGTATAGATAAGCTTCAAATGCTTCCTTCACTATGGTAGACGAAGATCACACATGTTGCTTCCCTCCTTGTTGAAGATGAAGAAACCCAAGTTCAACTCCTTCAAGGTTGAAGAAAACCTCCTCCTATGCCAAGCTCTAAGAGTTCTCTCCATGAGATGATCTATGTTCTTTATATGGACTTTTAATTATCCAAGAGCTGCTTCACGAAAATCTAAAAAGCATGCGTTTTTTTGGAAAAAGCATCCTCCTGCTTTCGGTTTTTTTTGGGATCTTTTTGCCTTAGCTTTTTATGTGGTCACTTGCTTTTTTGTTCGAGTCAACCTGAGCCATTGGATGCTTTCAATTAGATGGTGCTAGGTGTCAAATTAAATTTTGAGTTTTTTAATGAACTTTGACCTATTTGGAGTTATTGACCAAAAATTAGGGCTTGACTTTTTACCCCCAAAAATCTGCTACAAATATTATGTATCATATATCAACACATACCTTTTAAAGAATACTCTCCAAATCTAAAATAAAAATTCTTGAAAATTTCACCATTTTTTTACGAGATCTTTGACCAATGTTAGCCATATTTGACTTTCATAATTCTGGATATTTCTAGATTTTTCTTAACATATAAGCTCCTCCACTTGTGGAAGATTGCTATTTCCAATACTATCTTGGTGGGGGAAAGGTATGGGACAATGGTCCCTTGGCCATGGCTCCCCACTTTGCTACATGCTCCCATGCTCGAAAGAGAGCCCGTCTAGCTCTATGGCTAGGAGGCAAGTCTGATGCCTCCCTTCTATTGTTCATGAATATGGGTTGTTTCTTGACTTGTCTAATCAGGAGGGTCCTAGAGGTTCTAACACCTCATTTGTATAAAAAGGCAAAGTGTTCTTTCTCCTTGTCTCTCATCAATAAGGCTCTCTTCTCTTTACATCCAAAGAGCATCGCCCCTCATTTCAAGCTCTCTCATCACACTAGCGGTGATATCTCATGATGATTCCTACTAATTGTGAATTCTAGAACACCTTCATCCATTGATGTTATCGATGCACAACACCTAACACATGGTTGGTACTAGGATGAAGATGCAACAAAAGAAAACTACATGTTCATTAATACAAAGAACATTAGTGTGAATCCATGCAAACTCCAAATTCACCTTAAAAAGAAAATGCAACTATAAGTGCATCGGAGTCAAACACAAGACTATATAGCCAACAACTCAATTATGCATAGTATCAGCTCCATTACGCATAGTATCGAAGGAAGACTATGACAACCCCACTAACATCATTAGTGCCCAATAGTGGGCATATAACTAAGACGAAAAGATGTTTTCACACTTAAGCAGTGTACACCCATGTGCACACATGTTGCGAGCATTAACTCATAGGAAGCTCACTTAAAGTAAGTTTCCATGACGTTTAGAAATGAAGCCTAGCACAAGATACACGCTAAAAAATGGACAATTTAATAAGACATTAATCACTATCCATATTCCATTGTTTCTTTCTGTAAGAAAAAATAAGAGCAAAGCGGAATAGACCAGTAGACAGAGTTGAGAGAAAAATGAAGACAAAGGTAGATGCTGACTGAGAGATAGAGAACTCAAATTCTCAGATTGCCGAGTGTAATGCACTTACAACGATGGTCTTCTACTCATGCACTCCCAATGTGGAGCTAAGATAGTGATCTAGACATACTCTAGATGAAGGGTTTACTAATGCGCAATGCTCTGTAAAGCTTAACCTTGCCATGCTTATATAGCTTTTACAAGGGGAGTCAGTATAGATAAACGTAGTCGGGAGATGGACAATAATCGGCAAAATATACAATCCGACACTATCTCCACGATCAGAAGTCCTATTGTCTCGACCCTATGGACCGGGGGGATAGGCCCCCCGGACCCCACAAAAGGGGGCAAGCCCCCTTCTACACTCCTCCCATTAAGGTTCTATGGGGAAACCGTGCGACGCCATAGGGCCTTTACTTTCGCCTTAAATGGCAACCCAATGGCCCGAAAGTTTATGCCCTACATAACCTAATGGCTAGGCTCACAAAGATCATCTATAACCATCAACAATCACACATAGACCTCATCTAACTTAGAAGTTAGGGTTCCACAAATATCCGAGCTCTCACAATGGCTTCTCTTCATAATGGGGGCCTTACAACTTAGAGCACCATGGATCATTTGTGGTCACTTGAGGGCGGAGTATTGAGCATATCTAACACTTTCTAGGTGCATATATATCCCATTCTACCATCTTATTGTATAAATACCTAAAGCTATCTTCCTATTCCCTCCTCTCGAACTCGTCCACTCAAGAGTCGGAAAATCCTAAGATCAGTCAATGATTTTCCTCTTCTTCCTAGTATATACTCTTTAATCCATTGTTACTGCCTGCCCCTAGTGTAACCCACCCTTTTAGATCTCTTTGCTTTTAATTATTAGCAGTTTTGTTTAAGAAATTTCCAATGCATGAGCAATTTACAACAGTATTGGTCAAAGCATACCCTAAGTGCGTGCTTGGGAGGAATACAAAACTATGGTTTTTAAGGAAAACAAATAGATGTCATTGTTATACAATATGTGAAAGGAGAGAAATTACATTTGTAAGAATATTTATTACTAATAAACATGTGACTTGATTTTTAGAACAATTTTCATAGTTGAACTCCCTCATTAGGTGGCAGCTGCACTTGTACAAGCCAAAACAAGGATGCTCCAAACTATAGCTCAGCAAAATACAATGTGTGTGTGTGTGTCTGTGCATGCACACGCACATGTGTGTGTGGGTAGGTGGCTGCACACATGCGCATGTGTGTGCAAGCATGAGAAAAACAGAGGGGGGGAGAGAGAGAGAGAGAGAGCATGTTGGAGTGTTTTGGATGTTGTATTCTATGTTTCACACATGTATTTCATTTATAAGAGCAAATACACTGCCAAGAGCAACAACATTCTTCTCACCTCTGCCTTTTATCCGTGAGGACTATTGAAACTCAGCATACTGCTAAGATAGAACTCCCTATAAGAATAGTTATTAATCTAAAGTCTTTCTTCAACACTTAAGAACCAATAGATCCTGCATGATTAAATAGATGGCTCTGCCTTCATCTCAATATATCAAAAATGCCCATCTGTTAAGCTCTTAACATATTATTACACGAAGCATAAGCAATAATATCCACAATGTTCTTAGAATAATGAATTTATGATCACTATCAAAACTATGTCTCTGACCTGATATCAGTGAAACTGTGATCTGTCATTCTTGAAATATTCTCTGTATTTCAAAGGGTTCCCTCAAGCCTACGAGTGCACTATAGGCAACAGAAAAGTAGTCAGGTTGATTCTGCCCCTCTTGACTTGTAAATTCCTAGGATTGTTCAACTTTCCTTGTGCATGTAGGGCACCCAAGCAGATGGTAAAGAAGTTGCAATAAAAAAGATTACAAGAGGAAATCTCGCACGAAAGGAGGAGATCCTGAATGAAGTTAACCTTATTACGAGTGTGCAGCACAGAAATCTCATTAAGTTACTGGGATGTTGTGTAGAAGATTCCCAGATAATTTTGGTGTATGAGTATCTACCAAATGGAAGTTTGGATTGCTTCTTATTCGGTACGCTCTTGAGATCTTGGTTGAGAGGCAAAAACAAAAGTTTATTCATTCAATTCTGTTACTTATTTCTTGAAGTCCACAACTAAAACACGTCAGAATGTATGAGCTTTGATGAAATGCATTCCTGTGCAGGAGAAGCACAAAACAAAAATGTATTGGATTGGCCAACTCCCTATAACATTATTTTGGGCATCGCTAAGGGACTTGCATATCTACATGACGAGTCACAACATCGGATCGTCCATAGGGATATCAAGGCAAGCAATATTCTTCTTGACAATCATCTGAAACCTGTGATTGCAGATTTTGGCATTGCAAGACTTCTGAAAGCTGATGCAACACATACCAATACTCATATAGCAGGCACCATGTGAGTAAGCTGCAAATTTATTTAATAGTAATATTTATCAATACTAAGATAACATCTTACTATCATTTGCATCTTATTTTTCGAAGAGGGTATCTTGCACCTGAGTACCTTATCCATGGTCAACTGAGTGAAAGTGTCGACGTGTTCAGCTTTGGTGTGGTCTGCCTGGAGATAATTACAGGAAAGCAGAACAGAAATAGCACGCTTCTAAATATGGTATACCTCTCTCTCTCTCTCTCTCTCTCTCTCTCTCTCTCTCTCTCTCTCTCTCTCTCTCTCTCTCTCTCTCTCTCTCTCTCTCTCTCTCTCTCTCTCTCTCTCTCTCTCTCTCTCTCTCTCTCTCTCTCTCTCTCTCTCTGTGGAAGATGATGACGACCGAGTTTAACTAGAATTATGGAAAAAACGCAATAATAAGAACAACGGAAAAGTCAAACACCATTTATGGCCAAACGGAGAGCCTAAAAACAAACCTTCGAAACATCGAAGAAAAAGGACATCCAACAGAGCAAAGCTGTCCTTTGACTTCCTTGTCATTTCTATCATCAAGGGTCTTTCTTATGTTTTTGTGGACAGTGGATTAGGGCTTACAGGTAGTCATATGCACTTGAGCAACAAAATATATACTAGTAAAGAAACAGGAATATTGTAGAGTTGTGGTACAACTGCTCCCTCAGATAAGATAAGCTTTCTTCATCTGTTCAGATGATGTCAATTAACCTATGAGAGGATACAATGTAGCGTGCTTACTGAGAAACAAGAAATCCGAGCATTTGAAATAGCTTACTAATGGCGGTCCGAATGACGGTGAATCATTTTTTTCCATTGTAGGTTTGGGAACATCATGAAGCTGGTAGCCATGCTGACATAGTTGATAAGAGGTTGGTTGATGCCTTCGACATCGAGGAGGTTATTCGTGTCGTTCATGTAGCACTTCTATGTACTCAAGACAATCCCAGGCGACGGCCATCAATGTCCAGACTTAGTCTCTGGCTTGATACAACACGCTCGCTTTTGTACCATATCGTATATGGATGTTATGCGTGCTCTTTACAGTTTCGCTTCAACTTCCCGCTTGCCTCTATGCGTCCTCCATGATGAACACCTGTTTCAACCTAAAATGCCAAATCCATTCTTTTCATCACAAGGTCTTTACGCATGAATCCAAACCTGCACTAATGTACCACCACCTTTGAGAGCATTTCTTCAGTATTTAGAAGGATGGTCATGTTTGGCCCATACGGATGTGTGGTGGGATCCTAAGCTTTATGTAATTACTCCTCGTTTGTGAATCCATGTTTATGGTAATTCTTCTCACGAATTCCATGGCTACATATCTCATGTTTAAGATTTATTATGGAGTGAATGCCTTCATTGAAAGGGATGTGACCTATTTTGAACATGATGAATCTATTATTTCATCTCATAACTATTCCATCGTTATCCATCCAAGGAAAAAGGGATGAATGTTAGCGATTATGAAACATATTTGAAATGATATAGAAGTATTGTAAAACAAATAAAATCAAGAAGAATGATTATCGCTTTGAAAAGAAAATAAGATAGGACTCTATCAATGATCAATTAACACCCATCAATTAAGCAAAGAATTTGGCTTAGAAAAGGACGCTTGCAAAAAAGGACTTAATTTCATGCGAAACATCAAGCTCAAGGTGTTTTCAAATTCAAATTCGAAGAGTCAATCTCTTGCATCTTTTCTTCTTCATGTTCACATTTCTCTCTTATATTCTCTCCCTGTGTGCACGTATTCCAATCCTTGTATTCTCTCTCTCTCTCTCTCTCTCTCTCTCTCTCTCTCTCTCTCTCTCTCTCTCTCTCTCTTGCTATATATGCTCTATCCTTCTCTCTCATCACCACTTACACAGCTACACACATGCATGCATACCTAGACACTTTTTTTATGTTTGTTTAGAAAAAAACTTTGTTTGTTGTCATTTATGTCTAAGTAGAGAATTAATTTTTTTTAATAGAAAGAGTGGATTGCACATTAGGCAGTGCAGTGTGGCTACTTGCCTTTGGGTGGATGGGCAAATGCTCGATCCCCTTGAGGTGCAAGGGATGCCCTTGGTCCCTTTGGTTGGAATGTCCATGGCCTTAAGGCATTGTTGAAATGCCTTTGGGCAGTTTCATATCTAGCCTTTCGACACCTATTATAATGACTCCTTCAAGCACTCCAATGTATTTAGCATATAAGCCTATGGATTATGTTTAACCCTTGCTTTGTTAAATTTAGTTAATGCTTTGTTTTCTAGATTAATTAAATATGTACTTGCATACAGAAAAAAAATGCATGATACGTAGCTAGATAGATAGGTAGATACATACATACATACATACATGCATACATACATACATGCATACATACATACATACATACATACATACATACATACATACATACATACACATATACATACATACATACATACATACATACATACATGCATGCATGCATACATACATGCATGCATGCATGCATACATGCATATGTGTGTATGTACTTATGCACACATACATGCATAGATACATACATACATACATACATACATACATACATACATACATACATACATACATACATACATGCATGCATGCATGCATAGATGCATACATACATACATACATTCTTACATACATACATACATATATATATACATACATGCAAACATGCATACATACATACACACACATATACATACATAGATACATACATACATACATACATACATACATGCATGCATGCATGTATACATACATACATACATACATACATACATACATACATACATACATACATACATACATACATACACGCATACATACATGCACACATACATATGTACATACAAAAAGGCATGCATAATTTACATAAATAAACAAATACATACATACATGCATATGTGCATGCATACATACATACATACATACACACATACAACATACATACACACATACATACATAAAAACATACATACATACAAATATACATATGTGCATGCATACATCATTCAGACATACATAGATACATACATACCTACATACATACATACATACATACATACATACATACATACATACATACATACCTACATACATACATACATACATACATACATACATACATACATACATACATACATACATACATACATACATACATACATGCATGCATGCATGCATGCATGCATGCATACATACATACATACATATATACATACATACATACATACATACACACATACATACATGCATATATGCAGAAGGTTTAGAACATCAAGATCTTGGATTGCAAAGTTTTCTAAAACAAAGGTGTAGAACATCAATATTTCTCCTATAAGTTGACCCAAAGATCTTGGATTGCAAAGTTTTCTAATCTACAAATATGCTTCAGTTTTTGGTTTGGATTTCACTCTTTTACAAGGTAGAGCAAAGACCAATAGATCTGGTCTTCTTTTAGTTTCTTTGCTTTGACTTTTCATTTTTGTGTATTTGGCTCACACCTACTTTCAAGGCGTTTTCTTACTGTACCAATGCCTTGTAGATCAATAGAATTGAAGGTGTCAATCACACTTGTAAGTTGAGGAGGATGTATTCATCCCAACAAAGAAATTTAAGCTCAAGGATTGATTCTTTCGACAAAGCACACTTGCAAGAGGATGGAAATTGGACAACCCAAGTTGGACACCCAAGTCTAGGGGCCTTCTAAAGCAGCATTTACGTGGAGCTTCATTTTGATGCATGAAGATAGAGAATCTTGTGAAAGGGTAAGTCGCAACTTGATAGAAAATTTTTGTTTTTACAAATTCATATACATTTTTCCTTCAAGGTTTTGTGGAGGTTGTCAGAGTTGTTTCATTTGCATAATGTCTTTGTGTATGGTAATTGGTGAATCAAATATTTAGGGGGGGTTACATGATATGAAATTTTAGGTGGGGAAACTTTGAATTCTCTTTCCATAACATAGCTATATATAAGAGAAAGTAGAGATATTTTATAGGTAATTATATGCATCCACCACAACACCTTGACATAAAATTGCATAGAGCACACTAGTCGGGTTCATCATTTTGTAACTGGAATATTAAATCAAGAATAATTTAATAGTTTTTCAAACGACTTCTTATGATATTAAGTGATTAAAAACAATGAACTATAAAAAATTCACTTCTTTGAATTTCATTTTACTTCTACAAGGTTTTAATGAGAGCTTATGAGTAGTGTCTTTTGTATCCCAAAGAATTTTAGGAGCAATGGAATCCATCAAAGCAACATTGAGTAAGATGTTGGATCCGAAAGATATGTAAGGATTTTTTATGTTGATACAGATCTTGAGAGGATTGTTACACTATATCCTAAAGCTATCAATAAAGTTCAACGGTACACGTGCGAACATGTTCTTAAATTCAAAGTTGATATTCCAAGTACAAAAATAATATAGGCCCTTTCATCAAGTACATCTACATGAACATCAATGGTTTCAAGAATATGTTTAATAGATTCTTGAAATGCTTACCGCCATCCCACTTTTATGATATTTCAAAAGATCTTGTAGAATCAATTATATGAAATTTTAGATGGGGAAAGCTTTGAACTATTGGTAACAAGAAAATATGAAATGAAAATAAGGTTAAAAAAGGTGGAAGGGGCACAAATTACTCACCTTGTTGTTCTCCCCTTTCTTAGTTACTCACACACTCAAATTTGGTTTATTCATTATGGAAAAGTTGGAAAAAGATGGAAGCTTACTTCAATGAAGAGTGGAAGTGGACTATCATTATTAGGAATAATGATTCAATCTAGTTCCTCATCAAGGGAATTAGGTTTGCTGATTCTATTAACCTCCAAAGAAAGAAGACATAACGCTCTTTGGAGCATTCGGAAAGAAAGGTGTGCTATCATTATTGGCAACCCTCCAAAAGAGTGATCAAATGATAAGAACCTTAGTCTTCTAGGAAGAAGAATTTTTTAATGCAAGAATTCACCTCTCTTTAGTTTTGGAGAACAACATCATTCGTGAATGGGCCCCCGATGATAGGGACAAAAAGGTTATTAATCCTGTTTATAATTCTTTATAATAGTTTCATTCTTAGTTTTCTTCCTGCCATCTCTTAGGCCTAGTGCTCCTCCTATTGCCTTACAACCGTCATCATTGGTTTGCCTTTGCCCTATCCTACCCCTGCTTTGTGGGGTAAAGAGGATCCCATGGATGTTATGCCCCTTCACTTGTACAATTACTCTTTCAATTAATTCATGCAAGGGAGACTAGGCCTCAACCAAACTTCCTCATATTAAAAAAAGAAAAAGTGATCCAACTCACTCTATGGCTATAAATTCAGAAGTATCCCATTGATTGTTCAAGGGAACTCACGATGTTACCACTTGAGCAATAAGACAAAGCTTAAAATTACAAAATCATCCTAATATTTTAAGTTTTAAAAATTGTGATTCTTTTTATTCTTAGCACAAGTTTGTTTAGAATGAAAGCATTTTATGAGAATTGATATCACTCCATAAAATAAATAATTGTGATATAGAATAAGATATCATAGTTCATGAATCATCATGTCAATGAAATCACATTCCTAGAAGATGTGCCCCCTTATGACCTGTGAACATTTTCCATAGGAAAATCATAGAGGATTTTCCTTTTAATCCATAAGGATATTCATCAAAGCATATTTTGACTTGTATAACATAAGACATTATGGCTAGCATATATTCATAACATATTGTTTCTAGTCAAGGTGTTCATGTACATGCAAAGAAAATTAAAGTAATTGAAGAATGGCATGTACCTCAATTTGTGAATGATGTACACTCTTTTCTAGGGTTAGCTAGTTTTTATAGAAAATTTGTAAAAGGTTTTTCTTATTTAGCACTCCCACTCACATTATTATTGAATAAAAAGTTAAAATGTGCATGGGGATTAGCACAACAATAGTCTTTTGAAAAACTCAAACATGCACTTTCTCATGCACCTAGTTTTCAATTACCAGATTTTGCACAACCTTTCCATGTAGTTATAGATGCTAGTGGTCTAGGTATAGGTGCTGTATTAATGCAAAATGAACATCCCATTGCATTTGAAAGTAGGAAACTTATACCTTCAGAAAAGAATTATACTACATATGATAAGGAACTTTTTGCTATTATGCATGCTTTAAAAATTTGGAAACATTACCTTATGGGTTCAGAAGTTCTATTCAAAACAGACCAACAAACCATTAAGCATTTATTAAATCAACCATTGATTTTTGTTAGACACATTAAATGGGCTTCATTCATACAAAATTTTCAGGCTATGGTTCAATATCAACCTTGCAAAGCTAATGTTGTAGCAGATGCCCTTAGTCGTTTTCCATCCCCACAAACAAGTGTTGTTTCTATTAATAATATTTTTGTTATTCATATCCATTCATTTCATGACATGATTCCTACGTATGCATCTGATTTGTATTTTTCCCAAACATGGAATGTTTTGATTGATTCTACAACATTTTGTGAAGATCACTACACTTTTCATAATGGATTCTTGTATTTCAAACACAAGTTATGCATTACACAAGGTTTTAAAGAATTTGTTATGAAAGAGATGCATGAACCACCGTATATGGGTCATAGGGCATCCAAAGTACTATTTGTACATGTAAAGAATTCTTCTTTTGGCCAAATATGGAAAAGGATATTACACAATATGTTTCCCATTGCATTGTGTGTCAACGTGTGAAATGCCATCATGGTAAAGCATTTGGATTATTAATGCCACTTCTCATACCTAATGGACCATGGGAACAAATTTATATGGATTTTATTACTGGTCTTCCCTCAACTTCATCTCATCAGGATATGATTTGGACAATTGTTGATAGGTTTAGTAAACAAACATATTTCATTCCTTGTAAAAAGGCTTTTTCTACATCTCAAGCTGCTAAGTTAATTATTAAATGTATTTTTCCGCATCATGGTTTCCCAAAAGTTATTCTTTTATATCGAAATTTTATTTTTTGTAATCACTTTTGGGCTGCATTATTTCAAAATTTAGGTTCTAAAAGACTTTAGCTAGTGGGTAAAGTGAAGCTACTTTCAATTTATATCCTGAAAGTAGTGGGTAAAGTGAAGCTACGAATGGTACTATTTTAGATCTATTACGTTGTTATTCTTTAGATAATCTAAGTTATTGGGATGAGAAACTTCATTCACTACAATTTGCATATAATAACACAACACATAGCACTACTAGACGTGCACCATATGAAATCGTGTATGGTAAAAAGCTTCCCACTCCCATGTCTATCACTCAAATTGACATACCCATGGTTGATTCTTTTGCACAAGATCATATTTCTACAGTTCATGAGCACATTAAAAAGAGTCAAGAACGTTACATGCATAATGTTAACAAGAAATGAGTAGCTAAAGAATTTAATGAAAATGAATTTGTATGGTTAGGAATAATTAAAAGATGTTTGAAAAATATTTCACACCATCCTAACGTTAAACTTGCACCATGTTATTTTGGACCTTTCCGTATTATTCAAAAAATTAACGAGAATGCTTTTAGATTAGACATACCTTCTCATTGGAATATCCATAATTCTTCTCATGTTAGTTTACTGAAGCAATTTAAAGGATCATTACCACTCACTCCTATTTCAGATGATCCTCCTTTACTTGAAGAGGTGCAGAAATTTTACTTCTAAAGAAAATACTTGATTATGATGTCATTAATACACGCATAGGTAATCAATATCATAGATATTTGGTTAAATATAAAAATCACTCACTTGAAGAATCTCAATGGATTCATAAGTCATCACTGACTCCACATTATGACCATTTGATTTCTACTTATAATTTACAATCACATTAAATTCCAATTTTCTAGTTCCATGCATAAAATTTTTACATGGAGCATGCTCATGATTGTTCAATGATGGGACATGTGACTCGCCATCCATGTCTATTTTATTCTTATCAACTGAGGTCAGTTGCTCGTCAACTGAGAGGCATGTTATACTTTATGGAATAACGGAATGTTAAATGGATTTTAATGCCTTGAGGTTTTTAATGTGTTTTGTGCTTTGATTTAGCAAGTGAAGATTCATGAGGGTGTGAATGTGCATGGACTTGTTCAAATATTTTTGGAGATATTTAGAAGAATATTTAGAAGATAGTTATTTTTAGAAGATAGTATTTTTAGTTATATTTGTAAAAATAATAGGTCACTTTAGAAAGCGACATTTTTGTAAAAATAGAAAATTCACAATTTTGTAAATAAAGCAAAAGCATGCTTTTCAAAGCGCCTCCTTCATGTATCTTCTATTCAATACGTAATAAGAAATACCTATAAATACACATGCTTTGATAGACTCATCCATCAGAGTATGTGGGTGCGAGATTGTACCCAATCTGGTGTCTAGTCTCTTGTATCTTTCTATTCTCTTAGTACTTTTGTGTGATTTTGTTTCTATACTATCCTCTACATACGTGGGTCTATGGGATCCAATGGTCACAACTGCTCACTAGTCTTAATGAGAAGCACATTGTTGAATTAATGTTGATTTGCATGCCTCTTTTGAGATGTCAGATTTGGGGCATTTGCATCATTATTTGGGCATTTAGTTTATGCAAGTTGATGGGGAAATAGCATAGATGGGTGAATGGCTTTGTGTCAAACAAAATATTTTAACACATTATTGTAGTTTTTTTGCCCTAAAGATTGCAAACCTATTGCCACTCCTATGGAAACAGGTTTACAATTGAGTCTTCATGATGTTGGAGATGCATTTAATGTTGTTCTCTATCAGCAAGCTATTGGATGCTTGATTTACTTATGCATAACTTGGCTTGATATTCAGTTTGTTGTCTCCCAAATAAGTAGGTTTATGCATTGCTTTGGTGTCAAGCATTGGTAGACCGTTAAGCACATCTTTTGCTACTTGATTGTTACCCAACTCCTTGGATTGTTTTATCCCAAGGGGGATCACTACCGCCATATTTACATGTTTTTTCTGACTGAGACTGTGCTTGTTGCTATGGCACTCATGTGTCCAGCAATGGTTTTTTCTTCATGCATGGTAGCTCGTGCATATCTTGGTTGAGCAAGAAGCAACCTATTGTGGCCAGGTCTAGTTATGAGGCTAAGTATAAAGCAACTTTCACAACAACTATTGAGTGTGTGTGGCTCAAATGCCTTTTGGTTGATTTGGGTGTTGGTCAATCTTCTGCCATCACCATTTTCAGTGATAGTCGGAGTGCATTTGTAGTTGTGAGGAACCCTATATTCCATGCTAGGTTGCATTTATTCGATCGAATAGTTAAAAAATGCCAAATATGTTCGTTTTATTCATGGTTGTCCGAATAAACACCGAAAAAAATAGATAGGGATAAACTTTTGATCTAAAGGCTTTCGATCGAAAAGTTTTTCGAACGAAAGTTTGTCGATCAAAAACAGGTTCCTAATCAAAAAAGTAAATATTCTTACACATACACATACACATACACATACGCATACACATACACATACACATACACATACACATACACATACACATACACATACACATACACATACACATACACATACACATACACATACACATACACATACACATACACATACACATACACATACACATACACATACACATACACATACACATACACATACACATACACATACACATACACATACACATACACATACACATATACACACACATACATACACACATATATACACACATATATACACATACACAAATGCACACATATATGATACGCATACATATTCATTTACAAATGCACACATATGCATACACACACATACACATATAGATACTTGCACATATACACATATGCCCATACACATATACATATAAATACTTGCCCATATACATAGACACACACATACACTCACATGCATACATACACACATATGCATACACATGCATATGCATACATACATAGATACATGTATAAACACATGCACATACATACATACATATGCATACACACACATATGCATACATACATTCATACATACACATGCATATGTACATACTCACATACATACATACACACATGCATATGCATACATACATACACACATGCATATGTATATATACATAAACACAAGCACATACACACAATAAATTGACTTGAGCCTTGAAAAAAATAAGTGCAGTCAAGAAATCTTATCTGCCTTCACAATCATCTACAAGTAAGTAAAGTCAGGAAAAAGGGTTCTTGATGCATCAAGAACCAACCCTGCACATATGCACGTATGTTATTTTCAACCATACTTTTTTTTTTACTTTCGTACCCATATGCATTTGCCATATGGTTTAAGTATATACACATTGCATCTAGTCCTCCCACCACCTACTCAGCTCGAAATCAATCAACCTTCAAAATAACCTATGAAAACATAAAAAAATAAAAATTCATTATTATATGCTTGAAAAAATACTAAACAAAAGTAAAAATCTTTTTTTACCTGTTTGCATCTTTGTTTGTCGTAAGTATCCAAAGATCAGGTGCATAGGTGGATTTCTATCAAAACTTTGCTATAACAAGTCCCTCTTGATGCGATTGTCTCAACAAGTCAATTTCTTTCCTCCCAACAAGTCCCTCTTGATGATATTGCTTTGATGCCAACATCTCAACTAACAAAAGGTTCTTGTTGTATCAATACAATACAACTTCCTAAAGAATTCTATAGATTTGAGAAGTTGTATTGAATTGATACAACAAAAACCTTCTGTTAGTTGATATGCATTGTCCTGGATGTCTTTGACCTTCACCTATTAATACCTTCTCAACCCTTGAATTATCAAAAAGAGCATAAAACCTTTTCCAACAATTACAATAGTTTTTAATTCACAATCATACACACACATACACAATCATATTAGATTTTCTCTTACAATCATATAACATACATACACATACACATAATATTGTGAAGTAAGAATCAATATTGATTTAAACAATCACAATACATTTTTATTCACAATCATACACACACATACATATACTATTGTGAAGTAAGAATCAATGTTGAGTCAAACAATCACAATAGATTTCATTCACAATTATACACTCAAATACACATACATATACTATTGTGAAGTAAGAATCAATATTGATTCAAACAGTCACAATACATATTTACTCACAATCATACACACACATACATATACTATTGTGAAGTAAGAATCAATGTTGAGTCAAACAATCACAATAGTTTTTAATTCACAAAAAAAAATATTTTTCTTTATGATTTTAATACTAAAGTACTTAATATTTATAGCAAGAGTTTACACTTTGTTCTTTCTACGACACTGTGAGTCTAGTTGTATTCTTTTATAAAACAGTATTGGATCGAATTTATTTCGATTTAAAAGATATTAGATCAAACAAATTTTGATCTATAAAGTCTTCAATGGAAAACGATTTTGATCAAAAATGGTTTCGATAAAAAATTGTCAAATTACCATGCAAAAAGTATTCATTCATGTCCGAATAAGCTGACATGACACCGAATAATTCGATCAAATAATGAGGCTTTGCCATAAAATTCCGTAATTATTCATGAATAAATGAATTGTCGAATAACAAATAATGCAACCTAGGTTCCATGCTCACACTAAGCACACTGAGTTGCACTATCATTATGTCAGGGAGAGGTTCTCTATTGTGGAGATCAATTTGGCATATGTGCCCACACATGATAATGTTGCAAACCTTTTCACAATGGCTCTTTCTAGGGAGAAGTTGTTTGAAGCTTTTTGCAAGGCTTTGGGCTTACATGTTTTTGTGGATTGATCTCTTTGCACATAGCTTGGAACTTCCTTATACATGAGTGCAAGCTCCTTGTTCACTGCATCACTTCAAACGATAGTGATGTGCATGAACACTTATCTTTGACATTCTGTTGGTAATACATTCAGTGTTGTGTTGTGTTCCAAGCTTCTTCTTGTTCTTCCCTATGATATTTGTGTGCTTCTATAGACCTCAAACTCCAACAACTTGGTATCCATGAATTAGGAGCTTTCCATGAAGTAGTTCACTTATGATTACCTATGGAGATAATTGTCATACTTAGGAATATAATTGAAAAATTAAATTACTAATGGATAAATTGAAAGTGGTTATGAATTGAAGATACATCTCAAACACATTCATACGTGTGAGAATCTTAAATATGATTAGTAGAGAAAAATATCAAAAAAAAAAAACAAAGGGCCTTTTACATGTAGTACATATTAATGTGTGTGCCCAACGGCTACCAATTATTTGGGTAGTCCAATGCTTTTTTACTTGTCTAATGAGCAGAGAGCTACAAGAGTATAATTTCTAGTTTAAACTCGTCTTTTTTGAGAATGTGCTAAAAAAACGGCACTTCTAAATAAGGAAGAAAATGAGTAAATTTTTCATCTTTTCAGTTACTTTTCTAATCTAAGACGAATAAGATTAGGTTTCACACTTTCTACTTATTTTTATCCTCTAAGAGTAGTGAAGGAGATCATGAAGTCTCATGCCCTGATTTAGCTTGTAATAGTGAAATAGATTAACAAACTTTGCCAAGGGTGTGAAGTGTCCCTGATTCATCATGTCAAGCTTTAAAATTGCGATTGGGAAAACTAAGTTTTGGATAATATTTATGTATTGTAAGGATCATAAGTTGTGAACAAAAATCTATATGGTTTGGATGAATTGGACATGACATACAGCTCAATCGGACAATTATATATTTACTTATTGTGAAGATTGTGTCCATTCGGTAAATTAGGCTAAGAATATAGGATTAAGAAGCATCATGAATATAGGATTACGAAGCATCATGAATATCAATTATGGATTGTCCCAGGCCGTTAAGGCAGCTGGTTGGGACTCTTGCCTCTTGAGGTGGGGGCGAGGGTTCAATCCCTATCGGCAACATGTACGAGACATGTATAACCTGAAATGATAAAGCACGTGGCTGATGTGCCATCGTTTGACTAGCCCTGCGGTAGTTGTGACCGTCGTTCAACCCAGTCTTGTAAACTTCTGTTCTTGTGGGATAAGGGGGGTCCTATAAGTACTATGCCCTTCCTTGTACAGTTGCAATTTGAAAGTTAAAGCCTGGGGGAGTAGGCCTCGGCCGAACCTCCATCTATATATATATATATATATATATATATATATATATATATATATATATATATATATATATATATATATATATATATATATATATATATATATATATCACTTATGGGATTTAAAGATGTGATGTGTGATCTAGAGCCGCCACGTGCCATAGTATCATTGGGGTAGTGAGGAATAGATTTGGAGGGGATACCTCCACTTATTCTAATTTCCTGGATTGGTAAAACAGAGGATACAAGCTTAGTTTTTTTATGAATGAACTTGGTAACACTTTGCTTCATTTCATGAGGGCACCAAACCTAAGAGCTTCCCTCCAAACAAGAATAAGAAGACCCACAAGGGAATCTTTGAAGGCTATGGAAAAAATCATTAGAGATCATCCAGGCTCATGAATTTCTATAATGGGAGGGCATTCATCACCTACTTGATCTCATTGTCTGATAAAGGTTTATTGAGCCTTTGTGAAATATCTTACAGAATCTTGTTGGTCCTTACTTTGGAGATGAAGAGCTTCACTTCTTACAGAATCTTGTTGGTCCTTACTTTGGAGATGAAGAGCTTCACTATGCAGCCATGGTTTTCCTCCTTAGATGCACATTCAGATCCATGGTTTTCTATATTTCTAGGTAGGAACCTTTGATCTGCTTTTTTTTTTTCAAATTCCTACACATTTATTTGCCTTGTCTACCTACCATTTTTTATAGAAGAGCAGGATCTTCCTTCTTTGGATTTCCTCTTCATTTTTAAACTTATTCTTAATTTGAGCATACCCTTTTGCAGATGCCTTTTTCTTTGTTCAATCTCGAGATGTATAAGTCATTTTGAAAACTTCTAATGTTTTGGATTTTATTTTTTTATTTACACGTCACCTTGATTCTAGTGATCCAGCACCGGAATGCATGTTGTGATTCATGATCAATATCTTTACAAGCAGAGGGAATCGTGAACACCAAAGGATTTAGCATGGAGCCACAAGGTCCTCCACGTGAAGGAGGTAACTATCAAAAATTGATCCGATAAGAAAAAATCACTATAGAGAGAGAGGGTTGGAGATCCTTGATGATCAATGGTCCTCTACAAAACAAAGCACCTTTCAAGTCTCAATTTGTGGAGCTCGGCTCAAATATAGAGGTTACACCAAGAGAATCTTTAAACTCAATCAAGTTTTTATGAATATTGCACTGTTTCTACTCTTCCCAGAGAGTACCTCCACCATATTAAATTCACCCAAGAGTATTATCACGGATGAAAGGGAGGTAATGGAATGGGACTCTCATGAGATGATTTATACAATCTTGGGAAACTTTTTGGCTTAGATTAGTATCCACAACAAACTCTCCTCTTCTATTATGATCAAGAGGTCCTTCACATATGGCTACCCCTTAGTACTAGTGTCATTCACTATCACAATTGATGGTCTTAGCTACCTAGTTGGAAACCAAATCTAGATGCACCAAAATAAGAGGGTTTTCTCTTCCCCAAGGACAAGATTAAATGGTCCCAATGTTGTTTGTGGATGACAATGTCATGTGTCTCCATAATGAAGATGGTTATGTTTCTTAGTTTCAATGATGCCTTGATATTTTTTGTATTACATCTCACTCCAAAGTTAACTATGCTAAGGCATTCAAGACTATTTCATAGCCCCCACTACAATTTTTCAAGGACTAAAGATGATTTAAGCTTGCCTAGGGTAAAATTTTCCACCTGATTTGCATATTGATGGGCTTCAAGGTTTTGATGAATCATAGATGGCTGTGGGGCTAAAAACCTTGAATTCAATCTAGAAACTAGATACATATGTAGCTTAATGTGATAGGAAAATCTATGATGAATGGTAAATTTTTCATCTCCTCCATCATCTATTTTCTTGCTTCCTAGATCCTAAATGACAATGACGTGGAGAAGATGGAAAGATTGTGTAAGAAGTTCCTTTGGATCAAGGACCTCAATAGGAGAGGGGTGCCTAAAAGCAAGTGAGACATCTATATAGCCCTGAGAAATTTGGTAGTCTATGAGCTCTTGATGTTGGGCCATTGTGAACAAGCTCACAATTAAAGGGACGATGAAAGGTTGGAGTAATAATAGATAATTTTGATCGAAGTCCATCTTCAAAAGCAATCAAAGTCTATTGCTTTTTGGAGCCCCTAGACTACATGATCTAGATTGTGCCACTCTACTTTTCCCCCCATTCCTATTATCCCCAAAGGGTGGTCTAGATTTGTTCTCCTCCATCTAGAAAGCTTAGAATAAATTAAGCCACACTACTATGTAAGTAATGACTGAAATGGGTAGTTGGTATCAGATAGAAGGATTCCATCTAGTTCCCTATTATTGCATTAGGAAATTCATGAAGGATAACCTTAAAAGAGCCAAAAACTTTAGTCCAAAGGGTTTTGCCAATGGAATCACCTATGGAGAAAAAATAGAACAGATTGGATAAGGTTCAAGAACATCAATCCTAGTCTCAGATAGAACCATGATGACAATTGCCTTATAAGACACAATTTTGAACTTTGGAGAGATTCAGAGTTTTGCCTTCTTCTTAGGCAAGAAGATTTGCATCCAAAATTGATTAAGTAGAGAAATGGTAAAAAATTGGAAGACACTCCAATATTCACCTAAATCGCAACAATAAATCCCATGCAAACTAGTCTTGGATCATATGGGAATTAAAGTCTAAAGAGCTTTAACACTCGATGGTGCTCCTTCTTTGGAAAGTGCTCCTTCTTTGGAAACGTGCTCCTTCTTTGGAAAATCATCCACCATGGACTATGGTCCAATGCTAGAGCCTCCAAAATATCTGGCGTCTTATTGTGGTGTAAAAGATGTCACAAGGGGAGAGAAGACATAAGTCACGTCTTCTTTTCTTGTCCAAAAAGTGCCTCTATTTGGAAGGAAGTATGAGATATAGTCATGTTGGATCAACCAACCAATTGGAAACAAGCTTTGCTTGGCAAGGATATTTGTTATTCTTCAGCCCTCTAAAAAATGCCATAAGAAGTGAAGGCCTTTGAAAAGTTTGGATTAAGGAAAGAATCACTCGTGACTTTGGCAAGTCTCCCAAAGGTGGTCCATAGAGTTGTCCCTAGGCTTCCTTGGCAGAAGAATTAAAAACTTTAACAGTCCCCCCTTTTTAACAACGTAGGATGTTTTCTATGGAGAATAACAAGGTCAAAAGCGAGTGGCTTCCACATGAAAGGGATGAAAAGTTGATCAAGATTCTTCTTGTACACGTATAATCTATTGGATGTATCTTGAAGAGATGGAAGATCATGGAACCTCTCTCTTTTATATTTTCCTTTATATTTTAAAATTTTGTTGAAAATAAAAAGATATAAACTCAATTCGAAATACTTCATATTCAACTTTATAGAATGGATTATTGATCAAATAGCTAGTGCACATAAAAAATGGAGCAAGAAAAAAGTGTTGCATAGACCCCTTTCCCTTGCAAGGAACTTATCAAGGTCGTACACGAAGACTATCCAATTGAACCAAATCTTTGATATTATCAAAACTTATGTAAAACTCAAATTAAGTAAGGAGCTACCCCAACATTGCTTCATAGGATGGACCACAATCAAAGAGCAATGGAAGCAAATCAGGGGAGATCCCTCTTCGTCTATACAAGTGCTCTTCCTCTCAAGAAGCACTTATCATGGGAGAAAATAGTAGATCTTGAGTTGGAGTGACCATGAACATCCATATACGATTGCTCTTGCACTTGCTACTTGGTCAATATACAAGTATGTATAAAGGATGCACTTCCAATATTGAAAAACGAGAAATTGTAGAGCCTTTAGAGGAGATCTTACAAAGAGCGCACATTACTTTAGAGAAAAGAAGGTGAAAGAGACAATATCCAAAGCCAAGTGTGATACACACAATCAAACAAAATATTTTAACACATTATTGTAGTTTTTTTGCCCTAAAGTTTGCAAAATTATTGCCACTCTTATGGAAACAGGTTTACAATTGAGTCTTCATGATGTTGGAGATGCATCTAATGTTGTTCTCTATCAGCAAGCTATTGGATGCTTGATTTACTTATGCATAACTTGGCTTGATATTCAGTTTGTTGTCTCCCAAATAAGTAGGTTTATGCATTGCTTTGGTATCAAGCATTGGTAGACCGTTAAGCAAATCTTTTGCTACTTGATTGTTACCCAACTCCTTGGATTGTTTTATCCCAAGGGGGATCACTACCGCCATATTTACATGCTTTTTCTGACTGAGACTGTGCTTGTTGCTATGGCACTCGTGTGTCCACCAATGGTTTTTTCTTCATGCATGGTAGCTCGTGCATATCTTGGTTGAGCAAGAAGCAACCTATTGTGACCGGGTCTAGTTATGAGGCTAAGTATAAAGCAACTTTCACAACAATTATTGAGTGTGTGTGGCTCAAATGCCTTTTGGTCGATTTGGGTGTTGGTCAATCTTCTGCCATCACCATTTTCACTGATAGTCGGAGTGCATTTGTAGTTGTGAGGAACCCTATGTTCCATGCTAGGTTGCATTTATTCAATCGAATAATTAAAAAATGCCGAATATGTCTGTTTTATTCATGGTTGTCCGAATAAACACCGAAAAAAATAGATAGGGATAAACTTTTGATCGAAAGGCTTTCGATCGAAAAGTTTTTCGAACGAAAATTTGTCGATCGAAAATAGGTTCCTAATCAAAAAAGTAAATATTTTTACATTCGATCAAAAATGTCATTCCGCACATGCTTGTTTGAGAGTCTATAAGGCTCTAATCCTACCATAGAGACTTTTCTTCAATGGTAAACTTAGTGTTTTTGTTTTGCAAATTTGAAAGTACATGTATGCATGTGTGTATGTATGACACATGCACATACATACATGCATCCACATACTTTCATGCACACATACACATATGCACACACATACATATACACATATACATACAAAATCATACACACACATAGACATATACACATACACATATAGATACTTGCACATATACATACACACACATATAAATACACATATAGATACTTGCAGATATACACACATATACATATACACACAAAATCATACACACACATAGACATATACACATACACATACACATATAGATACTTGCACATATACATACACACACATGCATACATACATAGATACATGCATACACACAATACACACACATACATATACTATTGTGAAGTAAGAATCAATGTTGACTCAAACAATCACAATAGTTTTTAATTCACAAGAAAAAAATTCTTTATGATTTTAATAATAAAGTACTTAATAAGAGTTTACACTTTGTTCTTTCTACGACACTGTGAGTCTAGTTGTATTCTTTTATAAAAAATTATTGGATTGAATTTATTTCGATCAAAAAGATATTCTATCAAACAAATTTTGATCTATAAAGTCTTCAATCGAAAACGATTTTGATCGAAAATGGTTTCGATAAAAAATTGTCAAATTACCATGCAAAAAGTATTCATTCATGTCCGAATAAGCTGACATGACACCAAATAATTCGATCAAATAATGAGGGTTTGCCATAAAATTCCGTAATTATTCATGAATAAATGAATTGTCGAATAACAAATAATGCAACCTAGGTTCCATGCTCACACTAAGCACACTGAGTTGCACTATCATTATGTCAGGGAGAGGTTCTCTATTGTGGAGATCAATTTGGTGTATGTGCCCACACATGATAATGTTGCAAACCTTTTCACAATGGCTCTTTCTAGGGAGAAGTTGTTTGAAGCTTTTTGCAAGGCTTTGGGCTTACATGTTTTTGTGGATTGATCTCTTTGCACATAGCTTGGAATTTCCTTATACATGAGTGCAAGCTCCTTGTTCACTGCATCACTTCAAGGCAGGTTTTATTGATATATATCGATAGTGATGTGCATGAACACTTATCTTTGACATTCTGTTGGTAATACATTCAGTGTTGTGTTGTGTTCCAAGCTTCTTCTTGTTCTTCCCTATGATATTTGTGTGCTTCTATAGACCTCAAACTCCAACAACTTGGTATCCATGAATTAGGAGCTTTCCATGAAGTAGTTCACTTATGATTACCTATGGAGATAATTGTCATACTTAGGAATATAATTGAAAAATTAAATTACTAATGGATAAATTGAAAGTGGTTATGAATTGAAGATACATCTCAAACACATTCATACGTGTGAGAATCTTAAATATGATTAGTAGAGAAAAATATCAAAAAAAAAAAACAAAGGGCCTTTTACATGTAGTACATATTAATGTGTGTGCCCAACGGCTACCAATTATTTGGGTAGTCCAATGCTTTTTTACTTGTCTAATGAGCAGAGAGCTACAAGAGTATAATTTCTAGTTTAAACTCGTCTTTTTTGAGAATGTGCTAAAAAAACGGCACTTCTAAATAAGGAAGAAAATGAGTAAATTTTTCATCTTTTCAGTTACTTTTCTAATCTAAGACGAATAAGATTAGGTTTCACACTTTCTACTTATTTTTATCCTCTAAGAGTAGTGAAGGAGATCATGAAGTCTCATGCCCTGATTTAGCTTGTAATAGTGAAATAGATTAACAAACTTTGCCAAGGGTGTGAAGTGTCCCTGATTCATCATGTCAAGCTTTAAAATTGCGATTGGGAAAACTAAGTTTTGGATAATATTTATGTATTGTAAGGATCATAAGTTGTGAACAAAAATCTATATGGTTTGGATGAATTGGACATGACATACAGCTCAATCGGACAATTATATATTTACTTATTGTGAAGATTGTGTCCATTCGGTAAATTAGGCTAAGAATATAGGATTAAGAAGCATCATGAATATAGGATTACGAAGCATCATGAATATCAATTATGGATTGTCCCAGGCCGTTAAGGCAGCTGGTTGGGACTCTTGCCTCTTGAGGTGGGGGCGAGGGTTCAATCCCTATCGGCAACATGTACGAGACATGTATAACCTGAAATGATAAAGCACGTGGCTGATGTGCCATCGTTTGACTAGCCCTGCGGTAGTTGTGACCGTCGTTCAACCCAGTCTTGTAAACTTCTGTTCTTGTGGGATAAGGGGGGTCCTATAAGTACTATGCCCTTCCTTGTACAGTTGCAATTTGAAAGTTAAAGCCTGGGGGAGTAGGCCTCGGCCGAACCTCCATCTATATATATATATATATATATATATATATATATATATATATATATATATATATATATATATATATATATATATATATATATATATCACTTATGGGATTTAAAGATGTGATGTGTGATCTAGAGCCGCCACGTGCCATAGTATCATTGGGGTAGTGAGGAATAGATTTGGAGGGGATACCTCCACTTATTCTAATTTCCTGGATTGGTAAAACAGAGGATACAAGCTTAGTTTTTTTATGAATGAACTTGGTAACACTTTGCTTCATTTCATGAGGGCACCAAACCTAAGAGCTTCCCTCCAAACAAGAATAAGAAGACCCACAAGGGAATCTTTGAAGGCTATGGAAAAAATCATTAGAGATCATCCAGGCTCATGAATTTCTATAATGGGAGGGCATTCATCACCTACTTGATCTCATTGTCTGATAAAGGTTTATTGAGCCTTTGTGAAATATCTTACAGAATCTTGTTGGTCCTTACTTTGGAGATGAAGAGCTTCACTTCTTACAGAATCTTGTTGGTCCTTACTTTGGAGATGAAGAGCTTCACTATGCAGCCATGGTTTTCCTCCTTAGATGCACATTCAGATCCATGGTTTTCTATATTTCTAGGTAGGAACCTTTGATCTGCTTTTTTTTTTTCAAATTCCTACACATTTATTTGCCTTGTCTACCTACCATTTTTTATAGAAGAGCAGGATCTTCCTTCTTTGGATTTCCTCTTCATTTTTAAACTTATTCTTAATTTGAGCATACCCTTTTGCAGATGCCTTTTTCTTTGTTCAATCTCGAGATGTATAAGTCATTTTGAAAACTTCTAATGTTTTGGATTTTATTTTTTTATTTACACGTCACCTTGATTCTAGTGATCCAGCACCGGAATGCATGTTGTGATTCATGATCAATATCTTTACAAGCAGAGGGAATCGTGAACACCAAAGGATTTAGCATGGAGCCACAAGGTCCTCCACGTGAAGGAGGTAACTATCAAAAATTGATCCGATAAGAAAAAATCACTATAGAGAGAGAGGGTTGGAGATCCTTGATGATCAATGGTCCTCTACAAAACAAAGCACCTTTCAAGTCTCAATTTGTGGAGCTCGGCTCAAATATAGAGGTTACACCAAGAGAATCTTTAAACTCAATCAAGTTTTTATGAATATTGCACTGTTTCTACTCTTCCCAGAGAGTACCTCCACCATATTAAATTCACCCAAGAGTATTATCACGGATGAAAGGGAGGTAATGGAATGGGACTCTCATGAGATGATTTATACAATCTTGGGAAACTTTTTGGCTTAGATTAGTATCCACAACAAACTCTCCTCTTCTATTATGATCAAGAGGTCCTTCACATATGGCTACCCCTTAGTACTAGTGTCATTCACTATCACAATTGATGGTCTTAGCTACCTAGTTGGAAACCAAATCTAGATGCACCAAAATAAGAGGGTTTTCTCTTCCCCAAGGACAAGATTAAATGGTCCCAATGTTGTTTGTGGATGACAATGTCATGTGTCTCCATAATGAAGATGGTTATGTTTCTTAGTTTCAATGATGCCTTGATATTTTTTGTATTACATCTCACTCCAAAGTTAACTATGCTAAGGCATTCAAGACTATTTCATAGCCCCCACTACAATTTTTCAAGGACTAAAGATGATTTAAGCTTGCCTAGGGTAAAATTTTCCACCTGATTTGCATATTGATGGGCTTCAAGGTTTTGATGAATCATAGATGGCTGTGGGGCTAAAAACCTTGAATTCAATCTAGAAACTAGATACATATGTAGCTTAATGTGATAGGAAAATCTATGATGAATGGTAAATTTTTCATCTCCTCCATCATCTATTTTCTTGCTTCCTAGATCCTAAATGACAATGACGTGGAGAAGATGGAAAGATTGTGTAAGAAGTTCCTTTGGATCAAGGACCTCAATAGGAGAGGGGTGCCTAAAAGCAAGTGAGACATCTATATAGCCCTGAGAAATTTGGTAGTCTATGAGCTCTTGATGTTGGGCCATTGTGAACAAGCTCACAATTAAAGGGACGATGAAAGGTTGGAGTAATAATAGATAATTTTGATCGAAGTCCATCTTCAAAAGCAATCAAAGTCTATTGCTTTTTGGAGCCCCTAGACTACATGATCTAGATTGTGCCACTCTACTTTTCCCCCCATTCCTATTATCCCCAAAGGGTGGTCTAGATTTGTTCTCCTCCATCTAGAAAGCTTAGAATAAATTAAGCCACACTACTATGTAAGTAATGACTGAAATGGGTAGTTGGTATCAGATAGAAGGATTCCATCTAGTTCCCTATTATTGCATTAGGAAATTCATGAAGGATAACCTTAAAAGAGCCAAAAACTTTAGTCCAAAGGGTTTTGCCAATGGAATCACCTATGGAGAAAAAATAGAACAGATTGGATAAGGTTCAAGAACATCAATCCTAGTCTCAGATAGAACCATGATGACAATTGCCTTATAAGACACAATTTTGAACTTTGGAGAGATTCAGAGTTTTGCCTTCTTCTTAGGCAAGAAGATTTGCATCCAAAATTGATTAAGTAGAGAAATGGTAAAAAATTGGAAGACACTCCAATATTCACCTAAATCGCAACAATAAATCCCATGCAAACTAGTCTTGGATCATATGGGAATTAAAGTCTAAAGAGCTTTAACACTCGATGGTGCTCCTTCTTTGGAAAGTGCTCCTTCTTTGGAAACGTGCTCCTTCTTTGGAAAATCATCCACCATGGACTATGGTCCAATGCTAGAGCCTCCAAAATATCTGGCGTCTTATTGTGGTGTAAAAGATGTCACAAGGGGAGAGAAGACATAAGTCACGTCTTCTTTTCTTGTCCAAAAAGTGCCTCTATTTGGAAGGAAGTATGAGATATAGTCATGTTGGATCAACCAACCAATTGGAAACAAGCTTTGCTTGGCAAGGATATTTGTTATTCTTCAGCCCTCTAAAAAATGCCATAAGAAGTGAAGGCCTTTGAAAAGTTTGGATTAAGGAAAGAATCACTCGTGACTTTGGCAAGTCTCCCAAAGGTGGTCCATAGAGTTGTCCCTAGGCTTCCTTGGCAGAAGAATTAAAAACTTTAACAGTCCCCCCTTTTTAACAACGTAGGATGTTTTCTATGGAGAATAACAAGGTCAAAAGCGAGTGGCTTCCACATGAAAGGGATGAAAAGTTGATCAAGATTCTTCTTGTACACGTATAATCTATTGGATGTATCTTGAAGAGATGGAAGATCATGGAACCTCTCTCTTTTATATTTTCCTTTATATTTTAAAATTTTGTTGAAAATAAAAAGATATAAACTCAATTCGAAATACTTCATATTCAACTTTATAGAATGGATTATTGATCAAATAGCTAGTGCACATAAAAAATGGAGCAAGAAAAAAGTGTTGCATAGACCCCTTTCCCTTGCAAGGAACTTATCAAGGTCGTACACGAAGACTATCCAATTGAACCAAATCTTTGATATTATCAAAACTTATGTAAAACTCAAATTAAGTAAGGAGCTACCCCAACATTGCTTCATAGGATGGACCACAATCAAAGAGCAATGGAAGCAAATCAGGGGAGATCCCTCTTCGTCTATACAAGTGCTCTTCCTCTCAAGAAGCACTTATCATGGGAGAAAATAGTAGATCTTGAGTTGGAGTGACCATGAACATCCATATACGATTGCTCTTGCACTTGCTACTTGGTCAATATACAAGTATGTATAAAGGATGCACTTCCAATATTGAAAAACGAGAAATTGTAGAGCCTTTAGAGGAGATCTTACAAAGAGCGCACATTACTTTAGAGAAAAGAAGGTGAAAGAGACAATATCCAAAGCCAAGTGTGATACACACAATCAAACAAAATATTTTAACACATTATTGTAGTTTTTTTGCCCTAAAGTTTGCAAAATTATTGCCACTCTTATGGAAACAGGTTTACAATTGAGTCTTCATGATGTTGGAGATGCATCTAATGTTGTTCTCTATCAGCAAGCTATTGGATGCTTGATTTACTTATGCATAACTTGGCTTGATATTCAGTTTGTTGTCTCCCAAATAAGTAGGTTTATGCATTGCTTTGGTATCAAGCATTGGTAGACCGTTAAGCAAATCTTTTGCTACTTGATTGTTACCCAACTCCTTGGATTGTTTTATCCCAAGGGGGATCACTACCGCCATATTTACATGCTTTTTCTGACTGAGACTGTGCTTGTTGCTATGGCACTCGTGTGTCCACCAATGGTTTTTTCTTCATGCATGGTAGCTCGTGCATATCTTGGTTGAGCAAGAAGCAACCTATTGTGACCGGGTCTAGTTATGAGGCTAAGTATAAAGCAACTTTCACAACAATTATTGAGTGTGTGTGGCTCAAATGCCTTTTGGTCGATTTGGGTGTTGGTCAATCTTCTGCCATCACCATTTTCACTGATAGTCGGAGTGCATTTGTAGTTGTGAGGAACCCTATGTTCCATGCTAGGTTGCATTTATTCAATCGAATAATTAAAAAATGCCGAATATGTCTGTTTTATTCATGGTTGTCCGAATAAACACCGAAAAAAATAGATAGGGATAAACTTTTGATCGAAAGGCTTTCGATCGAAAAGTTTTTCGAACGAAAATTTGTCGATCGAAAATAGGTTCCTAATAAAAAAAGTAAATATTTTTACATTCGATCAAAAATGTCATTCCGCACATGCTTGTTTGAGAGTCTATAAGGCTCTAATCCTACCATAGAGACTTTTCTTCAATGGTAAACTTAGTGTTTTTGTTTTGCAAATTTGAAAGTACATGTATGCATGTGTGTATGTATGACACATGCACATACATACATGCATCCACATACTTTCATGCACACATACACATATGCACACACATACATATACACATATACATACAAAATCATACACACACATAGACATATACACATACACATATAGATACTTGCACATATACATACACACACATATAAATACACATATAGATACTTGCAGATATACACACATATACATATACACACAAAATCATACACACACATAGACATATACACATACACATACACATATAGATACTTGCACATATACATACACACACATGCATACATACATAGATACATGCATACACACAATACACACACATACATATACTATTGTGAAGTAAGAATCAATGTTGACTCAAACAATCACAATAGTTTTTAATTCACAAGAAAAAAATTCTTTATGATTTTAATAATAAAGTACTTAATAAGAGTTTACACTTTGTTCTTTCTACGACACTGTGAGTCTAGTTGTATTCTTTTATAAAAAATTATTGGATTGAATTTATTTCGATCAAAAAGATATTCTATCAAACAAATTTTGATCTATAAAGTCTTCAATCGAAAACGATTTTGATCGAAAATGGTTTCGATAAAAAATTGTCAAATTACCATGCAAAAAGTATTCATTCATGTCCGAATA
Organism: Ceratopteris richardii; assembly: GCA_020310875.1. Classification (NCBI taxonomy): domain Eukaryota; kingdom Viridiplantae; phylum Streptophyta; class Polypodiopsida; order Polypodiales; family Pteridaceae; genus Ceratopteris; species Ceratopteris richardii. Next base: position 95,144,420 of record CM035439.1, read on the forward strand.
AGCTGACATGACACCAAATAATTCGATCAAATAATGAGGGTTTGCCATAAAATTCCGTAATTATTCATGAATAAATGAATTGTCGAATAACAAATAATGCAACCTAGGTTCCATGCTCACACTAAGCACACTGAGTTGCACTATCATTATGTCAGGGAGAGGTTCTCTATTGTGGAGATCAATTTGGTGTATGTGCCCACACATGATAATGTTGCAAACCTTTTCACAATGGCTCTTTCTAGGGAGAAGTTGTTTGAAGCTTTTTGCAAGGCTTTGGGCTTACATGTTTTTGTGGATTGATCTCTTTGCACATAGCTTGGAATTTCCTTATACATGAGTGCAAGCTCCTTGTTCACTGCATCACTTCAAGGCAGGTTTTATTGATATATATCGATAGTGATGTGCATGAACACTTATCTTTGACATTCTGTTGGTAATACATTCAGTGTTGTGTTGTGTTCCAAGCTTCTTCTTGTTCTTCCCTATGATATTTGTGTGCTTCTATAGACCTCAAACTCCAACAACTTGGTATCCATGAATTAGGAGCTTTCCATGAAGTAGTTCACTTATGATTACCTATGGAGATAATTGTCATACTTAGGAATATAATTGAAAAATTAAATTACTAATGGATAAATTGAAAGTGGTTATGAATTGAAGATACATCTCAAACACATTCATACGTGTGAGAATCTTAAATATGATTAGTAGAGAAAAATATCAAAAAAAAAAAACAAAGGGCCTTTTACATGTAGTACATATTAATGTGTGTGCCCAACGGCTACCAATTATTTGGGTAGTCCAATGCTTTTTTACTTGTCTAATGAGCAGAGAGCTACAAGAGTATAATTTCTAGTTTAAACTCGTCTTTTTTGAGAATGTGCTAAAAAAACGGCACTTCTAAATAAGGAAGAAAATGAGTAAATTTTTCATCTTTTCAGTTACTTTTCTAATCTAAGACGAATAAGATTAGGTTTCACACTTTCTACTTATTTTTATCCTCTAAGAGTAGTGAAGGAGATCATGAAGTCTCATGCCCTGATTTAGCTTGTAATAGTGAAATAGATTAACAAACTTTGCCAAGGGTGTGAAGTGTCCCTGATTCATCATGTCAAGCTTTAAAATTGCGATTGGGAAAACTAAGTTTTGGATAATATTTATGTATTGTAAGGATCATAAGTTGTGAACAAAAATCTATATGGTTTGGATGAATTGGACATGACATACAGCTCAATCGGACAATTATATATTTACTTATTGTGAAGATTGTGTCCATTCGGTAAATTAGGCTAAGAATATAGGATTAAGAAGCATCATGAATATAGGATTACGAAGCATCATGAATATCAATTATGGATTGTCCCAGGCCGTTAAGGCAGCTGGTTGGGACTCTTGCCTCTTGAGGTGGGGGCGAGGGTTCAATCCCTATCGGCAACATGTACGAGACATGTATAACCTGAAATGATAAAGCACGTGGCTGATGTGCCATCGTTTGACTAGCCCTGCGGTAGTTGTGACCGTCGTTCAACCCAGTCTTGTAAACTTCTGTTCTTGTGGGATAAGGGGGGTCCTATAAGTACTATGCCCTTCCTTGTACAGTTGCAATTTGAAAGTTAAAGCCTGGGGGAGTAGGCCTCGGCCGAACCTCCATCTATATATATATATATATATATATATATATATATATATATATATATATATATATATATATATATATATATATATATATATATATATATATATCACTTATGGGATTTAAAGATGTGATGTGTGATCTAGAGCCGCCACGTGCCATAGTATCATTGGGGTAGTGAGGAATAGATTTGGAGGGGATACCTCCACTTATTCTAATTTCCTGGATTGGTAAAACAGAGGATACAAGCTTAGTTTTTTTATGAATGAACTTGGTAACACTTTGCTTCATTTCATGAGGGCACCAAACCTAAGAGCTTCCCTCCAAACAAGAATAAGAAGACCCACAAGGGAATCTTTGAAGGCTATGGAAAAAATCATTAGAGATCATCCAGGCTCATGAATTTCTATAATGGGAGGGCATTCATCACCTACTTGATCTCATTGTCTGATAAAGGTTTATTGAGCCTTTGTGAAATATCTTACAGAATCTTGTTGGTCCTTACTTTGGAGATGAAGAGCTTCACTTCTTACAGAATCTTGTTGGTCCTTACTTTGGAGATGAAGAGCTTCACTATGCAGCCATGGTTTTCCTCCTTAGATGCACATTCAGATCCATGGTTTTCTATATTTCTAGGTAGGAACCTTTGATCTGCTTTTTTTTTTTCCAATTCCTACACATTTATTTGCCTTGTCTACCTACCATTTTTTATAGAAGAGCAGGATCTTCCTTCTTTGGATTTCCTCTTCATTTTTAAACTTATTCTTAATTTGAGCATACCCTTTTGCAGATGCCTTTTTCTTTGTTCAATCTCGAGATGTATAAGTCATTTTGAAAACTTCTAATGTTTTGGATTTTATTTTTTTATTTACACGTCACCTTGATTCTAGTGATCCAGCACCGGAATGCATGTTGTGATTCATGATCAATATCTTTACAAGCAGAGGGAATCGTGAACACCAAAGGATTTAGCATGGAGCCACAAGGTCCTCCACGTGAAGGAGGTAACTATCAAAAATTGATCCGATAAGAAAAAATCACTATAGAGAGAGAGGGTTGGAGATCCTTGATGATCAATGGTCCTCTACAAAACAAAGCACCTTTCAAGTCTCAATTTGTGGAGCTCGGCTCAAATATAGAGGTTACACCAAGAGAATCTTTAAACTCAATCAAGTTTTTATGAATATTGCACTGTTTCTACTCTTCCCAGAGAGTACCTCCACCATATTAAATTCACCCAAGAGTATTATCACGGATGAAAGGGAGGTAATGGAATGGGACTCTCATGATTGGGAAATTGGAGGTGGATCACCATGCCCCACATCTTGACTCGCGTTTGGGAGTGGCTTAAAAAGGATTAAAAATGTTTCATCAAAGGGAGTTCAATCTTGGAAGCTACCATGGATAATTTGTGAAAAAGCCAAATAAAAAATTAGACCTTTTCAATATATATTTTGACAAATCCTATGAAAGATTAGAGTGGGGCTTCATTTTATAATCTCTCAAGGACTTAAGATTTGGTGTGAGGTTCACTAAGATGGATTATACACTCTTGGGAAAGTTTTTGGCTTAGATTAGTATCCACAACAAACTCTCCTCTTTTATTATGATCAAGAGGTCCTTCACATATGGCTACCCCTTAGTATCAGTGTCATTCACTATCATAATTGATGGTCTTAGCTACCTAGTTGGAAACAAATCTAGATACACCAAAATAAGAGGGTTTTCTCTTCCCCAAGGACAAGAGTTCTTGAGCTTGAGGAGCTTTAGAAGTACCTACCTGTCAGTTTTCACATTTTTTAGACTTCGTTTGAACCTCCAAATAGGGTAGAGGACCTAATTTTTAACTAGGCCGGACATTAGGTCTGGACATGGCCAAAACCTAGTAAAAAACTATAAATAGAGCTAGAGAGCTCATTTTTGAGGTTAGATTGTAATAGTTTTGAACTTGTAAGAGCTTTTTGAAAGTAATCTAAGAACTCCATTGCTTCTCACTCTTTGTCTTGCCGTGTGTGCGCGTGTGTGTGTATGTGTGTGCATGTTTGTGTGCTTCTCACTCATGCACTTGTGCCTTCACTTGCTCGAGGTCTTCATACCATCCTCACGTCTTCCCAGATTGACATAAAAGGAGGTGCTACTCATCACTGAGCTACACCAAATTTTGGCGCCGTTGCCGGGGATCGAGCTTTGAGGACGAGCGTGTGATGGTAAGACGTAGAGTTGTGACGTTGGCGCCGTAGGTAATTTCTTTACTGTTCCTTACTTTTCTCGTCCTTACTTCATCATCATCATCACCATCATCTTCCACCTCCATCTCCATCATCGCAAAAATTTCAGTTTTTTGACTATATCTCCTTCCCCCTTTCATTTCCCTCATTTAACTTGTGAGAGAGAGCGAGAGAGTGATCTTGTGTGCACTGTTTTTGCATGTTTTTTGAGTTTGCTTGCAGGTATTGGTCATCCCATCATCTCCAGCACGTCGCGCAGGTACGGGAATGTGCAGAACTGTCTCTGTGTCGCAAGCTTCTGTCCATCGCGATTTACAGAAAATTTCATCTATTGCTAAAGTTGAGTGCACCACAGTAGACTAGAGACCTTGCACATCACAAATCCACAAAAATTTTTGGAAAATTTGCATTTTTTTAGTCCATCGCGATTGATAGCATCAATCGTGATTGACACTGTCCATCGCGACGGACAACGAGTCCATCGCGATTGACAGACCCCGACGAACACGTGTCCATCGCGACAGACACCCCTGTCCATCGCGACCGACAGAAAAATCGCAATTGACACCCCATTTCGCCGAGATTCTTGTCCATCTCGACATATAGAGCCCCGATTGACACAAATTCACGGAAAACCCCGAAAATTTCAGTCCATCGCGATTGACACCCATCAATCGCGACCGACAGCCCAGTCCATCGCGATTGACACCAGTCCATCGCGATTGACAGCAGTCCATCGCGATTGACACCAGTCCATCGCGGTTGACACCAGTCCATCGCGATTGATATCGGTCCATCGCGATTGATACCAATCCATCGCGATTGACACCCATCAATCGCGACCGACAACCCAGTCCATCGCGATTGACACCAGTCCATTGCGATTGACACCAGTCCATCGCGATTGATACCGGTCCATCGCGATTGATACCAATCCATCGCGATTGACACCAGTCCATCGCGATTGACAGCCCAGTCGATCGCGATTGACAGCCATTTTCGGCAAAATTTTTAGGGTTTTTTTAAATTGAAGATTTTGGCTAATTTTGGACATGGATAATGGACTCTAGAGCACATAAGGAGGCTATAGGCAAATAACCCGAGGAAAACCTGTTGCCCTGTTGGCTTGTTTCAACCCTGTTTTAATCCCTGAAGCCTGAACTGACATAACTTTGTCATACGAAATCCGTTTGCTGTGATTCTTGTTTTGTTGGAAAGCCGAGGTAGGAAAACTGAGGGATCCTTGGGATTGTTTTCCATAAAGGCAAAGGATAATTTGGTCTGTGAGTTACATGCATGAAAGTGGTCTATTATGTCATTTGAATCTAAGTCTTGAGCTAACCGTGGGACTTTTACAGATCCAGTAAGAGCACTTGAGGGCATTCAAGCAAGAGTAAGTGCAAGCTTGGGAACACGCGTCCTGGGCACACCAGGGCAACAACACAAGGAAAGAAACTCAAGGTTGGAAAATCCTCAACACCCTCTATCAATTCCTAGCTTAGGCTAAGAACGACTAGTGCTAGGAGTAAGTCAGGGCAACGATAGGCATCAATCAAGTTGAAGACTACCTATGCACTCAAGTTCAAGATTAAACATAATCTCTTCGTGATGCGATAACCTTAAAGGAAAGAATATAACGTGGAACGATCAACTTACAGTGCAAAATTTAACTCAAATATTCTGACGACATGATTTCTGACAAGAGCATAAACACGGTAACCACAAAAAAGAATCAAGTAACTGATACAAAAGAACTCAGCAACGAGGTTGTACTTGGGCAAATTTGGGCTATTCAATTAGGCTTATGAACCTTAGATCAGGGCGACATCTAGGGAGAGATAGACAAAGTCTTAGGTCTTCAGAGGCTAGTGTCAACCACACTGCTAGGTCTTGGGCCCAGCAGTTGAGCCACCACTCATACTACCTTATGTTGGAGCAAGTCTATGACAAGCCTAAGTATTGGCTTGAGTCTCACAAAGTCATAAAAGAAGCTTTAAAATGAAGACTGTAAAGTTCACTTGTGAACTACCTCTTGTAACTTTGGAAGAGTTTACTTAATGTAAAAGTAAGAGAATCTTAAGTGGTTGAGTCCACTTGATCAAGAATGGAAAGAGGAGCCACGAATTCGTGATTTGTGGTAGGTAGAAAATCAAATCAATCATTGATTGATTGGAGAGTGATTGAGGGAAGTTAGCCTCCCAAACTCAACTATAAATAGATGGCAGTTTTAGTCGTGGCTAGAGAGACCTATGTGAAGACCTCCAAGAGCTGAGCTTTATGCCATATCAAGGTGTGATTACAAGGCACACATATGTATAAGTAAGTCATTGTATTGTACAAGCAATATACTTTCATTTTCATGATTATTTGAGTTCATCTTTCCATGTTCTTGTGAAGTGTACTACTCACTGCCATTACTCTCAGTTTTCTCAGTCAGCTTGCAGAGATGTTTTCTCTGAGCTTGGTGCATCATTTTCAGTGATTTAACTTGGTAAAGTTAGCTCTATACGTCTACTATATGCTCACAAGTTTTCATGTCATTTGGATGTTGCAATCTTTAGTTATGTTCATTTGAAGTCAACAGGGTCTGTTCATCTTCACTTCTCTATCAGGTACCCGACTTTTTTACTCATCTTGTCAGAGCCATTTCTTAGTGGTTACTTATCCAAATTCAGTGATTTAAATCTTGTTGGATTCAAATTACCGTCTAGTATAACCATACAAATTTTCATAATCATTGGATTTCTACATTTTGAGTTATGTTGATTTTTCTGCTCACTGGTCTATTTCTGTAGCAGCCCGTGAAAATCGGGATGATGTCATCACTTGTTAAAACTCATTCTCAGTGTGTGGTTTATTATTTTTGATGACATTACTCTTGAAAGTTAGCTCTTTAAGCTACCTAGAATTCCCCAAGAGGAATTGAGCTAATTGCTGCTGTGCTCAGAGAATTATGTAAAACACTGGACATGTGTATGAACCAAGAATAGCAAGTTTTCACCTCTGAGCTAACTCCAACTTATCTGTTTTGATCTATCTTTTTGAGAGTGATCTTCCAAGGTACATAGGGTGTCTAATACATCCATTGGCAAGCTAAAAGGGCCCACCATATACTTCTGGAGTTCATTTGGCTGGTGTAGATCAAGGATTTTGCAACACCTCTTCATCTTCAAGCACATACCTATCCATCTCTTCACAGTGGTATCAGAGCAAGGTTGGACAACATGGCAGATGGATTTCCTTCATCAATTGACAAATTGGATAGAGGTAATTACTCAGCTTGGTCATTAAGAATGGAAGCTTATCTCCAAGGTAGAAGTTTATATGGTTATGTGGCTGGAGATGAAGTTATGCCAAGTTTCAGGAACAAAAGTCAACCAACACAAGAAGAGCAAGAAAGATTGAGCACATGGTGCTCCAAGGATGCACTTGCAAGGTCTTATCTCCTCAACTCTATCTCAGATTTTTTGTTGCCTCACATTAGAAGTTGTAAGACATCTCAGGAAGTGTGGGATGCACTTGAAGCTTTCTTTTCTTCAAGTACCAAAGCTAGGAAGCATCAACTATGGCTGGATTTCACAACTCTCAAGAAGGCTCCCAAACAAAATGTGATTGATTTTGTCACAAAGCTCAAGGACATAGCGGATCAGTTGGGAAGCATTGGAGAGGTAATAGATGAAGAGCAAATTGTAAGGCAGGTTATCAATAGCTTGAAGGCAGATGACAAGTGGGAAGCATTCACCACAGCTATGGATTTGTACATGGACATGCATGTACCTGATTTCAACACACTCATTGGACAACTACTTACTCAAGAGGCAAAGCTTATCAAAAATGGAGAAAGCTCTAAAGGTAATCAATCTTCAGCTTTATACACGGATAAAAGCAAGTCTAAAGATAACAAAGGAAAGGCAAAGAAAGTGGATGATGAAGCAGGTACATATCAAGCTAACTATGCAGGTAGAGGAAGACATGGCAGAGGTAGAGGAAGAGGAGGTAGACAAGGCAGGGGGAGATCCCAAGACTCCAACTCATGTTCTATTTGTGGATTAATTAATCATACAACTGAAAATTGCTTTAGGAATTCCAGGAATCAAAGAGGCAGAGGATACAATAGAGGAAGTTATGGCTACTCAAGAGGAAGGTTCAACAACTATCATGGCAACTACAACAACTACAATCATTCAAACTATCAAGGAGGCTACAAAGGAAGGAGAGACTACAATAACTACACAGAAGACTCAAACAAAGAGGATTCATTATTGATCATGAACATGGCTATGCCACAAGGTAAATCTGATGAGCATGTTTTCTACATAGATTCAGGTTGTTCAAATCATGTGGCAGGAAATGTGGCACTCCTATCAGATTTAGAAGATCCAAGGAATAAGCATGAGGTACAAACAGGAGATGATACAAAACATCCTATGGAGAAAATAGGCAATGTCAAAGCACTTGATGGAAACATCAACCTACTCAACAAGGTACTCTATGTCCCTACCATTACAAAGAATTTGATAAGTGTTGGGCAGATAGTAGAGAAAGGGTTGCAAGTCAGGTTCACAAAAGCAGGAGCATTTGTTGAAGATCCAAGTCAAGGATTCAGAAGAATTGCAAAAGGTGAAAAGACAGGTAGATTGTTCACATTTGAATTACAGGACACTAGAAACATTGCTCTCTTTAATTATGGTGGTCAGACACTCACAGAATTGGAAGTATGGCACAAAAGGTTAGCACATATTGGTGAAAGGTCATTAAAGCAAATTTGCAGGGACCAAAGTGTACTTGGACTTCCTAATTTGTCAAAACAACATATGATTTATAAGTGTAGTGCATGTCAATTTGGAAAGTCTCACAGGTTACCATTCATGAAGAAAGGTTATATGCATGGAGATCTCTTGGAGTTGGTTCATACAGATGTATGGGGACCTAGCAAGGAAGCTTCAATATCTGGATCAAGGTATTATGTTTCCTTTATTGATGATTGCAGCAGATGGACTATCCTATTCTTTATGAAACACAAAGATGAAGTTTTTTCATGTTTCAAAAGATATTTGGCTCTTGTGGAGAATCAAACAGGTAAATCACTAAAAAGGCTAAGGTCAGATGGAGGGGGAGAATACTTCTCCCATGAGTTTGATTCTTTTCTTCAAGAAAGAGGAATCAAAAGAGAGGTAACTACAAGGTACACTCCTGAGCAAAATGGAGTGGCAGAAAGGAGGAATAGGACAATTGTTGAAGCGGCAAGGTCTATGTTAAATGAAAAGCATTTACCTAATTACTTATGGGCTGAGGCTGTATCTACAGCCACTTACTTGATTAACAGGTTGCCTTCAAAATCCCTTGATGGGATGACTCCATATGAGGCTTGGAATGGAAGAAGACCAAGTTTAGATCATTGTAAAATTTTTGGATGTATTGCTTTTGCTCATGTTCCTTCACAGGTTAGAGGCAAGATGGATCCAAAAGCAGAAAGGTGTGTATTTATCGGATATGACAACAATCAAAAGGGCTACAGGTTATACAACCCTACCAACAAAGGATTCTTGGTAAGCAGAGATGTAGTTTTTGATGAGAACAATTCATGGTATGAAGATTCATGCAGGAAGATCAATTTACCATATGATCTTGAAGAAGATTTTCCAAAGCTTGGTAGAGAACAATCAAAGATTGAAGAACAAGACACCTCAGAGGATGATGAAGAATCTCACATGGAAAAGATCAAAGCATGGAAGTCTAAAGGTAAAGCAAAATTGCAGGAACTTGGACATGAGGCAGAATCATCACGTCATGGCCTAAGAAGGTCTATGAGGGAAAAGAAAAAACCAGAAAGGTATGGGTTTGACACCTCATTAGTAACTAAACATTCTATCTACATAGCACAGGACATAAACCAAGAGGAGCCATCATCATTTGAAGAGGCCAAAGTAAAAACAGAATGGAAGCATGCAATGAAGGAAGAGATCGAAGCACTTGAGGAAAACAACACTTGGGATTTGGTGCCCAAGACTTCATCCATGAAGGTAATAGGCTCAAGATGGGTCTATAAACTCAAGAAGAATTCTGATGGTTCCATTAACAGGTATAAGGCAAGGCTTGTAGCAAAAGGCTTTGCACAAACTCAGGGAATTGATTATGAGGAGACCTTTTCTCCTGTGGCAAAGATGCCTACTATTAGGGTTTTGCTTAGTATTGCCTCTTCCAAGAATTGGAAGATACTTCAACTAGATGTAAAGAATGCATTTTTGAATGGTTGGATAACAGAAGAGGTATATATGGCACAACCACCTGGTTTTGAGAACCAAGTTTATCCTGATTATGTGTGTAAACTTAACAAAGCATTGTATGGTCTCAAGCAAGCTCCAAGAGCTTGGAATTTCAGGCTTGTTTCATTCTTGCAGGACAAAGGCTTTCAACCAAGCAAGGCAGATCCTTCACTCTTTATTAAAAAGAGTAATTCCGAGGTCATCTACCTATGTGTATATGTAGATGATATTATATTGACAGGAAATGATGCAGATGGTATGAAGAAGATCAAAGATCAGATGAGAGAAGAGTTCAAGATAAGTGATTTGGGTTCACTTACCTACTTCCTAGGTTTGGAAGTTGTCTACAAAGATCATGGTTTGTTTCTCACTCAAAGGAAGTACATTAAGGACATGTTGGCAAAATTCAAGATGCAAGATTGTAAGATTGCAGGTACTCCAATGGAGGTCAATCACAAATTGAGCTCACATGAAGGTGAACTCATAGAGGACATCACATCATATCAAAGTCTAGTAGGTAGTCGCAACTATGCCACATTGACAAGAGTAGATATATGTTACAGTGTGAGTGTGCTAAGTCAATTTATGCACACACCAAGGAAACCACATATGGATGCTGCCAAAAGGATTCTCAAGTATCTCAAAGGAACCATAAATGAAGGACTTTATTATCCTTATGTATCTGATTTAGGTTTGAAGCTATTTTCTGATGCAGATTGGGCTGGCTCCAAAGATGATAGAAGGAGCACTTCAGGTTATCTTACCTTTGCAGGTTCAAAGCTTATTTCATGGTCATCCAAGAAGCAACCCACAGTTGCTCTCTCTTCTACTGAAGCTGAATACAGAGGTCTTGCCATAGCTACTCAGGAAGTTATGTGGATGAAGACATTATTCAAAGATCTTGGATTGGAGTTTGGAACTCCAACTATTTTTGGTGACAATATGAGTTCTATTCATTTGGCTGCTAATCCTATTTTTCATGCAAGGACTAAACATATTGAAGTTCATTATCACTATGTACGCGAGAAGGTTCTAAGCAAGGAGATTCAAATATCATATGTGTCCACTCATCAACAATGTGCAGATATTCTAACCAAAGCATTGGATGGTACAAAGCTTTGCAAATTCAAGGCTATGATTGGTTTGCAGGTAATCTTGGAAGATTGAAGACCTCAAGCATACTTGGCTTGAGGGGGAGCTGTTGGAGCAAGTCTATGACAAGCCTAAGTATTGGCTTGAGTCCCACAAAGTCATAAAAGAAGCTTTAAAATGAAGACTATGTAAAGTTCACTTGTGAACTACCTCTTGTAACTTTTGAAGAGTTTACTTAATGTAAAAGTAAGAGAATCTTAAGTGGTTGAGTCCACTTGATCAAGAATGGAAAGAGGAGCCACGAATTCGTGATTTGTGGTAGGTAGAAAATCAAATCAATCATTGATTGATTGGAGAGTGATTGAGGGAAGTTAGCCTCCCAAACTCAACTATAAATAGATGGCAGTTTTAGTCGTGGCTAGAGAGACCTATGTGAAGACCTCCAAGAGCTGAGCTTTATGCCATATCAAGGTGTGATTACAAGGCACACATATGTATAAGTAAGTCATTGTATTGTACAAGCAATATACTTTCATTTTCATGATTATTTGAGTTCATCTTTCCATGTTCTTGTGAAGTGTACTACTCACTGCCATTACTCTCAGTTTTCTCAGTCAGCTTGCAGAGATGTTTTCTCTGAGCTTGGTGCATCATTTTCAGTGATTTAACTTGGTAAAGTTAGCTCTATACGTCTACTATATGCTCACAAGTTTTCATGTCATTTGGATGTTGCAATCTTTAGTTATGTTCATTTGAAGTCAACAGGGTCTGTTCATCTTCACTTCTCTGTCAGGTACCCGACTTTTTTACTCATCTTGTCAGAGCCATTTCTTAGTGGTTACTTATCCAAATTCAGTGATTTAAATCTTGTTGGATTCAAATTACGGTCTAGTATAATCATACAAATTTTCATAATCATTGGATTTCTACATTTTGAGTTATGTTGATTTTTCTGCTCACTGGTCTATTTCTGTAGCAGCCCGTGAAAATCGGGATGATGTCATCACTTGTTAAAACTCATTCTCAGTGTGTGGTTTATTATTTTTGATGACATTACTCTTGAAAGTTAGCTCTTTAAGCTACCTAGAATTCCCCAAGAGGAATTGAGCTAATTGCTGCTGTGCTCAGAGAATTATGTAAAACACTGGACATGTGTATGAACCAAGAATAGCAAGTTTTCACCTCTGAGCTAACTCCAACTTATCTGTTTTGATCTATCTTTTTGAGAGTGATCTTCCAAGGTACATAGGGTGTCTAATACATCCATTGGCAAGCTAAAAGGGCCCACCATATACTTCTGGAGTTCATTTGGCTGGTGTAGATCAAGGATTTTGCAACACCTCTTCATCTTCAAGCACATACCTATCCATCTCTTCACAGTGGTATCAGAGCAAGGTTGGACAACATGGCAGATGGATTTCCTTCATCAATTGACAAATTGGATAGAGGTAATTACTCAGCTTGGTCATTAAGAATGGAAGCTTATCTCCAAGGTAGAAGTTTATATGGTTATGTGGCTGGAGATGAAGTTATGCCAAGTTTCAGGAACAAAAGTCAACCAACACAAGAAGAGCAAGAAAGATTGAGCACATGGTGCTCCAAGGATGCACTTGCAAGGTCTTATCTCCTCAACTCTATCTCAGATTTTTTGTTGCCTCACATTAGAAGTTGTAAGACATCTCAGGAAGTGTGGGATGCACTTGAAGCTTTCTTTTCTTCAAGTACCAAAGCTAGGAAGCATCAACTATGGCTGGATTTCACAACTCTCAAGAAGGCTCCCAAACAAAATGTGATTGATTTTGTCACAAAGCTCAAGGACATAGCGGATCAGTTGGGAAGCATTGGAGAGGTAATAGATGAAGAGCAAATTGTAAGGCAGGTTATCAATAGCTTGAAGGCAGATGACAAGTGGGAAGCATTCACCACAGCTATGGATTTGTACATGGACATGCATGTACCTGATTTCAACACACTCATTGGACAACTACTTACTCAAGAGGCAAAGCTTATCAAAAATGGAGAAAGCTCTAAAGGTAATCAATCTTCAGCTTTATACACGGATAAAAGCAAGTCTAAAGATAACAAAGGAAAGGCAAAGAAAGTGGATGATGAAGCAGGTACATATCAAGCTAACTATGCAGGTAGAGGAAGACATGGCAGAGGTAGAGGAAGAGGAGGTAGACAAGGCAGGGGGAGATCCCAAGACTCCAACTCATGTTCTATTTGTGGATTAACTAATCATACAACTGAAAATTGCTTTAGGAATTCCAGGAATCAAAGAGGCAGAGGATACAATAGAGGAAGTTATGGCTACTCAAGAGGAAGGTTCAACAACTATCATGGCAACTACAACAACTACAATCATTCAAACTATCAAGGAGGCTACAAAGGAAGGAGAGACTACAATAACTACACAGAAGACTCAAACAAAGAGGATTCATTATTGATCATGAACATGGCTATGCCACAAGGTAAATCTGATGAGCATGTTTTCTACATAGATTCAGGTTGTTCAAATCATGTGGCAGGAAATGTGGCACTCCTATCAGATTTAGAAGATCCAAGGAATAAGCATGAGGTACAAACAGGAGATGATACAAAACATCCTATGGAGAAAATAGGCAATGTCAAAGCACCTGATGGAAACATCAACCTACTCAACAAGGTACTCTATGTCCCTACCATTACAAAGAATTTGATAAGTGTTGGGCAGATAGTAGAGAAAGGGTTGCAAGTCAGGTTCACAAAAGCAGGAGCATTTGTTGAAGATCCAAGTCAAGGATTCAGAAGAATTGCAAAAGGTGAAAAGACAGGTAGATTGTTCACATTTGAATTACAGGACACTAGAAACATTGCTCTCTTTAATTATGGTGGTCAGACACTCACATAATTGGAAGTATGGCACAAAAGGTTAGCACATATTGGTGAAAGGTCATTAAAGCAAATCTGCAGGGACCAAAGTGTACTTGGACTTCCTAATTTGTCAAAACAACATATGATTTATAAGTGTAGTGCATGTCAATTTGGAAAGTCTCACAGGTTACCATTCATGAAGAAAGGTTATATGCATGGAGATCTCTTGGAGTTGGTTCATACAGATGTATGGGGACCTAGCAAGGAAGCTTCAATATCTGGATCAAGGTATTATGTTTCCTTTATTGATGATTGCAACAGATGGACTATCCTATTCTTTATGAAACACAAAGATGAAGTTTTTTCATGTTTCAAAAGATATTTGGCTCTTGTGGAGAATCAAACAGGTAAATCACTAAAAAGGCTAAGGTCAGATGGAGGGGGAGAATACTTCTCCCATGAGTTTGATTCTTTTCTTCAAGAAAGAGGAATCAAAAGAGAGGTAACTACAAGGTACACTCTTGAGCAAAATGGAGTGGCAGAAAGGAGGAATAGGACAATTGTTGAAGCGGCAAGGTCTATGTTAAATGAAAAGCATTTACCTAATTACTTATGGGCTGAGGCTGTATCTACAGCCACTTACTTGATTAACAGGTTGCCTTCAAAATCCCTTGATGGGATGACTCCATATGAGGCTTGGAATGGAAGAAGACCAAGTTTAGATCATTGTAAAATTTTTGGATGTATTGCTTTTGCTCATGTTCCTTCACAGGTTAGAGGCAAGATGGATCCAAAAGCAGAAAGGTGTGTATTTATCGGATATGACAACAATCAAAAGGGCTACAGGTTATACAACCCTACCAACAAAGGATTCTTGGTAAGCAGAGATGTAGTTTTTGATGAGAACAATTCATGGTATGAAGATTCATGCAGGAAGATCAATTTACCATATGATCTTGAAGAAGATTTTCCAAAGCTTGGTAGAGAACAATCAAAGATTGAAGAACAAGACACCTCAGAGGATGATGAAGAATCTCACATGGAAAAGATCAAAGCATGGAAGTCTAAAGGTAAAGCAAAATTGCAGGAACTTGGACATGAGGCAGAATCATCACGTCATGGCCTAAGAAGGTCTATGAGGGAAAAGAAAAAACCAGAAAGGTATGGGTTTGACACCTCATTAGTAACTAAACATTCTATCTACATAGCACAGGACATAAACCAAGAGGAGCCATCATCATTTGAAGAGGCCAAAGTAAAAACAGAATGGAAGCATGCAATGAAGGAAGAGATCGAAGCACTTGAGGAAAACAACACTTGGGATTTGGTGCCCAAGACTTCATCCATGAAGGTAATAGGCTCAAGATGGGTCTATAAACTCAAGAAGAATTCTGATGGTTCCATTAACAGGTATAAGGCAAGGCTTGTAGCAAAAGGCTTTGCACAAACTCAGGGAATTGATTATGAGGAGACCTTTTCTCCTGTGGCAAAGATGCCTACTATTAGGGTTTTGCTTAGTATTTCCTCTTCCAAGAATTGGAAGATACTTCAACTAGATGTAAAGAATGCATTTTTGAATGGTTGGATAACAGAAGAGGTATATATGGCACAACCACCTGGTTTTGAGAACCAAGTTTATCCTGATTATGTGTGTAAACTTAACAAAGCATTGTATGGTCTCAAGCAAGCTCCAAGAGCTTGGAATTTTAGGCTTGTTTCATTCTTGCAGGACAAAGGCTTTCAACCAAGCAAGGCAGATCCTTCACTCTTTATTAAAAAGAGTAATTCCGAGGTCATCTACCTATGTGTATATGTAGATGATATTATATTGACAGGAAATGATGCAGATGGTATGAAGAAGATCAAAGATCAGATGAGAGAAGAGTTCAAGATAAGTGATTTGGGTTCACTTACCTACTTCCTAGGTTTGGAAGTTGTCTACAAAGATCATGGTTTGTTTCTCACTCAAAGGAAGTACATTAAGGACATGTTGGCAAAATTCAAGATGCAAGATTGTAAGATTGCAGGTACTCCAATGGAGGTCAATCACAAATTGAGCTCACATGAAGGTGAACTCATAGAGGACATCACATCATATCAAAGTCTAGTAGGTAGTCGCAACTATGCCACATTGACAAGAGTAGATATATGTTACAGTGTGAGTGTGCTAAGTCAATTTATGCACACACCAAGGAAACCACATATGGATGCTGCCAAAAGGATTCTCAAGTATCTCAAAGGAACCATAAATGAAGGACTTTATTATCCTTATGTATCTGATTTAGGTTTGAAGCTATTTTCTGATGCAGATTGGGCTGGCTCCAAAGATGATAGAAGGAGCACTTCAGGTTATCTTACCTTTGCAGGTTCAAAGCTTATTTCATGGTCATCCAAGAAGCAACCCACAGTTGCTCTCTCTTCTACTGAAGCTGAATACAGAGGTCTTGCCATAGCTACTCAGGAAGCTATGTGGATGAAGACATTATTCAAAGATCTTGGATTGGAGTTTGGAACTCCAACTATTTTTGGTGACAATATGAGTTCTATTCATTTGGCTGCTAATCCTATTTTTCATGCAAGGACTAAACATATTGAAGTTCATTATCACTATGTACGCGAGAAGGTTCTAAGCAAGGAGATTCAAATATCATATGTGTCCACTCATCAACAATGTGCAGATATTCTAACCAAAGCATTGGATGGTACAAAGCTTTGCAAATTCAAGGCTATGATTGGTTTGCAGGTAATCTTGGAAGATTGAAGACCTCAAGCATACTTGGCTTGAGGGGGAGCTGTTGGAGCAAGTCTATGACAAGCCTAAGTATTGGCTTGAGTCCCACAAAGTCATAAAAGAAGCTTTAAAATGAAGACTATGTAAAGTTCACTTGTGAACTACCTCTTGTAACTTTTGAAGAGTTTACTTAATGTAAAAGTAAGAGAATCTTAAGTGGTTGAGTCCACTTGATCAAGAATGGAAAGAGGAGCCACGAATTCGTGATTTGTGGTAGGTAGAAAATCAAATCAATCATTGATTGATTGGAGAGTGATTGAGGGAAGTTAGCCTCCCAAACTCAACTATAAATAGATGGCAGTTTTAGTCGTGGCTAGAGAGACCTATGTGAAGACCTCCAAGAGCTGAGCTTTATGCCATATCAAGGTGTGATTACAAGGCACACATATGTATAAGTAAGTCATTGTATTGTACAAGCAATATACTTTCATTTTCATGATTATTTGAGTTCATCTTTCCATGTTCTTGTGAAGTGTACTACTCACTGCCATTACTCTCAGTTTTCTCAGTCAGCTTGCAGAGATGTTTTCTCTGAGCTTGGTGCATCATTTTCAGTGATTTAACTTGGTAAAGTTAGCTCTATAAGTCTATTATATGCTCACAAAGTTTCATGTCATTTGGATGTTGCAATCTTCAGTTATGTTCATTTGAAGTCAACAGGGTCTGTTCATCTTCACTTCTCTCTCAGGTACCCGACTTTTTCACTCATCTTGTCAGAGCCATTTCTTAGTGGTTACTTATCCAAATTCAGTGATTAAAGCTTGGTGGATTCAGATTACGGTCTAGTATAACCATACAAAGTTTCATAATCATTGGATTTCTACATTTTGAGTTATGTTGATGTTTCTGCTCACTGGTCTATTTCTGTAGCAGCCCGTGAAAATCGGGATGATGTCATCACTTGTTAAAACTCATTCTCATTGTGTGGTTTATTATTTTTGATGACATTACTCTTGAAAGTTAGCTCTTTAAGCTACCTAGAATTCCCCAAGAGGAATTGAGCTAATTGCTGCTGTGCTCAGAGAATTATGTAAAACACTGGACAGGTGTATGAACCAAGAATAGCAAGTTTTCACCTCTGAGCTAACTCCAACTTATCTGTTTTGATCTATCTTTTTGAGAGTGATCTTCCAAGGTACATAGGGTGTCTAATACATCCATTGGCAAGCTAAAAGGGTCCACCATATACTTCTGGAGTTCATTTGGCTGGTGTAGATCAAGGATTTTGCAACACCTCTTCATCTTCAAGCACATACCTATCCATCTCTTCACAGTGGTATCAGAGCAAGGTTGGACAACATGGCAGATGGATTTCCTTCATCAATTGACAAATTGGATAGAGGTAATTACTCAGCTTGGTCATTAAGAATGGAAGCTTATCTCCAAGGTAGAAGTTTATATGGTTATGTGGCTGGAGATGAAGTTATGCCAAGTTTCAGGAACAAAAGTCAACCAACACAAGAAGAGCAAGAAAGATTGAGCACATGGTGCTCCAAGGATGCACTTGCAAGGTCTTATCTCCTCAACTCTATCTCAGATTTTTTGTTGCCTCACATTAGAAGTTGTAAGACATCTCAGGAAGTGTGGGATGCACTTGAAGCTTTCTTTTCTTCAAGTACCAAAGCTAAGAAGCATCAACTATGGCTGGATTTCACAACTCTCAAGAAGGCTCCCAAACAAAATGTGACTGATTTTGTCACAAAGCTCAAGGACATAGCGGATCAGTTGGGAAGCATTGGAGAGGTAATAGATGAAGAGCAAATTGTAAGGCAGGTTATCAATGGCTTGAAGGCAGATGACAAGTGGGAAGCATTCACCACAGCTATGGATTCGTACTAGACACACATTCATACACACACACATCCAAACATACACACTCATAGACACACACACATACACATAGACGTGCACACACATACACACACATATACACACACACACATAGACACATACACACATAATGATGCATTCACACACATACACATGCATACACACATAGACACACATATACACACACACATCCAAACATACACACTCATAGACACACATTCATAGACACACACATCCAAACATACACACTCATAGACACACACACACACATACACATAGACGTGCACACACATACACACACATATACACACACATACACATAGACGTGCACACACATACACACACATATACACACACATACACACATAGACACATACACACATAATGATGCATTCACACACATACACATGCATACACACATAGACACACATATACACACACACATCCAAACATACACACTCATAGACACACATTCATACACACACACATCCAAACATACACACTCATAGACACACACACCTACACATAGATGCGCACACACATACACACACATATACACACACACATACACACATAGACACATACACACATAATGATGCATTCACACACATACACATGCATACACACATAGACACACATATACACACACACATACACACATACACACACATATATGCATACACACACACATAGAGAGACATACACACACATACACATACATGCATACATATGCATACATAATGCATATGCATACATACACATACATAATGCATACACACACATATGCATACATAATGCATACACACACATACACAAACCTATGCATACATACATGCATACACATACACGCATAGACACATACACACATAGACACATACACACACATAGACACATACACACACATAAACACATACACACTCATAGACGCGTAGCGACACATACACATAGACACACACACATACACACACATATACACAAACACATACACACATAGACACATACACACATAATGATGCATACACACACATACACATGCATACACATACATATGCATACATACATGCATACACATACACACATAGACACATACACACACATAGACACATACACACATAAACACATACACACTCATAGATACACACACATACACATAGACACACACACATATACACACACACATGCACACATAGACACATAGACACATACACATGCATACACACACATACACATGCATACACACACATACACATGCATACACACATACAGACACATATACACACACATACACACATACACACACATATATGCATACACACACATAGAGAGACATACACACATAGAGAGACATTCACACATAAACACATACATGCATACATATGCATACATAATGCATATGCAAATGCATACAATGTACATACATACTTACATGCATACATAATGCACATGCATAGATACATACACACACACAGACACATACACACATAGACACATACACACACATAAACACATACATACTCATAAATACACACACATACACATAGACACACACACATACACACACATATACACACACATACACACATAATGATGCATACACACACATACACATGCATACACACATACAGACACATGTACACACACATTCACACACATATATGCATACACAAACATAGAGAGACATACACACACATAGAGAGCCATACACACACATACACATACATGCATACATATTGCATATGCATATGCATACATACATACTTACATGCATACATAATGCACATGCTTACATACACATACATAATGCATACACACACATATGCATACATAATGCATACACACACATACACACATATGCATACATAATGAATATGCATATGCATACATAATGAATATGCATATGCATACATAATGAATATGCATATGCATACATACATACTATATGCATACATAATGCACATGCTTACATACACATACATAATGCATACACACACATATGCATACATAATGCATACACACACATACACACATATGCATACATACATGCACACACATACACACATAGACACATACACACACATAGACACATACACACACATAAACACATACACACTCATAGACGCATAGCAACACATACACATAGACACATACACATACACACACACACATACACACACACACACAAACATACACAAATAGACACATACACACATAATGATGCATACACACACATACATATGCATACACACACATATGCATACATACATGCATACACATACACACACATAGATACATACATACACATAAACACATACACACTCATAGACACACACACACATACACATAGACACACACACACATATACACACACACATACACACATAGACACATACACACATAATGATGCATACACACATACACATGCATACATATACACACATAATGATGCATACACACACATACATATGCATACACACACATATGCATTCATACATGCATACACATACACACATAGACACATACACACACATAGATACATACATATACATAAACACATACACACTCATAGACACACACACATACACATAGACAACACACACATACACATACACACATACACACATACACACATACACACATAGACACATACACACATAATGATGCATACACACACATACACATGCATACACACACATATGCATACATACATGCATACACATACACACATAGAAACATACACACACATGGATACATACATACACATAAACACATACACACTCATAGACACACACACACACACATACACATAGACACACACAATACACATAGACATAGACACACACACATACACATAGACACACACACACACATATGCATACATAATGCATACACACACATACACATGCATACACACATACAAACACATATACACACACACATACACACATACACACATATATGCATACATACACACATATATGCATACACACACATAGAGAGACATACTCAGACATACACATACATGCATATATATATATACATACATAATGCATATGCATATGCATACATACATACATACATACATGCATACATACACACACATATACACATACATACACACACACATATACACACACATACACACATAGACACATATACACATAATGATGCATACACACACATACACATGCATACACACATACACACACACACACATACACACACATACATACACACACACATGCATACATACACATACTTAATGCATACACACTTACATATGTACACGTATATATATTGATTTCTAACCATTTTTTTTTATATGTTAGGTATTATGGATCCCACTAGAGAGAGAAAGACAAAACTCACTCTCATAAAAAGTCTTATGAGAGCAAGAGTTCCGTCTGATACTCTAGGGGCCATAATGCGTGATTACTCAGAGATGTCTGATGAGGAGCTGGATTATACGATCCAGATGCTTACCTAGCGATCAGACGAGGGCTCTTCTGCGGCTCCACATGCAGGAAGAGAGTTATCTGCTCATAGGTATGTTTTTTTTTCATAAACTTTTTTAATGATATTATAACACATATTTTTATTTATTTCTATCTATCTATTTTCAGGACACCTATACCACCTCCAAATCGTGATAGCAGAGCAGAGTTGCCTATGAGGACATGCATAGGCACCTTAGGAAAGAGTGCGACATAGAGCCAGAGGGGAACATTGTGTACATAGGGAATGGATTGGAGTTCAAGAGAAGAATGTGGGCACTATGCGACTCTTACCTGCGCTTTGTCCACTTACCGTGCAAGTAAGTAAATATTTTACATATAAATTGAAATAGATATCTTATGTTTTATTTACATTATGTTTTTTATTTTTGTAGTGAGCATGATGAGAGGGATAAAAAATACGTACTTAGTTCACTTGAGACAGAGTTTGGGACAGGATGGTCGCTTAAGTGGTGTCTAAAAGAGATGCGGACACTTATGGCTCATTGTCGCGATAATGCACGGTATGCACTGCTTTTATGTATATATATGTGGATATGAGTATGTGTGTTTATGCATGTATGTATGTATGTATGTATATGACAGAGAGAGAGACTAGAGGTATAAATACACGCATACACACACATATACATCATACATGCACATTTACACACATATACATATACATGCACATTTATACATACACACGCATACATGCACATTTATACACTTACATACACATGCAATGTTACACACATATAATGAATAACATAGACACATGCACATACTCACATACACGTACACATACTCACATACACATACACATGCATAATCATATGTACACACACATAGACTCATATAATCATATTTACATGCATATATACATATACACATGCATATATACACACAAAACACATGCATATGCACATATAGATACACATACATACACAACACATGCATACGCATAAATAAATAAATAAATCCTATTTCAAAAATCCTAAATTGAAAACACTAATTTTGATATTAGGGTTTTAAAATCCCTAATTTAAAAACTCTAATTCAACCTTTTAGCCATATGTTTGAAGTATATGTACACCTCCGACATCCTACTAGAGAGATGTCTCTCCTCCCACCTTATGCCTCTATATACAGCTACTCGAATCAACGAGGATCATAATATATGTAAAGATATATACACATCATGTAGATAGGAAACATAAATATAAAATGGAGTAGATATATTTTGCATCACACATACATGCCTAAATGCACACATAAATATATATATACATACTAACATATTTACATGTACACATTTACACATAGACATATATACATATATACACGTACACATCACATATACATGCCTACGTGCACACATAAACATATATATACATGCATACATATTTACATGTACATATTACACATATACATATATACATGTACACAATTATAAACACTTGCATATATTACATGAATACAGGAATATTTTACATAAATGCACATGCATATATACACATATGCATATTTAACACATGTATACATATATCACACACATGCAAACACATACATATACATGAAATACATATATATGCATACTAACATATGTATACATATAATACACATGAATACACACACATATGCATACATACATGATAAAAATTTGCTCCTCGAAGATAAAGCTATATATAAAATAATTAGGCATACCCCCGAGCTTCATGTTCTAACTTAGAAGAACATGATTTCATCTCTCTAGTAGGATTCATCGTTATTCAAGTTAATAAAAAAATCTATTATATGATATCCATTCAAAAGCTTCAAGTTATTGATCGATAACTAGAGTAGAATTTACTATCTAATATGCTCATATGTTTTCATTATTGCCATCATTTTGGTAAGGCATCAATATAGTCTCATCTTCATTATCCTTATTGATTTCATTTATTTCTTCTATCGTTAAATCTATGTTCTCATGAATCACATCATCTATTGATGGATTAATATCTATTTCTGGTAATTCCTCTTCCTCATCAGTAGAATCAGCATGTAGAGAATTATCCTCTTCATAAAAAAGATTAGTATCATTATCACGTATAATGATTCTAATTTCTATTTCAGATGTTGATGTATCAGTATCTGATGCTGAATCATCAAGAGGACTTTCTTCAATCTCTCTAACAATAAACTGTTCAAACAATGACCTACCTCTAGGTTGCACATGAATGGCTTGCCACCAAGGATGAGCATCTGGGTTTTTATAAAAAAATGCTTGTTCAATATGCCTAGGAAGAATATATGGTTCTTTAGTAGATTGCATTATCTTGGAAGAATCAATTGCCCAAAACCCAGATAATTCCTTTCTTAATGTGGAATTACTACCTTTATACTCCGCTCGAAACTAGTCAAACTTCAAAATGACCTATCAAAATATATAACAACAAAAACCCATTATTAGGTGCTTAAAAAAATAACTAACTCTAAAAAAAAAATATAAACTTTTTTCTACCTGTTTGAATGTACGAAATGAAATTTTGTAGATACCAACAATAGTTCCTACGTAACCAAGTTTGCTATCTATAAGGTTCGTGTCTTTTGAGCTAGCACGTGATAGTTGCTTGAAAGAAGCAACAATACTAGAATCCTCTGTTTTACGTAAAGAATCAATGGCTTTGATTCTAATATGCTGTCCAAAAGCCCACATATTAGTGAACATTCGAGCCTGCAAAATAAATTCAATTAGTAAATAGAATTTAATATACATATATGAAAAAAATAAAATATTATTTTAATAAAATTACCTTTCGTTCACAACCTATCATTAACTCTCTTTGCTCATCTGAGATTTCTTCATTATTTGCGTTGGCGCGTTGCAAATGACTATATAGCCAATCCGTGAAAGAAAGTATATCTGTAATCTCATTATTATCGAGATTACGTCTAGATCTTTTGTTTTTTTGCCTTTTACTTCAGAGATTTTGAAGTTCTCGTACTCGCTAAGGAATGCTTGCATGCAGTCGCTATTATATGCTACAAAAGTAGAAACATCATTTTTTTCTTGAAATGTAAATAAGAATGGAACCCCCTTACTTGATAATACCTCCTTTGTTATTTTTGAAGAAGAATCGTTGGTCCATGCACGTGGAGCTTCTTCATGAACTCTTTCAAGGTACTCACTAACGTAATACATGCACTCTTCAAGCATCCAACCCTTTGCCATAGATCCTTTTGGTTTTGCTCTTTGTCGCACATAACCTTTTAGCATTCCCATAAATCGCTCGACCCACAACATCCATCGAGTGTTGACAACACCTGCAATCTCTATCTCATCTACAAGATGGACTAATAAATGAACCTGAATATCAAAAAATGAAGTAGGAAGTTCATTTTCCATCAAATATAGTAGCTCTTTGCATTCACGTTTTTTTTGTGGGATCGAGTTTTTATCGATCTCTTTGGATGTAATCCACCTATACATATCATAAAAACAATTATAAAGAAGTTAATTAAAAAATAAAAGATACCCAATATTCATACATATTAAATATAAAAGTATCATAATTACCTTATAAGTGATCCAAGACGATAGATCACATCTCGTACTCCTTTCGTTGTACATCCATCGATAACCAAAGGTAAAATATGTTTCAAAAAGTTATGCCAGTCATGGGTCTTTAACCCAGATAAGCTCTTATCATCCATAGTAAACATCTTTTGAAACGATGCTCCATATCCTGTAGGAGTCTTAATCAATTGAATTCTATTGTTGATAGTATGTATCTCTTTTGTTGTAAGTACCCAAGGAGCAGATGCATAAGTCGTTTCTTATCGATGTCTATCAAAAACTGGCCATAACTTTGGTTTGGATTTTTTATCTTTCAAATCATTCCTTGATGCTGTGGTATCTTTTAGTCCAAGAAGATGCTGCCATAGTGAATAACCAATATTTTTGAATATATGCATAGGATCAAGAAGATGATATACTTTTAACTCTTTCCAATACTCCAAAGAATACCATATTGATATGTTCTCTGCGAGTGCCAATTTTCCCTTACCTATGTTCACATACTCATTATCTGAATCATCACTGAAGATTTCTACTTCTGGATCTATCAGAGGTCCATCTGTCCATTTTTAAGACCAATCCATAGGCGTCATAGGTTTTGAATACTGACCTGTTTCAAGCTTTCCATTAAAATGTATCGCTTCTCTTTTAGATCTTAACGGATGATCATCATGCAAGAATCATCGATGTCGAAGATAAATATTTTTGTTGAGATTCTTACTATAGATTGATCTCAACCAATCACCACAATATGGACAAGCTTTATAACCCTTAGTAGATATTCCTGCATCATGGAAAATGATAAAAATATAATTAGATTAAATCATATTTATTTACATGCATATTGAATAAAAAAATTACATCAATACCTGAACAAACACCATATCCAGGAAAATCGTGAATAGTCCAAGCCACAATACCATGAACCATAATATGTCTTTCATTGATGCTTTTTGATACATCAATGACATTAATACCTTTCCATAACTCTTGAAGATCGTCAATGAGAGGTGCAATATATACATTCCTATCTTTAACTTGTCTTTTGCCTGGGATTAAAAGTGAAAGCATTAAATGTTCCTTTTTAATGCTAAGATATGGCGGAAGATTGTAGTTTATGAATACCACTGGCCATGTTGACCATTTACTGGATTTCATGGAGAATGGATTAACCCCATCTAATGCAACTCCTAACTTTAGATTCTATGGATTTTGTGCAAATTCAGGCCATGTAGAATCAATATGCTGAAAAGCAACACTATCATGAGGAATTCTGATTATTCTATCAGTACTTTTGTGATCATGTCCCCAAGTCAAAAGCTTTGATAATTCAGGGCTTTGAAACATATGTCTAATCCGTGGAGCCAATGGAAAATGTCTCAATACCTTTTTTGGGATTTTACCTTCTTCACCCTTATATCGAGGAGATTGACATTTGGGACATGTCAAAGAGTCTGCATATTCACCTCTATATAAAATACAATCGTTAGGACATGCATGTATACATTGATAATCTATACCAAGATTGTTGATTATCTTCTTCATTTCATCATGTGAGGTAGGAAGAATATTCTGACTTGGTAAAAACGTTTCAGATAATAACCTGTAAGTTTATCAAAAAAAGATATATTAAAAAAGGTAAATAAATAAATATACATATATACATGTAGGTTTTTATTCTTACTTTAGATAAGGTAAGAACAAGAACTTGAATTGAATGGACACTTTTTGTCCGCGCATCTTTTAAAACTATTAATGCATCTTTCAAAATATTTGCGCAAAATTTGATTGTTTTGGATGGCAGGATACGATTGTTTGTTTTGGAGGATATGAAGTATGTACCTTCATTAACTGATTTTTCGATTCACACATATGTTCAGTTTGAAAGTGTGAGAAGCGGATTTATAATTGTTATTCAAAGAATTTGGCACTGTTTATAGGCCATACAATGGTGACTTGGATGAATCGCATGCACAGAGGTTACTCAAGATAGAGCAGGATTTCTCGGGTATGCAATAAACCTCTTGCATGTCAATGATGAGCATCTGAACTTTAGGATACAAAGTGGAAATCATGGTGACTTGATAGGATCACTTTTATATAGCTTAGTCAAAGAACTTCAGGTTTATGACATGCAAGAGGCTTACTGCATACCCTAGGAATCCTGCTGGCACTAGTCCATTATAATCAGATTCCTCTATCTTGAGTAACCTCTGTGCATGCGATTCATCCAGATCACCATTGTATGGCCTATAAACAGTGTCAAATTCTTTGAATAACAATTATAAATCCACTTCTCACACTTTCAAACTGAACATATGTGTGAATCGACAAATCATTCAATGAAGGTACATACTTCATATCCTCCAAAACAAACAATCGTATCCTGCCATCCAAACAATCAAATTTTTTGCGAATATTTTGAAAGATGCATTAATAGTTTTAAAAGATGCGCGGACAAAAAGTGTCCATTCAATTCAAGTTCTTGTTCTTACCTTATCTAAAGTAAGAATAAAAACCTGCATGTTATATATATATATATATATATATATATATATATATATATATATATATATATATATATATATATATATATATATATATATATATATATATATATATATATATATATATATATTTATGCATATATATATTAATAGATAGAAAATTGAAAATTATACCTTAATAGTGTCAAAACAGATACATTACTCCATCCAAAATGATTTTGAAGGTTGAGAATAAGTAAGTTCGCACTTAGTCGTGTCAAACGACTTCCTTCATATACATGCTTTAGACATTCCTCTCGAAGATATTTCTCAGTTTTAGAAATATCAATGCTCTCACTGTCATTTCGATACCAATCCTCAATAAAATCTGCCATGCCATCATCTTCATCATTGTCACACAAATCTTTTACTTTATCGTCTTTTGAATATAGATCTTTCAACTTTGCATATTGCACAGGATTAGTTTTGCGTAGCCTCCTCATGGAAGCTTCTGATAAATGAGGTCTTACTGGTAATTGTGAATGTTGTGGACGAATATCATCAACATCATACGTTGGAATCTACACATATAAATAAAACTCAGTAGTATTCCATAAATGAATAAAAAGTAAACTTCAAATATAAAATTAAGTATATAACTTATTAAATATGGATAGAAAATTTTTATTCTCTCTAGCTAAAAGGTGCTCTTGGAGGTCTACGCCATCCATAATTCACTAATAGTTCATCACCAGCATGTAATGTAGTAATAGCATTGAAAACTATGTATCTTGATACATCTCTACTCATGTATGGTGATTCATGACTATTTTCATGCGCCTCAAATGTGCAATTAGTCCTTGAACTATTACGTAACCCTCGACTACTATTTATTAAACCTTCTATATTTCCATGTGTGTAAGGTCTTCCATCAATATATAATCTTTCATTTTTTGCATGTAAAATCCTTCTACTAGTAAGGGATGCTACGTTCAAGCATATTCCATAAGTACTCATGCTTTGAACATAACGTGAAAGTCGATGCCAATCTCCCCATCCATATATAGGACCACAAAATGACATAAGAGTGACTTCAGAGTTCGGAGGTATATACAGAAAATATATACCCAAGCATTATCACGTTGACTAGGTGATGGTGCACGCTCAAAAGTACCATACTCTGCCTCATGTTCAATACATTCCAATCGTGGTCTTCGATACGTGCCATAACAAGAGTTACACCAACATATAATATGCTCTTCATA
This sequence comes from Ceratopteris richardii, assembly GCA_020310875.1. Lineage (NCBI taxonomy): Eukaryota > Viridiplantae > Streptophyta > Polypodiopsida > Polypodiales > Pteridaceae > Ceratopteris > Ceratopteris richardii. The sequence goes on from CM035439.1 coordinate 95,173,917, forward strand.
GTAAAATTCATCATAATTCCTATCGGAGGACACATGTGAAGTCGTTGCATGGGTAGGAGGTGGTGGAGTACCCTTTGATTGATCAGAATCTGCACATAATAAGAAACATTTAAAAAAAATATAAGTTATGTATCCATCAAATATATTTAAAATTAAATATTTCATATACTTATAGTATAAAGTCGTTGCACGATGAGGAGACAGTGGTGGAGTTCCATCTGATTGATCAGAATCTACAAATAATGGTATTTGATATTAATAATTTGATTATCTACATACACAAAAAATTCACATATACATATTTACACATACACACATATTCACATATACACATTTACACATACACACATATTCACATATACACAACTACACATTATTGTGGGATAAATGCATGTATTTTGTATGAATGAGTGTATATGCAAGCATGTTTGTGTACGTATATATGTGGATATGTATATGTGTGTTTATGTTATATGTATGTATATGTGTATATGTATACATATATGCATGCGTATATGTTTGCATGTATATGTGTATGTGGGTATGTGTATGTGTATGTGTGTGTGTATATATGTGTATGTATTCTGATTTTTTTTTCTGTTTGAGATTAAATTAACAGGAGATATTGTATGGTCGAAAAAAATAGGAGGCGAGCTAACATACCACCTGAGATGTGGTAATTTTTTCGTAGATAGCTACGTCTTCAGGAGTCATTTCCTCAGCAGAAGGTACACAAATTAATAGTTGATATTTATAATTTCTATATATTTTAGTAATTTTTTTACATTTAATTTATGTATTTTTTTTCTTGAATAAATAGGCTGCTGCAAAGAAGAGAGTGGAGTCGGGCCACACATCGCACCTAGGCCAAATGGGCCATAATGGTTTTGTAGCTATGTTTGTAAGTATATGTGTTATTGTGAGTATATTTTTTATTTTAGTTAAAATGCAAGCAACTAATGTTTTTTATTTGTTTCATTGCAGCGGAAGGATTATGGCCGATATCCTACGAAACATGAGATCGAGTATGCTACACATTTTGGATATCGATGTTTGGGCGAGTATATGCAAGATCATCCTGATGCCTTTGTGAGTATTTTTAAATTTTATATAATTATTTTGTTCTTATGAATGGTTTAATTATTTTATTTATTTATGTTTGTTATATGTAATACAGGAGTATTATGGAGAGACAAATATGGATGAGGTGGAGAGACAAACACAGGAGGGACGATCTCGTTCGTCACAGGGTGATCATGACGATGAGGATGAGGAAGATCAGAATGATCATGATATTGCTGATGATGATGATGATCATGATGATGATGATTAGGATTTTAGTTGATTATGACATTGGATTATATGTATTTACATTGATATATATATATATATATATATATATATATATATATATATATATATATATATATATATATATATATATATATATATATATATATATATATATATATATATATATATATATATATATTAATTATCTATATATTTTTCATTTCAGTTATGTTTTGAATTGTGTGTATGGTATTAAGTAATGAAGAGTTTTGTTCTATTGACTGTTATTATTGTTTATATTAAGCATGTGTTTTAATACTTTAATTATGTATGTGTGTGTATATGTATGTATGTGCATGTGTATGTGTGTGTATATGTATGTATGTGCATGTGCATGTATAAGTGTATATGTGTGTATGAGTATGTGCATATGTATGTGTATGTACGTATGTGTATATGTATATGCATGTATATGTATAACTCTATGTGTATATGTGTGTATGTGCATGTATATGTGTATATGTAGGTATGTGCATGTGTGTGCATGTGTATATGTGTTTTAATACTTTAATTATATAATTCATTCATATGTGTGTACTTAAGTGTATATGTATGTGTGTGTACATGTATGTATGTGCATGTGTATGTGTGTGATATATGTATGTATGTGCATGTGCATGTATAAGTGTATATGTGTGTATGAGTATGTGCATGTGCATGTGTATGTGTGTGTATATGTATATGCATGTATATGTATAACTCTATGTGTATGTGTGTGTATGTGCATGTATATGTGTATATGTAGGTATGTGCATGTGTGTGTGCATGTGTATATGTGTTTCAATACTTTAATTATATAATTCATTCATATGTGTGTACCTAAGTGTATATATATGTGTGCGTATATGTATGTATGTGCATGTGTATGTGTGTGTATATGTATGTATGTGCATGTGCATGTATAAGTGTATATGTGTGTATCAATATGTGCATGTTCTTGTGTATGTGTGTGTATATGTATATGCATGTATATGTATAACTCTATGTGTATGTGTGTGTATGTGCATGTATATGTGTATATGTAGGTATATGCATGTGTGTGTGCATGTGTATATGTGTTTTAATACTTTAATTATATAATTCATTCATATGTGTGTACCTAAGAGTATACGTATGTGTGTATGTGCATGTGTATGTGTGTGTATATGTATGTATGTGCATGTGCATGTGCATGTATAAGTGTATATGTGTGTATGAGTATGTGCATGTTCTTGTGTATGTGTGTGTATATGTATATGCATGTATATGTATGTGTGTGTATATGTATATGTGTGTATATGTATATGTATATGTGTATATGTATATGCATGTGTATGTATATGCATGTGTATGTATATGCATGTGTATATGTATGAAACATGCATGTGTATGTGGATGCATTTCCATTTGCATCCATGTGCATGCATGTGAATTCGCATGCATGTGGATGTGCATATACATGTATTTGCATATATGTTAATGTGTGTATGTGTGTATATATATATGTGGTTGTAGGAATGTTTGTGCATATGCATGTGTATATGTGTGTATGTCTAAGTGTATGTGCACATGTATCTGTGTGTATATATGTGTGTGTATGTGCATGTGTATATATGTATATGTGTGAAAGTGCATCTTCATCATGTATAAGTGTATAAGTGCATATCAATAACTGTGAGTATGCTATGTAATGAAAATAACACAATTCAAATGATCTACAAAGAATAGAAATTGTACTTACAATTGTTAGCCATACTTTTTGCTTGGTTAGCTTCTTGAATAACCTGCAATAAAGAGAGAAAGAAGAGAGAGAGAGAGAGAGAGACAGGGAGAGAGATCTAGAGAGAGAGAGAGAATTCAAAGAGAGAAAGATGTAGAAAGAGAGAAACAGAGACAGATGGAGACAATAAGAGAGAGCTTAGGCAAAACAACAATTCTGCATATACTTGCTTCAGCTTTAAGCGCAGCGCAATTGCGAACGTTGGAGAGCTGTTCGATCGGATGCGTGAAAATGCCAATCGCAGAGCCTCCAACGTTTTAATTTTTGTTCGTCAACAGACTGTCATGTAAGCGATGCTATTCGTCGTTGTATAATCGACATCTTTTAGCGTCGCTTATGCGACGACAAGCATCATCACCTATGCGACGTAGAAAAGCGTCGCTTATGTGACACTTTTAAATAGCGTCATTTTAGCGACGTTGTATTGGAGCATCGCAATCCCATCGCATCACAAGTAGCAAAAACCGTCGTGTTATGCATCGTCTAATCGACGGTCAGTGCGTGATGCTAATTACGATGCATGTTGCAATTTTATAGCGACGAAATCCTGTCGCCTTAACCGTCGCTATATGCCCATATTCCTTGTAGTGGATGATGATCTTCTTTGCCTCTCGATCCCAAAATCTATATGCCTTAGAATCTTCCCTATATCCTAAGAAGACACCTTTTTTTATTTTTTACCATAACTTAATTCTTGTTGATTCAGGTATATGTGCAAAAAAAGATTATTCAAAAAATTTGAAATGTAGAAGTGAAGGGATTTTAGCAAAGTATGATTCTTGAGGAGTAATGCTTTTTGGAGATTGAGGTCCACGTAAGCATACAAAAAGCACAAGGAAGAAGAAGAAACTTGGAGCATAAAACAATACTAAACGTATTACCTCTTCAGATTAAACAATCCAAGTAGCTAGGTACCACTCCAGTAGCGAAAGATGTGCTTAACTGCTTATCAATGCTTCATAGCTAGGCAATGAATAAACCTTCTCATATGAGAGACAACAATGTGAATAACATGCCGATTTATGCATAAGTAAATCAAGCGGCCAATAGCATGCTGATTTACTTCAGTGAAAACTCAAGTGTAAACCTGTTTCCATGGGAGTTGAAACAGTTTTGCAATCTTCAAGACCAAAACAATGGAATAATGGCATCATGAAAGCTCGTGTAAAATTGTTTCCATGGGAGTTGAAACACGTTTACAATCTTCAAGACCAAAACAATGGAATAATGTGTCAATATATTTTTTATGACACAAACCTATTCATCCATCCACTTGAAAAAACGAATGCCAAAATAATGATGCAAATGCCCCAAATCCGATATCTCAAAAGAGGTGTGCAAATCAGCCTTACATTGAGCAATATGCTTTTGATTAGGATGAGTGAGCAACATATCATCAATATATGTAACAATAATAAAAAATACATAATCCACTCATTTACCATATAATGTGCTCTCAATTGGGCTGTTCTCAAACTCATGTACTTTGTTTTCATGCCCTTTTTGTAGAAACCATAGGGCTGAAATACATGCACTTCTTCATGTAATTCACCATTCAAAAATGCAGTTTTAATGTCCAACTAATGTCCATTCCAAACATGATGATCTGCAAGTGTGCAAATTCTATGAACATGTGGGAGCAAAGGTCTCATCAAAACCAATGCTTCTCTCTTGAGAATAACATTTGGCAACAAGCCTAGACCTATACCTATTAACTATTCCATTAGGCTTACATCTGAGCTTGTATACCCATTAAGTAACAATGGCCTTTTTGCCCATATCACATAAAGACCATTCACCATTCTTCATAATAGAATCATATTGTGATTGCATATCAGCCATCAAATTTTTGGTATTATGTGCTTCATCAAAAGAAATGAGATCATTTTCATCAAAAAGACTAGAGATAGCCATTGCATAACATTAATCTAATGCAAAGGAACTACTATAAGATCCTAAATGCATATCTTATATTATTACCTCTTCTATCAAAAATTTCTACACCATCCTTTTTGAAATGTACTTCAAGGCCACAATCTATTATAGAAAAAATTTATAGTAAATTTATTTTCAGTGTAGGAACATACAAAAAGTTAGAGAGTTATCTCTCAACACCAATGGAAGCAACAAAAGATATGGTTCTTGTCCCTTCAACTAGACATTGGAGTCATTTCTAACCACTACATTGATGACTTCTTGTAGAGGCATTAAGGAACTATACCTATCCTTCTTCCTAGTCATGTGGTGAGATGCTCCACCATCTAATGTCCAAGGTTCATCAGCACAAATTTGGGCATATGTACGTACCTCCTCTATGGCAACCCATAGTTCAAGTTCTATGTTATTTGTCAATTCCCAATTCTTACATGTGGATTTAAGAGTTCCAATTCCAGTTATCTCATCGGCTTGCTTCTTCCTACTATCCTTAATGGCATGACCATTCTTTTTTCAATAAATGTACTTTTCAATGAACTTCTTCTTTGAACTATTAGAAGGGACTTTGCCAAAAATTTTGCATTCTTTGAACCTTGTGAACTCTTCGAATGCATTTCTCTTTCCAAAAGCATTGTAGAAAACTCTTCAAAGGTAAGAGGAGAGGGTCTAACCTGAGTGTTAAGGGTAGTTACAATCCCATCATGTTTTGTAGGAAGAATTCAAACACATGTGTGAGCTTGTTTTTTAGGTGCTATCAGAAAACCAACAACATCCAATTGATATTGAATTTTCTTTTGCTTGATGAAGTCTTCAACCTTGTGTATATGTTGTTGTGTGTGTATATATGTGTGTATATGTGTATATGTTGTTGTGTGTGTATATATGTGTGTATATGTGTATGTATATGCGCGTATGTGTGTGTGTGTGTGGATATGTGCATAATTAACAAATCAAATAAAGAAAATAAACAATTAAAGAAAAAATTTAACTTACTTATAGAGGTTGCATAAATATAAAGCTCTTTGCGTTTGAATTCATAAGATGTAATTTATAAGCTCTTTGTGTTTGAATTCATAAGAGTAAGAGAGTGAGTCAAAGTGTGAGGAAATGTAGAAAAATGAAGATATACAAGCTCTGTTTAGCTTAGCTGACGCATTGCACACGGACTAAAATTATTCGAGATTCCAGAAATGTCGCATGCGATGTTGTAAGTTTTGTTTTATATAAGTTGGTGCATCGCAATACCTATCGCTATATCGATCGGGATTTATTTTTCTCCCTCAAAATATTGGCCGATATATGGAATGATTTTACCGTGGATATACCTTCCCTATTCTTCGTACATTATACAAACTACTAAAAAAAACTAGAATTTTTTTTTTTTAATATAAAGGAAGTTCGGCATTAGCCTACTCTCCCGGACTTGAATTAAATAAAGAAAGAAAAGTACAAGAGAAGGGGACTAGTGCCCACGAGACCCCCCAAATCCCACAAAGCAGGGGAAGTTTTAACAGAGCTTAGATGGTGTTACAAAGAAGGTTAATCACCCTCTCGTCACCCTCATGTGGGGCCCACTTGAGTTTAAGCTTGTTATTGATCCAAAGGAGAACTTGATGATGCCTGAAGGGGGGGGATTTCTTGCAGTTAACAATCCTTTTGCCAAGGAGGAATAATGATTTCTCAATTGACCACTCCTTGGGGGAGTCACCGAAGTTGAGAGCACATCTTTCCCGCCAGATTTTCCATAGGACCTCCCCTCTGATGGCGTTCCAGAGGGTCGCGGAGCAGCGGATCGCTTCTCCCAACAGGGCTTGCTGCCAACTGAGATATTTCTAAAGTCTAATTTTCATTCCAACCGTCTGCCAAAGTCTGTTGTAGTTGGGGTAGGTAAAGAAGATGTGTGGGACATCTTCGATAGACCGGTAGTAGCATTTGCACCAAGGAGAAATCCCACAAAGCTTGTTAGCCTTAAGGTTGGTCCAGATTCCATGATGAAGAATTTGCCATAAGAGGACATACTTTTTGATTTCTATGAGGGGGTGCCAGATAGCCATGAACTTCATGTCCCACCGAAGCCGCGTCCATGACAGGCACCACTTCTTGTTGAGGTTAACCTGATAGTCAATCGTTTCTTTGATGTTCGGGATTTTTGATAGGCTATTCTCATTGTGCCATTTGAGACCAAGCGAGCTTGATGTGTTGTGTCCCATGAGAAGGCGAGTTTTGTGTCGATCCCAGGCGAGACATCTGCTTTGCAAAGTGTTCCATTCTTCGTACGAAATGTTGACGCAAGGGTCAATATCCTCGAAGTTGATCCAGCGGTTGGTGTCATGTTTCCAGAGATGTTTCCATTTTTTGAAGCCTTTGTTCCATAATTTCTTGGCATTTTGAATGTTCCAAGGTTCCACACTCCGGATGCCATGGATGGGGAACCAAATAGAGTCGTTTTGTCTGATACCGGCTACCCACTTTCAGTCTTCACTAATTCTTGTGTAGCTTTTGACTTTATTCCAACTCTTCCATAGGGAGCATACGAGATTAGAGCCTTTCGGGAAGACGGGGACTGGGGAAAACAGCAGGGTCAAGATGTCGAGATTCTTCCAGTTTGGGAAACCCATGAGAGCCAACTCGTTCTTGTTTCTGAAGATCAACTTGGCCCACGAGGCCTCCCCATTGCTCCAAGCTTTAATCATCCATTTGGCTGCCAGTTTGTTAGCCATGCACCCAATGTCCAGGATACCAAGTCCCCCACTACCTCTAGGGCTAGTGCAGATGGACCATTTGATTTTAGGCACCCCCCTTCTATTGTGATCGCCCGTCCAAAGGAAGTTTCTACAAATACTATCCAGTTTGGACAGATCTTGCTCTTTCGGTCTCCAACATGAAAGGAAATAAATGGTAGAAGAAAGGAGAACATGTTGATAACCATCGCACGACCAGCAAGATTGATTTGCATACCTCTCCAATAGTTAAGCTTGTTTTCGAGTTTGGCCATTTTACAAGATAATAACAACTAAGAAGGCGAGAAAGCTACCCATCCTCCTTATTATCAGAATGTAGGTTCCTAATACATGTTTTTAAAGGTGAGTTTAGAATAGAAGTGATGTTTTGTTAATTCAGGCAAGGGTGAAAAAAGCACTACTCAAACATTTAGTAGTTGGCCACATACATATATATGTACTAGATGTCGAGAGCATTTAGAGGAGTGGATTTCGTGAGAGATTTTCATATTTAAGATTCTCACGCGTGTCAATTTTAGTCATTCCTTTGGTAAATTTAGTTTCTACCTTAGTCCGAAGTATGTGTTTCTGATTGCAATAACCGTAAGTGATCCATTTCATGGAAAAATCCAAATTTTGGGGATACAAAGTAGCTTGAGTTAGAAGAGATCCCTATCGAGTTTATTGCTCTCCATTGACTTCTTAATCTAATTAATTGGCTAGTTTATTGGCATGATTAACATGCAATGAGGTTTCTTCCCTTAGATAAGGGTAACAAGAAAGTATGAAATGAAAAATAAGGTGATCCCACTCATGGGCGGAAAGGGCACAACTTACTCGCCTTGTTGTTCTTCACTTTCTTGGTTACCCTCACAGGCTCAAGTTTAATTTGTTCACTATGGAAAAGTTGGAACAAAGTGAAATCTTACTTCAAGATCAATGAAGAGTGTAATGGCTATTGATATTAGGAAGAAAAATTCAATCTAGTTCCAAATCAAGGGAATCAAGTTTATCGATTATGATAACCTCCAAAGAGTGAAGAAGTTATAGAAAAAAGGGTTTCATTTGTGGAAGTATCTCTAGAATCAAGACAAAAGACAATGGATCCAATTTGAGGACATTAACCTACCTTAGAGACCGGACTATGAAGACGAGTGCCTATTAAGAAATGAGAGCGATGCTTAGGATAACTCAAATTCTTGCCTCCTTCTTAGCCATGATCCCCTCATATAGAAAGATTAAAATGTCACAATGGCAAAAACTACCTAATTTCAAGAAAAATCCATATTTGAATATATCACTTAATAGAAAAAGAATGTATGAATTGGGAAGGTATAGAAAGGATTTTAGGTTCCTTGCCCTATGGCATCCGTGCATTGAGAATTAAATTTTTTTTATGATGTGGAAAATTCTCCATTGGGGAATCCATGTAAAGAGCAAGGAGATAAGGAAGAGAGCTCTCATATACTCTCACACATGAAGAGAGGAGCACACACAAATTGAGCCAAGGAAGAAGGGCTTCCTCTACTTCTTCTATTACATAAAGAAGATATACAAGAATAGCCTAATACAACAATAAAACCAATACAATATATAAAGAATACTAGATAAAGAAAAGACCTATGTCCCCGAATGAGTGAATTGGCAAGAAACAAATGTTATATCACACTTGGTAGATAGAACTGATAAAGCTCATTAAACATATCTATGACATATATCCGTGTAACCACTATAAATGTCAAAAAAATGAAAAGTGGTATATGTCATTGTTGATCATCACATGTTGAACTTGATATCTCAACACTCCCCCTCAAGCTCAACATCATGTCCAATAACTTCAGCTTCTCTGCTCCAAGTGCTTTAGTGAAAATAGTATCAACTTGCTCATCTCTCCTCACATAGACAAGCTCAATAACAATTGCTAATACCTTTTTGCAAATGAAGTGACAATGTACCTTGATATGATTTTTCTAGCATGAGAAATAGGATTTCATGCTAACTATATGCTACTAAGATTATCACAATAAATGCTTCTACACTTTTGCGCATAAATTACAAGTAGCATCTCTAGCCATGATGCTTCACATGCTACCATTGCAGTTCCTCAATACTTAGCCTCTGTACTCGACAAAGAAATAGTGGATGGCTTCTTACTTCTCCATGTAATAGCAACACTCCCAAGTGAGATAGAAATGCACTAGTAGATGTTCTATGTAGAACACTAACAACCCAGTCTACATCGGTTTATCCATAAACTTGCAATTCTGCAAAAGTCTCATAAAAATATGCATAGTAGCACTCGCACGATGTAGAGTGCATCTCACAACATCTAAATGTGGTTTCTTGGGAATCTGCATAAATTCACTTTCAAGTCCTATAGTGTAACTTAGATCAGACCTTGTACTTGTGAGATGTATCAAACTTCCCACAATTTTCTTGTACATAGTAGCATTATCCAATGTTTCACCTGATGTAGTATCCAACTTCAAATTTTGATATAATGGCATAGAAATTGTCTTACAATCAACCACACCATACTTTTGCAACATACTCAATGCATAATGCCTTTGGGAAAGCTATACCCATGTTTTTCTATGTATAAACTCAATGCGTAAAAATTAATGAAACACACCATTGCAAGATCTTTCATGTCAAATTCCTCCATAAGGAGTTTCTTTACCTCTTTAATTTTCTTCATTATCACTGCGCACAATCAAGTCATCAATATAAAATAGCCAAAGTTGTGATGCCATCATCACCCTTCCTTGCACATAATGAGTGATTTGGATCACACATTAGAAAATCCAATGGAGGTTAAATAATGTGCAATCCTTGCATGCCAAGCATGAGGGGCTTGTTTAAGCCCATACAAAGCCTTTTTCAACCTGCAAACATATTCTGGATGCTTTGAGTCCTTATACCCTTATGGATGGTCCCCATATACTTCTTCTTAAAACCCGTCATTTAAGAAAGCATTCTTCACATCCATCTAATGCAAAATCCATCCTTTTATTGTATCCAATGCAACAAGTGCTCTAACAATAGCCATTTTTGCTAGAGGGTTGAATGTTTACTCATAATCAATGCCATATGTCTATGCATATCCTTTTGCTACCAATTGTGATTTATACTTGCTTATGCTACCATAAACATTGTGCTTTGCCTTGTAAACCCATTTGCAACCTATGGGTTTTTTTTCTTGGGGCAATGGAACTAGCTTCCATGTTTCGTTTCCATAAAGTTCAACCATCTCTCCATCCATAGTTTTCTCCCAATCTACATTTCCGATCACGTCTTCAAAACAAGAAAGTTCAACAACTTGTATTACCTTGCCCATGTAGGCATAATGACAAGCCATGTAGCTATCATATGTTAATCATTGCACTAAATTCTGCATCCTTCTAGATCTTCTTGGTCCTAGGCCACTTCTTCTTTTTGTATCATCTATGTATGCCTTTCTTATTCCTGGAGTCTTCAAAGAGGGAAATCCAAGTTCATCATAAAGGCTCTTCTTTGAACCACTTGATTCTTTATCAATGAATTCATAACCTGTAGATCTTCTATTATCAACGAAAATATTTTCCTTACCATTCTTGGATGTAGTCAATGAATCTTTTGGAGCTAAATTTCCACATAATCTTCCACTCTAGAGGTTTGAGTTGAGACTAATTTTAGGTGACACATATGGTCCACTCAGAACTTGAGATTTTGCACTTGTGTTTTTAGCATTTATATTGTCATTTGAGTCAACATTAAGTCTTTTTTGCACTATCATAACAACTTTCCATTTCATCAAATACCAAACATTTGATTACCTTCACTTGACATGTGATTGAGTTGTCGCATTTATATCCATTTTTCTCTAGTGAGTACCCAATGAAGATAATTTTTTCTACTTTTGAATAAAATTCCATTATCAACTCATCTAGAGCATATACATGTGCAATACAAGCAAACTTCTCGTCAGGTGTAACTTGATGTGCAACAGGAGTCAGAGTTCTATTCATGATGTGTACAATAGTGTGCATAGCTTCTGCCCAATACTAATGAGGCATATTTTTCTCAACCATCAAGGCTCTTACTATTTCTACAATATGTATATTTTTGTGCTCAACAATGCCATTCTATTGTGGTTTGTGCCTTATGAAACCTACCTTTGAATTCCATGATGTTTTAGAAAACTATTGAATTCATTTGATACATATTCATCTCCTCCATCTGATCTTAATGTTTGAATATATTCCTCTATCTGCTTTTCACCATAGGATTGAAATTTTGAAAGTGAATAAATACCTCACTCTTCTCCTTCAAGAATTATACCCATAACTTCAATGTATGGTCATCAATGAAAGTGACATAAAACCTACAGCCTCCCATAAATGTGGTCTTTGCAGAACCCCAAACAATTGTACATACTATCATATCTTAGATAAAAAGAACAAAAACATTAAAAATATCATTAAAATTTATAAAAAGAAGAAAAATAAAAAACTCAAAAGCACATTAAGTTTTGAAATTAAAAAAGTAAAAAGAATTCAAACTTAAAATTCAAAAGAAAAATTAAGAGGAATCAAGTTCAAGAAAGAAGACATAAATCAAGTCAAGTTCAAGTGAATTAAGATCAAAGCTAAAGAAAGATAGTTAGAGTTGATTAAAGAAAATCAAGTGATTCAAAGATAAATCACAATCACTCTGATACTAGAAATAGAGTCTACTGATGTAGTTGATCTGAAATCAAAGAGAGAGCTTTAGACTTACATTCACCTCCTGGCTCAAGACTCATCTAATCTTTTCTCTGAGCTCTACTCTAAGTTAAGAGAAATAGTCGAGCCACTTACCCTAGACATTGTCCTTCACACTCAGAGAAACTAGAGGAAAGAGATGGAAGAAGTATTCAAAGAGTTAATGAAAAAAAAACAGGGGGCTTGAGTAGTCCAAGTTATCATAAGACACAAGAGGAAGTTTACTTGGTTAAATGTGACTGAGTACTTGGATGTATTTGAAGACCAAGCTCAAATCCATGGATTACCCAAAGAGATGTTGACTCATTTCTTCACTCGAGTAGTGTCGCGGCCAATCTTAACATCCATCTCAGTACACATAGAGAAGACTTGGATAGATTTTAGAAAGGAAATACATAAACTCTTATATCTAGAAGATTTCAGTCAACATAGTAGAGAGGTTTTTTTGTGATGGGTTCATTCCCCAAAACCCACTCCATCTTTGAAACATATATTGAACAGGTTCTTGAGGAAAGAGATTTGTATTGTCTGAAGAGTACTAGGCAATGGTTAGAAGAGAGGTAGAGGTAGTTGCCTAGATGATTCAATGATAGGTAGTGCTTTATGATAGACTTGTATAGACTGCTCCATTACATCCAAGAGAAATACCTGTTCGAGTAGGTCCGAATATGTCTATAGCACAAGCTACGACTAATGCAGCATCCACATCACACACACTACTGGAATTACAATTAGAGATCGTGAGCAAGTAGATAGAAAATATTATGAAAATGCAAGCCTATTTGTCTAAAGATGTTGCTAGCTTGCACAATAACTTCTACTCCATGGGTTATCAAGACCCCATCCCTGCTTAGCAAAGCACTACTTATATAGATCCATTCTAAAGAAATACCATGACAATGCCTATGCAAGGATATACAATACCTCATATTGCACCTCTAATGGAACCCACTACTCAACAGATCCCTATACCACCATTTTAGCCCATGTATCAAAGAAATATTGGGCCATTTGATAGATGAGGTACTAGGGGATTTGGAGGAGCAAAGAGGTGTGTTTGGTATGATGCACATGAAAACTTTTCCTATGCATGTGAAGAGTTGAAATAGGCTAAATAACATCAATTAGTAACAAACATAGATAAGAAGCTTTGTGACTTTAGGACTCGGCTTCCTCTGCCTATTAATTGAGGGAAGGGAGGAATGAAGAAGTTGTATGACAATCTATCAAGTTCAAATGCTAGTACATCAGCAACACAATTAGAACCGTTGGAAGAAGGAATGAAGAAGAGATTAGGCCTAGGGAAAAAAATAAGACCATCCCCGAAACTCAAAAGTATATAAATATGGGCAAATTTCTCTAACAATTTATCATTATAAATATTTTGACAAAAAAGAAAACTTCCATTTGAAATATAGAAATTTTGGCAAACTTTGATGATGGTCTCTATTTAAGTTATAAAACTTTAGATGAATTTTTTTGATAAACCCCCCAAAAAATTATAGCAATTTTTTTGTATTTGGTTCCTTTGAAACCTTTTATTTCCTAAAACAATGTCATGAAACCATTGAAACTTGTTCAAAACGCCTTTAGATTCTTAGTTATTCAACCATCGTGGACACTTTCATTGCTCTTCGACACCCATAATGTATCATATAGTAATAGTTCAAATTCCTAAAAAATAATTGGGATATACGTATAAAAAATATAAAGTGCAAATCCAAAAACAAAAATGGCAAGGACCTTGATAATAAAAGAATACCCAACAATATAAAAAGAGAGCTGAGTATATTATTCCTCAAAACGTTATTGCAAGAATGCATAAAAGACTCTAGCAAGTGGCCAAAAAAAAAGATCTCAAAATATAAATTATATAAGGTCAATGTGTAAAAATAATCCTCATAAGTTATCTTTATAATATTTGTGATTTGTGAAGAATAAGGACAAGTTCCACACACCCTTTTGAATCATTTCCAACACAAATGAATGTATGATCCCATAAGAGTGTCGAGATTTATGTCAGTTGTGATCTAAATCATCCTATGCAAGTGTTTGGTTGTCGATACTCTGTGCTCCACTAGTTAGAGCAAACATTAGAGCAGAAGACACTCTTTCAATGTTCCAACAAGCCACATAACATTTCTTCTTCACATTCTTATTTTTCTTCTGCAAGAATGATGAGGGGTGGTAAACTCCAAACCATAAAAACTAAAGATACCTTAAAGGACAAATTAAGAGAAAAAAATGAGCTTATTACCATAATATAGGTATTTCACTAGTAACTCCCATACAACTTTTGTTTGAACTCCTATGATAAGAAGAATTCCAACTCTCACAATCCATAAAATAGTTCAAAATAAAATAGAAGATGAATTTTTTTTCTAAGACATAGAAGAAGTATCTCCCTCATACTCTAAAGTTCCCTTTTAAGAAATTTTGATTTCCCATCAAAGAAATTGTGATATCCAAAACAAATGCTATTTTTTGGGGGATCAAATTTTCATGGAACTCTTGTGGAATTTTTTTACATATTTGTGATCTTCTTTTCTTGCTTTATAGGATTGTAGCTTCGATTTAGGAATATGAGGGTTGAGAAAGCGGAGGTCAAGTAATGAGGGCCTTTTGAGGCTAGCTGAGTGCACTATGTGCCTCTCAAGGACTTCAAATTAAGTGAAAGCAACTCACTCAATCTGACTTAAATGATGTCAACTCTAAAGAAAC
This sequence comes from Ceratopteris richardii, assembly GCA_020310875.1. Lineage (NCBI taxonomy): Eukaryota > Viridiplantae > Streptophyta > Polypodiopsida > Polypodiales > Pteridaceae > Ceratopteris > Ceratopteris richardii. The sequence continues at coordinate 95,189,147 of CM035439.1, forward strand.
ATTAAATATGATAAGCAAACATAGAAGGGGTACCCTACATCTCCAAATCAATGCTATAAAGAGACTAACAACACAAAATTAGGATCAACAAAAATGTGACATGTTTGCATGCCCAATAAACTCCTCAAATTACAACACCAACTAACATCCACATGGATACCCAAACTAAAGCATGATAGAATCACTTAACATCTAAAATCACAAGCTCATGATGCACCTATAAGCATCAAATGGAACCACAAGAAACCCACCATCACTAAACCGTTTGATTCAACTAATACAGAGACCCAAAAATATGACTACAAACAAGGTGATGAAAATAAAAGAAAATAAAAACAAGAAGATCCTTTTATACCTACCAATCTTATTATAAATTAAGTAATAATTACGCATCACCACCACTCAAATGATACATTTGTTAGTATATGACCAATGTCTACCCAACATGATTGTATGTACTAATGCACATTTGTAAGGCCTCCATTATGAGGATAAGCCAATTGTGCATTATCCAATTGATGTGAATTCTAATGTGTATGTTAGATGAAGGTTAAATTGGACCATCTAAGGTATTATAAGGAAAGGGAGTTACCAAACTCCCCAATTGTGGGGATTGGGTGGGTAGCCTTGGTAAGATGTCCAAGTGGTGAAAAATCCTCTTGGTGGGGGTATGGGGTAGCACCTCGGGTTCAATGATAAAGGGAATATTCCTTGTCAAATATAGAAATCATTCATATTTTCTAGTGTACAAAACCAACCTAAACCACATTGGGGGATTATGTGAGCGATGGCCACCCATGTTCTACAGCTCATGTCTAGCCGTTCGCAAAAGTCCACACCTCTCTATTATCCTAGGTATACATGACTTTTGCACTACCCCAAATATCGAATTGCAAGAGCATACCTCTACCTTGTAACTCCCTATTTGGAGTTGTCTAAATCACCATTTAAGCTCTATCTTGAGACCATACAGGTGGACAACACTGTCATCTTTGTACTTGCTTTTAGTATAAAGATTTTGAAATTCTACTATATCTATTATCTTCATTGCTATTGCTCCTATGTTTTGTTGTGTAACTACTTTCTTACAAGGTATCTGAGTTGTTAGGTGTCTATTAGTAGAGGAGAATTTCCTAAACTTGCAAGTAAATGTTCTTTATCACCAAAGCGCATGAGCAATCACTTCATCTTTTTGTGTTGGTCCATCTGCTAATGTTATCGCTACAACAATTCACATTTGTCAACCCACATTCACTAAAGGTTAAATTGATGGAATAAATTACACACTCTAGAAGTTTTTTTAACTTTTGGACTCTTATGAGTTGCTAGATAATGTCATGGAGCCAACAAGACTAATTCAGAGTGGATTTTGATGGAAGGTCCATCAAATTCTTGAGTGAAAATCCAAACTAATCTAGATCTTCTTCCAACTTGGAAGAGGTAGAATGTAGATGTGTTATGTGTCTTTCTTATTAGTGTAAGTGATTGCTTACTCTAGTCTAGCACACCATGAAAGAACATGAATCTCAGGCCATATTGTCTGGCCATCATGAGACCAAAAATCACAATCGGATTCAAAAACTTGAGAATCAATTAGCGAATGAGAATTACTCACACATACACACTCACTCATTTACACACTCACATGTATACACATAAACACACAAAGACACTCACACACATGCATACCACACATACACACACATACATACACACATATACACACACATACATAAACATACACAACGTACGTACATACATACATACATACACTCACACACACATACATACACATATACACGCATACATACATACACACTCACACACATACATACACACAACTTGCAAGTGAATTGTTATTTTGCAAGTACTATGTTGCAGGTGAAAAAAAAAGTTTTGTAATTATGTTTTTTCAAAGCATATGTTGTTTAGGTTATTACCATCGTTCCTTGTTTGCTTACATACATGCCTTTATGATATATATACTTACATACATGCAACATACATACACACACACACACACACACACACACACACACACATATATATATATATATATATATATATATATATATATATATATATATATATATATATATATATATATATATATATATATATATATATATTACACTTTTTTACATACATTTATGATATATATACTTACATACAAAAATACATACATATATGCATATATCTATACATACATGTAACATACATACATACATATATATACATGCATAATTACTTATTTGCTTACTTACTTCCATACATACACACATACACACAAACATAATGACATACATACACATACACACATATGCATAGACATATACATACACATACACATACATAGACACATATGTTCTAGGTTTCTGACTTGACTGGCTATAGTCGAGGCGATGATGTACATGAACTTGGAGCAGCATGATCGCCATTGACTTCACAACTTTGTTCCTTGCCTATTTTGCACCAAACTCATGCGAGATAATGCTTCGTATTCTAGTTCTTCATCTTGTGTTTGTGTATTGTTCTCTTGCAATCATATACTTCCCATTACGCCTTTGCTACTTTACTTTTCAGAGACGTGTCCCAAAATTCTTCAAGTTCAAGTTCAACGATAGCATCTTTATCAACACATGGTAGTTGAAGAGAATAAATATTCACAATAGAGAATTAATTGGTTACGTCAATATCCAACGGGCGTGGTTTAGCAGTTGTGCCTTGTACTCTTAGGCAGATGGCCAGGGTTTAAGTTCCGCTCAGCACTGGATGCCTCAGCTCTTCAATGAGCGTTCTCTAAGTCCTCTATACCATATGAAGGGTGTGTGAGTGTGCTTTCAATTTCTGGTTGTATTAAAAAAAAAAGATAACGTCGATAGCAGGGGAAAAGTGAAGAGATCGGAGCAAGGTTTTTGAAATGACACTAATTACCATTGCATGCATATATGATACATCATGTATTGGCAACAAAGGGCTATAGAATATTATGCAGAGTGTTGAAAAAGTCCTATGGCACCTATAAATAGAGTTATTGAAGGTGATGCAGATGGTGTTGAAGATGATGATCTTCGATTTCCTCATCGTGTTGTGGTTCCTGCTGCACCTATTGTAGAGCAATTTGGTTGGGATGGTAGAGATTCATAGGTACATGAATTGATAGGCTTGTCTGTCAAACATGCCATTATCCCTCATGTTGCTCCGGCAAGACAAGAAAAGATGCTTGGATACTCTTAACATTATACCAAGCAAGAAATGAGGACCTTGTTGCTTCTCTTTGAAAACTACTAGAGAGTTAGCAAATGAATGACAGAGATTCTATGGACTTTTTTTTTTACAAAGGTCAAAGATTTGAAGGAGCAATCGCTTTCTACTGATGAAATCTTGCCAAATAGTGTGTACATACTATCCTAAACAATACTCTAGATTCATATTAGAGTTTTACACCTACTCATTGATTGATGGTGGAAAGAAATCCAAATGCCTTAACTTTGAGGAGTTAGTCTCTCTTCTGTTGCAAGAAGGTCATTCCCAGCTAAACAGGTAGATTATGCATGTTGTATATCAAAATTTCTTAGCTAGTCAAAATGAGAAAGGTAAATGGAGCTCATATACTAGTAAGGAGAAATCAACTAATGTTGCACACTCAAAGACGAAAGACAAAGATGATAAGAAAAAAGAAAAGAAACAATAGTTCTGCGAGTACTGTAAGGCAAATGATGATGTCATAAAGAGCTTTCCTAAACTTCTTGTAAAGGAGAAAAAGAAGAAAGAGGCTCAAATGGTTGTTGGGGAGACCTCTATACCTAAAATAGAGTCTGCTAATCTTTTACAAAATGAGGAATGGGCTTTTAATATTGTTTGCAACTATGATCCATCTTCTCGCGAGCAATGTATGTATGTAGTAGACTTGGATGTTTGGTACTTTGATAGTGGAGTAGCTAAACATATTACCTTTTAATGGAGTTTTTTCACTTCACTTGAGCTTGTGCCTATAGGGAATACTATCACATGTGCTAAGAACTCCTCCTATCCTATAATGGGAGTTGGAAAGATCATTCTAGCTACTACTGATGGTACTTCTTTCTTTCACATTATCAGATTCTTTATATGTATCCGTGATCAAGAAAAATCTATTCTTAGCTTTAGCATTAGCCAAGATTTTCTTGGTTGTCAAATTTATTGATGAAAGTTCATGATCTCTCAAATGATGATGTCATTATTGCTTTTGACATTTTATTTTGAGGGTTGTATAGGCTCATAAACTATGCAAAATTTATGAATGATTCAACATGTGTAGTTCAAATGTGCAGGCTATCTCAGATGCAAAGCTTTGGCATGCACACTTTTTTCATTTGAATATTGCTAGTTTTTTATGCCTACAAAAATGTGAAATGGTGTCCTCATTGTCCAAACATGAAACACATTCTAAACATGTCTATGAAGGCTCTATTTTGGGGAAAATGTAATGTTCTTCCTTCTCAAAAGATGTTTCAGTTAGAGATGATCATATATTGCAGCTTGTTCATAGTGATGTTTGTGGTCCTATGGAGACACCTTCATTTGAGAACCACCTATACATAATGACTTTACCAGGCATGCATGGATGTATCAATTGAAAGAACAATCCCAACTATTTATGTGCTTTAAACAAATCCTAGTCACAGTTGAAAATCTATTAGCATGTAAATTGGGCACCCTCCATTTTGATCGAGGGGGGGAATACATGTCTTCTGATTTTAATGCCTTTTTGGATGAGTGTGGGATAAAACATTAGTGTAGAGTCCCACATACACCCAACAAAATGGAGTTGCTAAAAGAAAGAATACGTCTCTCATGGAAATGGTGGGATGTATGGTCAGAAGTCATGCTTTACCACATACCTTCTTGCTTGAGGCTATTATGTGTGCAACATATGTACCTAGCAAGTATCCAGCCAAAGTAAATGCACTTGAAAGGAAGATGATGGAATCAATGTACTGCCTAGAATGATGAGGTTTGCTTCAACTTTCTAGTATAGAACATGCTTATAACCACTTGGAGACTTTGATCCACCTTAATAGCTTCAACTTAGTGCAATAAAACACCTTATGTCCTTTGGAACATCACAATGAACAAGTTGATGTAAAACAGGCTATTTACTTGAGAAGTAACTATGAAGAATTTTCTACTTATGGATGGAAAGTTCATCGTGAAAAACTCAGTGCTCTCATCCTAATTACAAGTGAGCAAGACGTGGATTCAACCTGAATGTATATTCATGTATTAACTATTAAAAATGTGTAGAGTGTTTATATACAATTATACATCTCTTCTGATGATATTCTCCTAACAACCAAAATCGATTGAAAAAATTGCAAGATGTGCTAGTTGTGACTCATTACCTTTCCCTACAATCTAGCAGATGAGGAATCAAATTTAATTTGGTTTGATTTTTTGTAGGAGATCTCAACCACTTGATGCGTGGCTTTAGACCCCATATTATAGCCTCAAATAAAAGGTAAAAGCATGAATAATCATGTGAGTATACAAGAATATGTGACAAGCCTTAAGATTGTCCATAAGACTAAAGTTCTCTTCAAGATATGCACCTTAATTTGTCCATGACGAGTCCTTTATTCAAGTATGGTGAAGACCTTTTGTTCCAAAAGCTCCCCCTCAAGATAAAGCATGCTTGAGTCTTTAATCTTGAATAAGTTGAATACCTGCAATTGCTTTTAACCTACAAAGTGTTAGGACGTTAGTGCGATCAATTGTAATTAACCATAATTTCAGTGAAGCGCCATATTGGCCAACCATCTCTATGAATTAATACAAGAAGAGTTGCATCTATGAGAGACCAGCATGGCGAGTCCGCAGGGACCATTTGCGGCAGGAGGATCGCAGTGTTGACGAATTTCTCTTAACTATTCTCTTTGGTGCTGTTGTATTGATTCTCAGTTAATTAATTATTCGTATTAAGAGTGGTTATTAAAGTTAATTTATTGTAAATATTAAGTACAAAAGATAGTTCGATGAAGTATTGTAGTTGTCTATGAATGTTGAATTAATTGCTCAGTTATTCACACTATTGTCTGTAATTGAACATAGTAATGAAGTGATAACATTTTACTACAAAGTGAAGTGTGATAATGTTTATAATCTATAAGGATCGTGAAGTATCGGTGTACGGTGAAGTCTAGAATTAATATTGAACATAATTAGTTACTATAGAAGATTATATTGGAAGTAGTATTGTAATTCAGGGGATTGGTTTTTTTCAAGAGATTACCTTAATGGAAGAAGTGGGAAAAATACGAGGGATCCCATTTACATGATTCTACCATCCCAAGAACCCTAACAACCTATCTTGTCTATCCTAGTCTTATCGAAAGTGTTCAGATAAGGAATAGATGTTAACACTGGTGAGGAGTGGAGTTTAGTTGCTGAGAGAAGTCTACGATACATTTTCTAAGTGTAGTTCATTTTCTACGTGCTGATAATGCATTTCGATGAGAATTACCCAAAGTACCAAAGTGATAAGGAGCCCATGCCAATGCATAGTGCGTTGGGAATGCCATCGTGGAGCATTACTAATGGTGTTACGTCTGAAGGAAGGAGTGTAGCAAGCAGTAGTGGTTCGACATCATGGAATTTTCTTATTTTTGGTCTGCATAACATATCGGAATCCAATCTGATACCCTTCGATACTGGTTCAATATCCGATGTGAACATCGAACTCAGTGGCAGTTTGGTACCAATTGAAACAACAGAAGAAGTTATATCGAAAAATTAAACATCCAACTTCTAGAAAACCTATTTGCTGACCACAAACCAGAGCGAGAAAGTGCCTTTGATTTTGAGAAAATAGTAGATGCACATGAAAAAAAAATGGTAGATGTACAATATGATCAGTAGGGATGACAAAAAGGAGGTCACTGAACACAACTGATTACAGGAGTGACCTATGCTAAATTCGGTGGATTCCCAAGTGACGATCCAGATGTGCACATTCGCACTTTTGAAATCAACTACACTGTATTGAATAACCCAAAAGATCCAAAATACAAGGCCATTTTGTTCCAATCTACATTAGTCAACGAAGTAGCAAGATGTCTCACCAGATTTGATCTAAATCAATTTTGACGATATGAGGATGTTAAGAATGCATTTTTGTAGCACTTCTTATTAAAAAAGAATGCTACCCAATTTTTTTTTTTTTTTGCAAACCAATAGGAAAAAGGTGAACCAAAGTGTGCATGACTATGCCACCCTCTTTTGTACACATCTATGATAGTTACCCCAAGCACACACAAATTTACTTAACGATGTCATCACCTAGTGGTTCATCATTTTTGTGGAGAATTTGGACACACTCATCGACACTGCAAGGATGCTTGGGAGTATGACACATGTAAAAAATACCAACAAAATCGCATGGTTAATATGGTTCACATTACAATAGTGGACCCCCAGACAATAGTCATCCAGACACGATCAAGAAAAACACTCCATCGAGTTGTAGAAGTATTCAAACCAGGCTTTAAGGAGCAATAATGTTCATTCGCTAAAGCATCAGTGGAATCAGGTGGAACATCTGGTCTTTCCTGACCCTATACTAGTTACCTATCAAAAGGTTGAGCAGCTAGAGAAACCTATATGAGAACTAGTGGCATCAGAGCCACTAGTCTCACTAGACACTACACAAGAATTGACCAACTCCAACATGGCATGGGACATTTTGGCGAAGGCATCAATCACTATCCCATTAGGATAGCTACTGACTCTAGTCATTGCTATTCAACAATAATTTTAGCAGCAACTCCATCCAAGTTCGATTCAAGCACCAACTACTGCCACTATCCATCCTGAACCTAATTCTACAATCGACCATGCAGTTCCATTAATTACAGTATAGTTAACAAATCATAAAATAATGAAGGTCCCCATTGATCGTGGGTCCACTATCAACATCACTATAGCATCCTAATGTAAAACATAAGGATGGAATCATATTAAACCAGTTAATTTCTTTGTACAAATGGTTGACCAATCCAAGGTTCATCTAGTGGGTTTGGTGTGAGATATTCCTATTACACTACAAGGAGCGGTGTTTAATATGACCTTTGTAGTCATGGATCTTCCCAAATCTAGTCTCGATTAGAATCTTTTGACCGTGACTTACTCTCCCTAGGGACTGTGGATCTACAACAGGTGCTAGACCAATGGTTTCCAACAACCTGTACAGTACAACCCCTTGTGGGTGAATCTATAAATGAGGCCGAGGAACTAGTCGAATCCATGGATTTAAAGCAACCCTTTTAGTCTGAGAGTGACCCACGAAAGCACATCAATTTTATGTACCAAAAGATGAACTGATGACTTGTCATCTTGGAGATGAAACCAATCCACAGTCTGTCAAAATAAAATCCGATATGGGTTCTACTGGAACTAGATGCTTGTCTGGTGAAGTAGCAAAGTTATACAATGAACCCCAATTATGCTTAGCAAGTAAAGGAAGAGTTAGATAGATTACTCCAGATGAAAAATGTATTCATTCCTAGATGGTTATAGTGGGTATAATCAAGTTTGGATGGCCTAGGATAACATACCCAAGATTGCATTTATCACCAATTGGGGGGTTTATGCATGCACGGTTATGTGGTTCAGACTGCGCAATGCACCTAGTACCTTTCAATGGTGCATCCAAGAAAATTTCCCCCCTTAGCTAACTAGCTTTATGTGAGTCTACCCCGATGATTTTTCCTTGTATGGTGACACTAATGCTCACTTACAACACCTTCATTGTTGTTTTCTCAAGTGTAGGGAGTACCAACTGTGTCTGAATCCTCATAAATCTATCTTGCCATCATGCATGGCAAACTCTTGGGACATATCATTTCAAAACAAGGTATACAGGTTGACTTTGACAAAAGTGCATGTCATCTTGAACACTCCACCACCCAAAACTCCTAAAGAAGTTATGTGATTTTTGGGCCAAATTTGCTGGCATGGACATCATCTTCGGTGGCTAGCCCATCTAACCATCCCCCTCACACATCTTACAACTGTGGCTCCTCGCCATTTCCAATGAACTGAAGATTGTTAGACTAGTTTTGAGCACCTAAAAACACTTCTCACATAGGCTCCGATCCTGCAAACACCTAATTGGGGATTTCTCTTTCACATTTTTGTCGATGCTTTTAATATTTCCATTGGTAGTGTCGTAATGCAACAACATGATGCTTGAGTGGGAATGTTTGGGTTTGATTTATTCCATAAAAACGTTCTGGCACTACCTATTGGGTTGTAAGTTTACTTTTCATGTGGACCATTCTGCTTTGATATATTTAGTTTGGTAGAAAAATTTGGGAGTCCGCTTGGCTCATTGGGTCTTACTTTTACAAGATTTTGATTATGATGTGGTTCACCACCCTTGCTTGTCACATGCTACTGTAGATTTCCTATCCTGTTTGGATTTCGGTGAAGCTTTGGTATGCATTGATGATTCTTCACCTGCCATCTATACGACTACAACTCGGAGTTCATTGTTAGTTCCCTTGCCCATTGCTAATTCATATTATGATATGCTAATGATCTTCCTCACCACTGGTTGTCCACCCGATTCTCTCTCGACTACAGCTCAACAAATGTTAGCTCTCTATAGTAGATCTTTTCACATCATTGTTGGTTAGCTCTATTATGCAGACACTTAGGGTGTCTGGCTTTGGTGTATCCCTATAGATGAAGTCCATCTGTGATTGTAATGGTATGCTCTACACCGTTCGGTGGTCATTTCTCTGTGGGTCTAACCTATAGAAAGATTTTACAGAGTGGATTATGGTAGCCCACTATGCAAAATGATATTCAGGCTTATGTCAAATAGTGCCATGCTTGCCAATGAATCGGACAACCATTGCATTGGCACTACTTTCCTCTACAACCCCTATTACCACATGAACCTTTCCAAAAGTGGGAATTGAGCTTTGTTGGGCCTATCACTCCACTGGCTATTTCCACTACTTTTACGTCGCGAATCCGTAGATACACATAGAGAGATGAACGTTCGAACCTCCCAGCCGTCGAGCAGCAGTCCTTTTTTTGATGAGACTCTCTTCATAAAATTAGAGGCTCCCTCTTTTATCACTCTAGCCATAGTATATCGTGTGACATTTCCTTCCCCTTAAAAATATTTTTGTCCTCGAAAATATAAATGAAATGTCCGTAGTGGTAGAGGAAAGTGCTCGGACTCCCCTGAACCCCATGTACTCTATGTACATGGTCATCTCTGTGTGCTGTTTCCCCGTGTCCTTCCCCTTAAGAAGTCTCATATGAGATCATCTCAAAGGTGGGAAATCGTATGAGTGGTGCCTACAATCTCCCATGTACACTCCACCTCCAAACTATCACTCCCATAACATAAAACATCATCCAAATAGCCTAAGTCCATATGATGTATCCTCTATGGAGTAATAGTATGAGAAGCAAGTGTAAAGTGCCAAGCTTATAAGCTTGACCGTAACATAATGGAGATAATAAACCATAGAATCCTCTGAAATATAGAACAAAGTCCCCTAACAAGTGACTCCAAACCCATCTAAGATTAAATGATAGATTGCCCTCATAACACCCCAGGTCTTCCTAACCTTGAGTGTGCTCACAAGTAATAGTTTCCTTTAAACTACCTTGTGACTATGCAATTCCATCATCTGGCTCATATATAAGAATTTCTTGGTAGTGGACTGGAATCTCTACACTCCACCAACCAAGAAGTCTATGGTTTGTCATCCTTTACCATTGGACTAAGTTCTATTGGAAGAGCATCTATTGGCACTAGTGCAAACTCTAATATTTCTCTTCCTTGTAGTTTGCCATATGAATGCAAAAAACATTCCCTTCGGGATTCAGATAATCCCTAAGTGCCCATCCTCCTAACTGATGTTTACTCATCATACTCATGATGTCACAACAACTAAGAGTTTGGTACCTCAATAGGTTAGATATCTCCCTATCTCCAAGAAACCCTAAAGAGAAGAATCATAACCCTACTCCTAGTCTAACTATTGTCAATAGATAATCTCATCTAGTCAAAGACCAGCACTGGAAGTACCATAACTACTCTCTAGAGTCTATAGGTGAGACTCAATCTACCCATCATGATTAACTGATCTCCCTCTTGTCATTGATAGAAGAGTGCCACTTCTATCTAGACAACCTAAAAGTGAGAAAGTGAAACTCTCTCTCTCTCTATTCAATCTCTTCTAAGGAAAAGATCTCTACCAGTGGAACATATTCCACTTTCCCTTTCCCTTTGAAAGAGATTCTGTTGAATCCATTTTCTCTACTCATCCATAGTTGAGAACATGCACATAAGTTCTCTATACTTTTCCTTCCAAAATAGTGGAGAAAGAAACTCCCATGTGAAGGCAAATTACATTGAAAAGTAGAGGAAATGAATTCCTTCTCTGAAATATAGGCTAAGAGATGTCTCCTAAACACCTCTTCTCTCTAAAGGAAAACATACTCTATTCTTCTCCTATGAAGAAATCACGTTTTCCTTTCCTTCTTTCTCTCTCAAAGAGTAGGAGCTAAAGTGAGACCGCTGAACTAAAGTGAGATCTCTCATGGATCTCTGAGCTGATTCCCACTTTCTCCTTTCCTTAAAAGAGAAACTCATGAATTTATTTAGTCCTCTCTTCCGTAACTTAATCCCTCACTACATATATTCCTGTGAAGATGGAGAACAAGTCTCCCCTGACTAATGAAGGTGTATGTAGTGAAGAGTGGAGAAAATAAATTCCTAATAAGGGTCAAAGCCCTCTACTAAAATGGTCAGAAATGATATGACATGATACCATGAACATATGTGTATCCATAATAAAGAACTATCTCTGCCAACCATAATCTGTGCATGGATCTATACAATCCAATCAAACTGATGGAACTATCCTTCCTAAAAAAATTGAAAATGAGTATGTGATACCAATGGTGATAAAATCACCCATTCTCTACTGGAAGAATAAATCTTCGCTAAACTATGAAGAATAATTCCCAATCCTAAGGAGATGTCTACTAAGATCTCTCCTCTGATCTAGTGAGACATGACTCCATGAATGATGAGTCCTTTTCTCCCTGGCCATAGAAGAAGAGTGCTCAAAGGGAAGTCGTTTCCACCGTCCCATACCAGTGGAACCTTCTTCCAATTCATGTTGTCATACCTACACTAAACCGAATATATATTCCATACATATGTAATGGAATATGCAGGTGGACTCTAATGAATCCCATATCCTAAAATCATATCAGTGGACTCAAATGAGTCCCATGTCCTCGAACTAGTTAGTTTGGTTCTAGTCAGTATCTGACAATGGATATCCCTTTCTATTCCAAACCAACTTGTTCCTAGGTACAAAGACTAGGTCTAAGTACCTCTCTGTAGATCCCGATATACATATATATGTATTGGGTACCCCAACTATTCCTGACTAAGGGATCTATGCTTTATACCATAGAGCTAGTGCCATACCTCTGGCCTTTTTAACCATCACTCGAATTACATAGCACCCGTCGATGCTCTCTCATGAAACCCATCTCTGTGATCCCATCTAATTGGTTTCTTTAATAGTGTAGCAAAAAATGCTTCACTACTTGGTCAAGTGATGTGCATGAGTGAAACTACTCACTCTTTGGGTATTCCTGATAATACCCCATAGTCTCCTAATCATACTGTGAAACTCTTGTGAAGATAAGTAAATCTTCACTACCTTGGAGATTATCATAAATGTATCTCCCGTGCCTATCTGCAAATTCCTAAAAACCTATAGGATTGCTTGTGCACAATACTAATGATGAAGGTGTAGCTCCTTCCCTTAGCAATCCTATGGTCTAAATCGATAAGGATTATGTGTAGGATCCTGTTTACTACTGAAGTTGCCTTGTCTATAATACTCTGATGGTTTTAAGTCCATCAAATACATGCTTATAAGCATGCCTAAAACTTAATGATGTTTGCAGAAAGACATGTTACCATGCCATAACATTCTTACCTAAAGGCAAGTGCGTATATAACGCCATGTGGGGGAAAAAATTTTTACAACATTTCCCCAGGAAATGGAATCCCAAAAAAATATAACCAATAGCTCAGTGGCACATAGGCCACCCAATAAGATAGGGCTTGACAAGCCCATAGCATGCACGCCATAAACTCATATATGGATTCCATGACCTGCAAAAACATAAAAACAAATGTTGGCAACCATTCTGTGTGTTGCCTAACCATATAGTTTCTACAATCCTCTTCCTGCAAACAATCAAAAAGTATACTTCTTGCCTGTCGATCCATACTTTAAGAATTTAAACAATGATCAACATTTGATGTATGTAATCCAATCTATGCATGTACATACAGAACATGCCATAACATAAAATAAAGTGCCTGAAGCATAAAGCATACGTCCCTGAGTGCTTTAGTATTGAAATTGCATGCATCCAATCTTTCTCGATGAACTTCGAGGCCTTTGCACCTTCCTCCTTAGGTCCTAACATAAACTTTGAAGTGTCCGAAAACATCGGAGCACTCCCCAAAACATAAAGCATGGTCAAATGATTACTAAAATAATGCAAAATTACTCAAAAATGCATTAGTAATCCTTCTTTAGACCTACAAAAACCACTTTAGGACCTGCAAATGTCCATAAAATAAAATATATAGCATGTGCAAAGAGCTCGAAGTGAAATTACTCAAATCGCCTTCCCAGTTTGAAAGATATGGCTCCCGGAAGGTAGTTGCCAAAAACTATTCAGACTTTGCAGAGCTGTACAGACCTGCAAAAGTACTTATTTTCCAAACTTTTTTCTCATAAACTGAAATTAGACCTTGTGCTCTTCGAAACAAGCCATAGTGCGTCCAATTTGGAGTTTTCTAGCCCAAGATATGGCCATTCCAAGTGGGACATGTCTAACTAGTGGACTGTTGGAGGGGTTGGAAAAAGTATAAAGATGTGATTTTTGGGGTGCCCAAAAGCATTCTTCCATCATGCAAATTTTAAAATTCTCTCCATAAGAGAAACATATGAAGAGGCTTGGGCCTATTTTCACTTTTCCAAATCCTCCCTTAGTGCATGCTGATTCGCTCCCCAAAAGAGGCCTAAATCAAGATTTTTGCTTTTATGCAAAAACTTAAATGGGAGCTTAGAAAGCTTCTAATCCACTCTAAATGTGGATTTCTCTTGGATTTTATACAATAATCCATGGGAAGCCTTTTAAACGATCTCTTTTCTTACTCCCCAAAGTGGAGTTTGGCAAAATTTAACATCTAATTTTTTTCCAAAAAGTGCGGGAAGGGGGTCTTTGAGGAAGTAAAATTCCTCCTTAACTTATCATTTTGATGAATCTAATGATTCGCCTAAGACGCCCATACACCATACTCTCAGTATATATACTTTTTCCCATCCATCCATAGCTATCGCACCTCTTTTTCCGTCTTCCAAAATGGGAATTTCTTAGATTTAGGTAATGAAAATTTTTCTCAAACTGTGATGGAACGGGGTTTTGTGCAGCTTCAAACTCCCATCAAACTGAGGTATATTTTGGATTTCTTGATCTTATATGGAATTCCATACACTAGACTAAAGATGTGCATGATTTTTCCTACCAAACTAAGAAAAATCCCGCTTCATTTCCCTTTCCCAAAATGGGTACTAGTCAAGAATAGCTCCTAAAATTTATTTGAAAATCATGAAAATAGGCTACTTTGGAAGTGCCTAAAGCTTATCCATGGTTGTATTTTGAGGGAATCCTTGACTCTAGGTGAGAGTACATATCTCATACTCTCCATACATGTAACTTCCCTCCAAGTTTTTTTGGCCTTCAAACCCTTCCTTGTCCTTCTCAAAGAGCCGAATCTGTAGATACACACAGAGAGATGAACGTTCGAACCTCCCAGCTGCCGAGCAGCAGTCCTTTTTTTGATGAGACTCTCTTCATAAAAATAGAGGCTCCCTCTTTTATCACTCTAGCCATAGTATATCATGTGACAACTACTAATCACTATATATTAACATGTACCAGCTATGCCACTATATGGGTTGAGGCCTAGGCTATTTGTTCTTGTAGGGCTTAGGCCATCTCCAAATGCCTTACCTGTGACATCTTTCTTCGATTCCGTTTACCATTGGAAATTTTTTTTGACTGCAACACACATTTTTCCAATACCTTAATTCAAGCTTTAATGCATTCCTTAAATATCGTTCATAAATTTAGTTCTCCATACTATCCAGGTGCCAATGGTCTAGTCGAAAGTATGAATAAAAATCTGCTTACTATGCTTAAGAAATTGATTACAGATTTTACTGAATGAAGGGATCAGTTGCTTCCCTTTGTCCTCTAGGTCTATCGTATGCCATACAAAGTATCTACTGGGTAAAACCCTTTTAAGCTGGCTTATGGATTAGAAGCCATTGCCCCTATGGAACTGCTTGTGCCCAGTCTGTGAGTAGCCATTGATAAGAAATTGTTTCTTGCTAAATCTTTTTATGCTCAACTTGATGATTTGCATTCACTGGACAAGCAACAAACCTGGCACTACATTTATGGTTCATCTCCATAGGTGTAGTTGCAGGTTTGGCCTTCTCCATTTTTAACTTCAAAAGTAGATCCTGAATATACCTTCTTTGAGTCAATTATGTCCCTTGATCTAGATAGATAACCCACATCCCTAAGAAAAAATTGAGTTCTCCAAGATCAGTGATCTTGAATTCCACCTGCATGTATTTCTTGATTCTTTCTATCCCAACATCATCACCTATCATAACTATGTCATCTACATAGACACACAAATAGACAACTTCATCATGAATTCCGTTTATGAATAATGATGGGTACACATTACTAGGTTTGAAACCTTGATCTTGCAAGTATGTCACCAATCTGTAGTTCTAAGTTGTAGGAGATTGTTTTAGACCATACAATGCTTTCTTAACCTTAAATACATGATTTGGATAACTAGGATTTTCAGAACTTGGGGGTTGTGACATATGCACCTCCTCATTGATCTATCCATTGAGAAAAGCATTCTTCACATGTAGGTGAAGTATTTTCCAATTCCTTGCAGCTCCAACACTTAGCAAGGTTTTGATGGTTGTCATCATGGTCACATATGAGAATTCTTTTCATAGTCTATGCCCTATGTTTGAGCACATCCCTTGGCAACCAATATGGATTTCTATCTGCAAATAGAGCCATTTGAATACTTTTTCAATTCCTATACCCATCTACAACCTATTACCTTTATGTTGGTTTTCATAGGAAACAAATCCCATGTTTCCATATCTTTTAGAGCTTCAATTCCCTCTTTTATGGGTTTCTCCCAACTAGGATTACCTTGAGCTTCTTCATAAGTAGAGGGTTCCTCTACAATCGAATCTTTGGTCAAATAGATGGCATGTTTAGTTACAAATGTAGAATCATAACCATACCTTTCAAGTTTTCTTCTTTCCCTTGTTGATCTTCTTGGAGTATGCTTGGAGCATTCTCCACATTCTTGCATTTTGGCTTTCCCTCTAGATTTCCAAATTTTGTAATCTATCTCTTTCTTATCTTGTTCTTCTTCTAATTCTCTTCTTGAATCCTGCACTTGTGCACCGTGCTTATTTTATAATGAAGAAAATCTATATCGAGATCATAAGGTAGCTTTACCTTCTGCTTGTCTTATTCAGACCATGACCCATGTTCTTCAAATACAACATCCCTACTTGTAGTGAATTTCTTTGTGATTGAATTATAAAATATGTAACCAATTTGTGTTGAGTCATATCCAATGAATAGAGACTTGTTTGCTCTCTCATCCCATTTCCCTCTGATTCATGGAGGTATATGCACATATGATAAACAACCAAAGACTTTGCAATGACCTAGACTTGGCTTCTTTCCATTTCAAGATTCATAGGGATTTGTACCTTGGAGTGATTTGGATGGTCGTCTATTGAGTAGGTATATTGCACTAGATATTGCTTCTACCCATAGGTAGTGTGATAGCTTCTTTTCTTCAAGCATAGTTCTAGGCTTCCCAACTAGAGTTTTGTTCTTTCTCTCAACAAAACCATTTTGTTGAGGAGAGTACCTAGTAGTGACATCTCTCTTGATACCTTTATCCTTCAAGCATTCATCAAAATATTTGGAGAAATATTCTCCCCCTCCATGAGATCTAAGCTTCTTCAATGACCTACCAATGTAGTTCTCTACATGTTCTAAATACCTTTTGAAGCAATCAAACAAATTAGTTTTGTTCTTCATAAATTATAAGGTTATCTATGTACTATGATCATCCAAGAAAGATACATAATATGTTGAACCTGGTAATGATGGTTCTTGACTTGGTCCCCACACATCTGTGTGTACTAATTCGAAGAGGTTTTTGTCAATGCAACCTTTGGTATCATAAGGTTGTCTTTGTGATTACTTTCTGCAGTTTTGACCCATCTTGTCATGAGCAGTGCATGTCTGCAGTAGACTCAGATGTTTGGTATTTTGACAATGGGGCGACCAAACATATTACCTCGTAGGGCAGTTTCTTCTTTTCACTTGAGCCTCCCCCTACAGGGAATACTGTTACATGCGCCAACAACTCCTCTTATCCTGTTATGAGAGTTGGTAAGATCATTTTGACTATTGCTGATGGTAGTTATTTCACTTTATCAGATTCTTTATTTGTGCCAGGGATCAAGAAGAACATGTTATCAGTTTTTGCATTAGCCAAGATTGGCTTGGTTGTGAAATTTGTTGATGATAGGTGTACAGTTCATGATATGTCAAATGGTGATGTGATTATTACTTCTGGCATTTTATGTGGTGGGCTGTATAAGCTCATAGACTATGAAAGATCTGTAAATGATTTGGCATGTGCAGTAAATGATTCTCAGGCTATGTCAGATGCAAAGCTTTGGCATGCACACTTTGGTCATCTGAATTTTGCTAGTTTGCTACGCCTATAGAAATCTGAAATGGTGTCCTCTTTGCCCAAACTTGAGGCACCTGGAAACCATGTTTGTGAAGGCTGTATTTTGGGCAGAATGCAGCATTCCTCATTTCCAAAAGATGGTTTAGTTCGGGCTACTCAGAAATTGTAGCTTGTATATAGTGATGTCTGTGGTCCTATGCAGACACCTTCTTTTGGAAATTATCTTTACTTTGTGGCTTTCATTGATGATTTTTCCAGGCATGCATGGGTATATGCATTGAAGGAAAAGTCCAAAGTGTTCATGTGCTTCAAACAGTTTTTGGTTTTGGCTGAAAATCTACCGGCATGCAAAATGGGCACCCTCCGTTCAGATTGAGGGGGGGAATATATGTCTTCTGATTTTAATGCATTTTTGGCTTAATGCGGGATAAAACACCAGTGTACAGTGCCGTATATACCTCAATAGAATGGAGCTGCTAAAAAAAAGAACAGGTCTCTCATGGAGATGGTGAGGTGTATGGTCTAGAGTCAGGCTTTACCACATACTTTCTGGCTTCAGGCTATCATCTGTGCAACATATGTACTGAACAGGTGTCCCACTAAAGCGTTGCAGTCTATCACTCCATATGAGGCTTGGCATGATCGTAAGCCATCTGTTGCTCATCTGTGTGTTTTTGGTTGTTTGGCATATGCATTAGTGCCCGAACAACATCACAGAAAATTGGATGATAAAGCAGTAAAATGTATTTTTGTTGGTTACAGTTCTAAAAGTAAAGGCTATTGTCTATATCATCCACAGATTAAACGCATTCTGGTTAGCCGTGATGTTGTTTTTGTGGAGGATGCTATTCAGCCATTGCTTTCATGTATTAAGGAGACATCTGTTAGCTCCAAAGACATGTATGATACTTTGCTGCCTCTTTTTACATGTGGACAGTCTAGTGCTGGTCCTAATGAGGCAACTTCTC
The DNA here is from genome assembly GCA_020310875.1 of Ceratopteris richardii. Lineage (NCBI taxonomy): Eukaryota > Viridiplantae > Streptophyta > Polypodiopsida > Polypodiales > Pteridaceae > Ceratopteris > Ceratopteris richardii. The sequence continues at coordinate 95,208,050 of CM035439.1, forward strand.
AACCTTTGCAGGTTTCATGTGATGATGCAGATAATTCCATTTCTGATGCAGATTTACATGATGCACTTATTGATGAGAGAGTTGATATTGAGCAGGCAAGAACTATGCCAAATTGGCTGGTGCACACCTTGCATGACAGCAAATTAGACACACCTCTATCATATCGTACTTGATCAGGCTCTCATAGTGCTTCTTTTGCATCAGATTGCTATGCTATGGCTGCATCTAGTCTCTGTGATGAGACTGAGCTTGTTTCGTTTGATGAAGCACAAAATTCAGAAAATTGGATGGCTGCTATGCAATCTGAATATGATTCAATAATGAAGAATGGTACTTGGTCTTTATGTAACTTGCCTCTTGGCAAGAAGGCCATTGGCACTAAGTGGGTATACAAGCTGAAGCATAAACTTGATGGTACAGTTGACATGTATAAGGCTAGGCTTGTTGCAAAGGGTTATGCATAGGAAAGAGGCATTGATTTTGATGAGACCTTTGCACCTACATGCCGTATGACTACTGTTTGGAGCATTTGTGCACTTGCAGCCCATCATGGTAAGAATATACATAAGTTGGACATTAAAACTGCATTTCTGAATGGTGACTTGCATGAAGAAGTGTATGTTTTTCAGCCCCATGGCTTTGTGCAGAAAGGGCATGAGAACCAGGTGTGCAGGTTAAAGAAGGCATTATATGGTTTAAAGCAAGCACCATGGGCTTGATATGAAAAGATACATGCCTATTTGATTACACATGGTTTTAAGAACAGTCCAACTAAAAGCACCTTATATGTTAAGCGTGCTAATGATGTACTTCTAATCATTGTGGTTTATGCTGATGAAATGCTACTCATTGGTCCTCATGAGAGGCATATTGCTGATTTTAAATCTGATTTGCATGCCTCATTTGAGATTGATTTGGGGCATTTGCATCATTATTTGGGCATTCAGTTTATGCACGTTGATGGTGGAATGGCTTTGTGTCAAACGAAATATATTGACACATTATTGCAGTGTTTTGGCCTTGAAGACTGTAAGCCTATTGCCACTTCTATGGAGACAGGTTTATGATTGAGTCTTCATGATGCTGGAGATGCATTTGATGATGTTCTCTATCAGCAAGCTCTTGGATGCTTGATTTACTTATGCATTACTCGGCCAGATATTCAGTTTGCTGTCTCACAGATGAGCAGGTTTATGCATTGCCCAAGAGTCAAGCATTGGCAGGCGCTTAAGTGTATCTTTCATTACTTGAGTGGTACTCGGCTACTTGGGTTGTTTTATCCCAAGGGGGGATCACTACCACCAGATTTGCATGCTTTTTCTGACTCTGATTGGGCTGGTTGCTATGACACTCGTGTGTCCACTAGTGGCTTTTGCTTCATGCTTAGTAGCTCATGTATATCTTGGTTGAGCAAGAAGCAGCCTACTGTGGCTACTTCTAGTTGTGTGGGCAGATTTCACAACGACTCTTGAGTGTGTGTGGCTCAAACGCCTTATGGCTGATTTGGGTGTTGGTCAGTCTTCTGCCACCACCATCTTCACTGACAGTCAGAGCGCATTGGTAGTTGTGAGGAACCCTGTGTTCCATGCTGGCACTAAGCACATTGAGGTGCATTATCATTATGTCAGGGAGAGATTCTCTACTAGGGAGATCAGCTTGGTATATGTGCCCACACAGGAGAACATTGTAGACCTTTTCATGAAGGTTGTGCCTAGGGAGAAGATTGTTGGAGTTAGACGTCTGCAGAAGCACGCGAATAACACAAGGAAGAAGAAGAAGCTTGGAGCGCAAACACACAATAGTGAATGTATTACTAGAGAATTTACAAAGATAAGTAGCCCATTAGGGCAATAGGCGTATATACAAGCCGGGGGAAAAGAAACTCCTAAAGAGGGAAAAAAGTGCCCTGGCGGTCCTAGTGTGTTCACACACATCACTACCTAAATATATCAACAAATCCCCCCTAGGAGTGATGCGGTGAACAAGGAGCTGGCACTCATGTATAAGGAAGTGCCAAGCTATGTGGAAATCACTCCAAAAAAGAAAGTAAGCCCAAAGCTTTGCGGAAAGCTTCAAACTTCTCCCTAGGCAGAGCCTTCGTGAAAAGGTCTGCAATGTTCTCCTACATGCGCACATATGCCAAGTTGATCTCCCCAGCAGAGAACCTCTCCCTGACATAGTGATAATGCACCTCAATGTGCTTAGTGCGAGCATGGAACACAGGGTTCCTCGCAACTGCCAATGCGCTCTGACTGTCAGTGAAGATGGTGGTGGCAGAAGACTAGCCAACACCCAAATCAGCCATAAGGCGTCTGAGCCACACACACTCAACAGTCACTCTGAAAGCTGCCCTATACTCAGCCTCACAACTGGAAGTGGCCACAGTAGGCTGCTTCTTGCTCAACCAAGATATACAAGAGGTACCAAGCATGAAGCAAAAACCACTAGTGGACACACGAGTGTCATAACGACCAGCCCAATCTGAGTCAGAAAAAGCATGCAAATCTGGCGGTAGTGATTCCCCCTTCGGATAAAACAACCGAAGTAGCTGAGTACCACTCAAGTAGCGAAAGATGCGCTTAACCGCCTTCCAATGCGTGACTCCTGGGCAATCCATAAACCTGCTCATCTGTGAGACAACAAACTGAATATCTGGCCGAGTAATGCATAAGTAAATCAAGCATCCAACAGCTCGCTGATAGAGAACAACACCAAATGCATCTCCAGCATCATGAAGACTCAATCGTAAACCTGTCTCCATAGGAGTGGCAATAGGCTTACAGTCTTCAAGGCCAAAACGCTGCAATAATGTGTCAATATATTTCGTTTGATACAAAGCCATTCCACCATCAACTTGCATAAATTGAATGCCCAAATAGTGATGCAAATGCCCAAAATCAGACATCTTAAAGGAGGCCTGCAAATCAGCCTTGAAATCAGCAATATGCTTCTCAATAGGACTAGTGAGCAGCATGTCATCAACATAGACAACAATGATCAGAAGCACATCATTAGCACGCTTAACATATAAGGTGCTTTCAGTTGGACTGTTCACAAAACCATGTGCAACCAGATAGGCATGTATCTTCTCATACCAAGCACGTGGTGCTTGCTTTAAACCATATAATGCCTTCTTTAACCTGCACACCTGGTTTTCCCTTTCTACACAAAGCCACGGGGCTGAAAAACATACACTTCTTCATGCAAGTCACCATTCAGAAATGTTGTTTTAATGTCCAACTGATGTACATTCCAACCATGATGGGCTGCAAGTGCACAAATGCTCCGAACAGTAGTCATACGACATGTAGGTGCAAAGGTCTCATCAAAATCAATGCCTCTTTCCTGCGCATAACCCTTTGCAACAAGCCTAGCCTTATACATGTCAACTGTACCATCAGGTTTACACTTCAGCTTGTATACCCACTTAGTGCCAATGGCCTTCTTGCCAGGAGGCAAGTCACATAAAGACCATGTACCATTCTTCATTATAGCATCATATTCAGATTGCATGGAAGCCATCCAATTTTCTGAATTCTGTGCTTCATCAAAAGAAACAGGATCATTCTCATCACAGAGACTAGACGCAGCCATAGCATAGCAATCTGATGCAAAGGAGGCACTATGAGAGCCTGAACGAGTACGATATGACAAAGGTGCATCTAATTTGCTGTCACGCAAAGTCTACACCAGCCATTTTGGCATAGTTTTTGCCTGCTCAATATCAACTCTCTCATCAACAAGTGCATCATGTAAATCTGCATCAGAAATAGAATGATCTACATCATCATATGAAACCTGCAAAGGCTGAGAAGTTGCCTCATTAGGACCAGCACTAGACTGTCCACCTGTAAAAAGAGGCATCAACGTATCATACATGTCTTTGGAGCTAACAGATGTCTCCTTAGTACATGAAAGCAATGGCTGAATAGCATCTTCCACAAAGACAACATCACGGCTAACCAGAATGCGTTTAGTCTGTGGATGATACAGACGATAGCCTTTACTTTCAGAACTGTACCCAACAAAAATACATTTTACTGCCTTATCATCCAATTTTTTGCGATGTTCAGACACTAATGCATATGCCAAACAACCAAAAACACGCAGATGAGCAACAGATGGCTTGTGGTCATGCCAAGCCTCATATGGAGTGATAGACTGCAATGCTTTAGTGGGACACCTGTTCAGTACATATGCTGCACACATGACAGCCTCAAGCCAGAAACTATGTGGTAAAGCCTGACTCTTGACCATGCACCTCGCCATCTCCATGAGTGACCTGTTCTTTCATTCAGCAACTCCATTCTATTGAGGTGTATACGGCACTATACACTGGTGTTTTATCCCACGTTCAGCCAGAGATGCATTAAAATCAGAAGACATATATTCCACCCCTCGATCAGAATGGAGGGTGCCCATTTTACATGCTGACAGATTTTCAGCCAAAACCAAAAACTGTTTAAAGCACATGAACACTTCGGACTTTGCTTTGAGTGGATATACCCATGCATGCCTGGAAAAATCATCAATGAAAGTCACGAAGTAAAGGTAATTCCCAAGAGAGGGTGTCTGCATAGGACCACATACATCACTATACATCACTATGTACAAGCTGCAATTTCTGCGTAGCCCGAACTGAACCATCTTTTGGAAAAGAGGAACGCTGCATTTTGCCCAAAATACAGCCTTCACATACATGTTTTCCAGGTGCCTCAAGCTTGGGCAAAGAATACACCATATCAGATTTCTACAGGTGTAGCAAACTAGCAAAATTCAGATGATCGAAGCATGCATGCCAAAGTTTTGCATCTGACATAGCCTGAGAATCATGAACTGCACATGCCGAATTATTCACAGATCTTTCATAGTCTATGAGCTTATACAGCCCACGACAAAAAATGCCAGAAGCAATAATCACATCGCCATTTGATGGGTCAAAACTACAAACAATAGTAAACACCCATTCTTCTTCCTGCACAAGATTAGCACACTCTGTTTTTGGTGTAGAGGCTTCTGCAACAACCATTCCAGCCTCCTTTTTCTTTGCCTCTTTTGCAGCCAGTTTTGGACAGTTCTTTATGATATGATCATTCCCTTTACAGTACTTGCAAAACAATTTCTGCTTTTCTGATTTCTTCTCATCTTTATCCTGGTTCTTCGAATGTGCAGCATTTGCAGATTTCTGCTTACTAGTAGAAGAGCTCCATTTTCCTTTGCCCTTTTGACTAGCCAGGAAAGCTTGATCTGCAACACGCATAATGGACCTGTTCTGCCTGGACTGATCTTCGTGCAACAAAACAGAGACTAACTCCTCAAATGATAAGGCATTCGGATTGCCTTTCATCATCAACCGAAGAGTAGAAGCAAAACTTTGATATGAATCAGGAAGACCATTCAGAACAGTCTGCACAAGTGAGCTATCTGGTATAACCTCATCAGCAGAAATCAACTGTTCCTTCAAATCTTTGATCTTCGTTAGGAAACTGTCCATAGAATCACCTTCATTCATGTGCTCACTCTCCAACTATTTTCGGAGGTCAGCAACACGAGCCTCATTCCTAGCTTGGTACAATGTGGTAAGTGTATCCCAAGCATCCCTGGGTGAATATGAGGAATAATGGCACGTTTGATGGACAAAGCTATCAATGCATGTGCCTGGGCATCTCTGCCATCCCAACAAATTTGCTTTGCAGTAGGTGCAACAGAAACAGAAGCACGAACACTAATCTGCGGAATATCATCTTTGACACCATGTTCATCAGCTCCAACACCTGTATTTGCAGTACCTGTCGTTATAGGTGTAACAGGACGTCTTTCAACACCCTGCACAATGTTCCACAATCCTTTTGCAACCAAAACATGTCGCATCATATAAGCCCATAATGGGTAGTTGGTACCATCCAACGTATCCTCAACAGCCAACATACAAAATACATCACTGCTTTCAGCCATGGCTGGTGACTAAAATACCTTGATGCAGAAAATTGACTGTATCTCAAAAAGTTGAATAGAACTGCCTAGACGTGTTCTGCTAGACCTGTAGCAGACTTTGAGACTCTTTAAACTGGCGAACAGAAACTGGTATATACCTTTGGCACAAAAAGATGAAATAGCCTGCACAAGCACTACGATAGTGCGTTTGGAGGCTGAAACGAGCTCAGATTCTAAGACTGCAAACGGAGGAGTGTCAACGGCGCCCTAGATGAAGCAACGACCTGCTCTGATACCAATTGTTGGAGTTAGACGTCTGTAGAAGCACGCGAACAGCACAAGGAAGAAGAAGAAGCTTGGAGCACAAACACACAATACTGAATGTATTACTTGAGAATGTAGAAAGATAAGTAGCCCATTAGGACAATAGGCGTATATACAAGCCGGGGAAAAAAAAACTCCGAAAGAGGGAAAGAAGTGCCCCGACGGTCCTAGTGTGTTCACACACATCACTACCTAAATATATCAACAAAGTTTGAAGGTTTCCACAAAGCTTTGGGCTTACTTCCTTTTGTGGAGTGATTTCCACATAGCTTGGCACTTCCTTATACATGAGTGCCAGCTACTTGTTCACCGCATCACTCCTAGGGGGGATTTGTTGATATATTTAGGTAGTGATGTGTGTGAACACTCTAGGACCGCCGGGGCACTTTTTTCCCTCTTTAGGAGGTTTTTTTCCCTCGGCTTGTATATACGCCTATTGCCCTAATGGGCTACTTATCTTTGTACATTCTCTAGTAATACATTCAGTATTGTGTGTTATGATCCAAGCTTCTTCTCCTTCCTTGCGTTGTTCACGTGCTTCCGCAGACGTCTATCTCCAACAATAATTGGAAAGGTAATAGTGAGAAGTTTATGTGTACATTTTTTTCTGCTATTTTGTTTCTTATATTGTGAGAGACAAAGAATTTAAGCTCTCACAGTTAATCTCTACACATATGTGAAAAGTCGGGGTCACCATCTATCAATGTTAAGCTTGTAAATAGAGCATGGCTTGATGATAAATTCTACTCTTTTGCATATTAGCTTCTCAAAACTATATTCCACAATCACCTAAGAGGAATTTAGCCATTGTAATTAGGATGGGAGCATTGAGCATTACAACTTGCATGATTCATCTATAAAGAACAAGTTTCTTGAACTAGTCCATGTACAAATCTATCTGTTTTGAATCAATCTTTTCTCATTGATATTTCAAAGAGCATATGGTGTTTTATTGCATCCATTTGAAGCTTATAAATTATATTAGGCTCTCCAAAAGCAAAAAGGCAGGTCTTGTGTGGTTGGCTGGACCAAACCTCAACACCTTGCAGCATAGATTTCTACTACTCAAGCTTCTCCAAGTATTGACATTGGTAACAGAGCTACATCAAGATGGGTGATGTTTTTATCTCAATGATTGAGAAGCTTGTTAGGAACAACTATACTACTTTTCAAATCAGAATAAAAACCTACTTGCAATTTAGAAATCACTATGGAATTGTAGTAGGTGATGAAGTTATGCCTACTCCAAGATCTAAGGGAGGACCTACACAAGAGGAGACTGGGCTCTAACTATGGTGTGCAAGAGATTCCCAAGCTAGTTCATATATCTCAAACTCTATTTCTCATTTTGTGTCACCACACATTAGAGGATGCAATACATCACAAGAAACTTGGGATGCACTTGAGACCTTCTTCTCTACTAGCACTAAAGCTAAGAAGAACCATTTATGGAATGCGTTCAACCAAATGAAGAAGACACCAGAGCAAGTTATCACAGAGTTTTTCACTAAGTGGAGGTTTTAGATCAATTAGCTTCAATTAGAGAGATGATTGAAGAAGAGGCCACATGAGCTAGATATTGAATGGAATCAGGACTCACAAGCAATGGAAATCTTTCACAATAGCCTATGATCTCATCATGGATGTGCAGACACCTGAACTCAACATATTCCTTGAAAAACTCCTCAATCAAGAGTCCAACAACAATCAAAAGGAAGGTAACTCTTATCAGTTTAACTCAACAAGTGCTCCTTATGCAAACAAGAAATATAAGAAGAACAAAGGCAAGAAGGAGGATGATGAAGAAGAAATTTCTCAAGCCAACTATGCAGGCAAGAGCAAGTGGAAAGGAAAGAAGAAATGAGCAAAGCATGAAAAGTCAAAAGCAAAAGAGAGCTAACCCTGTGCCATCTGTAACAAGACTATTGATATATTTCATACGTGATGTGTGTGAACACACTAGGTTCATCAAGGCACTTTTTCACCTCTCAAGGAGGTTTTTTCCCCTCAGCTTGTATATCTGCATATAACCCTAACGGGTCACTTATCTCTGTACATCCACTTGGTAATACATTCAATATTATGTGTTATGCTTCAAGCTTCTTGTTTTTCCTTATGTTGGTTGCATGCTTTCATAGCCTCAAACTCCAACAATTGGCATCCGAGAAGGTTACAACTTGATCTAGGGCATCACCAACACCCCTCCAATCACAAACTTAGAATCATATGAAAATTGGTGAGCATACTCGTTGAAATCATGATCCAAGATCATTTCGGCCTCCAAACAAACTATCGTAGTGCTTATGCAAGAAACTTTTTACTTCTGTGCCAAATATATATACAAGTTTTGGTTCACTAGTACAAGTGCCTCGAAGTTTGTTAAAAATGTAGAAGAGATTGGCATGGTAGTTCTGTTCAACTTTTTGAGATACAATCATTTTTCTACAAAAGGTTATTTTAATCAGTAGCCATGGCTGAAAACAATGATGTATTGTATGTTGGTTGTTGAAGATAGATTGGATGGTACTAATTATTACCGATTATGGGCATATATGATGCATCATGTATTGGTTGCAAAAGGACCGTGGAATATTGTGCAAGGTGTTGAAAAATGTCTTATTACACTTGCAAATACACTTATGGAAGGTGATGTGGATGACATTGAAGATGATGATATTCACATTCCTATTTGTGCTTCAGTTCTTGTTGAACCTATTGTAGAGAAACTTTCTTGGGGTGGTAGAGATGCTTAGGCACATGCATTGATAGCCATGTCTTTCAAACATGCCATTATTCCTCACATTCACTCCTACAAAAAAGCAAAGGATGCCAAGGATACACTTACCACTTTATACTAGGAAAGGACTGAGGCTCATGTCGCTTACCTCAGAAAATAGTTGGAGAGTGAGCACATGAATGAAGAGATTCCATGGAAAGCTTTTTGACAAAGATAAATGATTTGAATGAGCAATTGATTTCTACTGATGAAATCTTCCTAGATAGTTCATTTGTGTAGAGTTTTCGAAATACTCTTCCAGATTCATATTAGATTTTTCTTCTATTCTTTGATTGATGATGAAAGGCAATCCAAATGCCTTAACATTTGAGGAGTTAGTCTCTATTATGCTCCAAGAAGATTAGCCTAGGCAAATTAGGTCCATTATGCATGTTGTAAATCAAGCTTTCCTGGCTGGTCAAAAGGGCAAAGGTAAATGGAGCTCATCTACTACTAAGCAGAAATCTTCTAATTCAGCTCAATCAAAGAAGGATGACAAAGACGAGAAGAAACAAAAAAGCAAAAATTGTTTTGCAAATACTATAAAGGAAATGATCATGTCATAAAGAGTTGTCCAAAACTGGTTGCAAAAGAGCCAAAGAAGAAAGAGTTTGGAATGGTTGTTGCAAATGTCTTTACACCCAAAATAGAGTCTGCTAATCTTTTGCAAAATGAAGAAGAATTCAGATTTGGGGCATTTGCATCATTATTTGGGCATTCAATTTATGCAAGTTGATGAAGAAATAGCTCAGTGTCAAACAAAATATATTGACACATTATTGCAGTGTTTTGGCCTTGAAGATTGCAACCTATTGCCACTCCTATGGAGACAAGTTTACGATTGAGTCTTCCTAGTGCTAGAGATGCATTTGATGTTGTTCTCTATCATCAAGTTGTTGGATGCTTGATTTACTTATGCATAACTAAACTTGATATTCAACTTGTTGTCTTGCATATGAGCAAGATTATTCATTGCTCGTGTCAAGAATTGGTGGGAGATTAAGTGCATCTTTCACTACTTGAGAAGTAATCAGCTACTTGGATTGTTTTATCCCAAGGGGGGATTACTATCACCAGATTTACATGCTTTTTTGACTCTACCTGGCCTGGTTGCTATGACACTGGTGTGTGCACCAATGGTTTTTGCTTCATGCTTGGTAGCTCATGCATATCTTGGTTGAGCAAGGAGCAGCCGAATGTGGCCACTTCTAGCTGTGAGGCCGAGTATATGGCAGCTTGCACAATGACTATTGAGTGTGTGTGGCTCAGATGCCTTATAGCTGATTCGGGTGTTGGTCAGTCTTCTGTCACCACCATCTTTAGTGATAGTCAGAGTGCATTGGCAATTGTGAGGAACCCTATGTCCCATGCTTACACTAAGCACATTGAGGTGCACTTTCATTATGTAAGGGAGAGGTTCTTTGTTGGAGAGATCAGTTTGGCATATGTGCCCACACAGGAGAACATTACAGACCTTTTCACAAAGGCTCTATCTACAGATAAGTTTGAAGCTTTCTGCAAAGCTTTGGGCTTACTTCCTTTTGGGTGGATTGATTCCAAATAGCTTGGCACTTCCTTATACATGAGTGCGAGCTCCTTGTTTACCGCATCACTCATAGGGGGGATTTGTTGATATATTTTGGTAGTGATGTGTGTGAACACACTAGGGCCGTCGGGGCACTTTTTTCCATCTTTAGGAGGTTTTTTTCCCCGGCTGGTATATATGCCTATAACCCTAATGAGTAACTTATCTTTGTACATTCACTTGGTAATACATTGAGTATTGTGTGTTGTGCTCCAAGCTTCTTCTCCTTCCTTGTGTTTTTTGCATGCCTTCATAGACCTCAAACTCCAACAAAGACCAACAACACCACTCAAAATTGTTGGTTCAATGGAAGGACTAAAAAAGGAGGTGGTAGAGGTGGAATTGGCAACACAAGAGGCAAAGGTAGACATAACTACAACAACAAAAATAGAAACCAAAGCAGAAGGGACTACAACAAATACTTGAAGGATCAATCACATGAAGATTCATTATTGCTAATGAATTTCAATCACAAAGAAGGTAAAGAAGGTGAGCATCTGTTCTACATAGATTTCGGTTGTTCAAATCATGGTCTACGCAATGTTTCTCTTTTAGCTAACTTGGAGAAACCCAAGCGTAAGCATGGAGTACAAACAAGGAATGATACCAAGCAAAACATGGAGAAGATTGTCAATGTAAAAGATCTGAATGGTAGGAATAACATTTTGTGTAAGGTTCTCTATGTATCCATTATTACAAAAAACCTTATAAGTGTAGTCCAGACACTTGAAAAATTCTTATAAGTTAGGTTCACCCAACATGGAGCTTATGTGGAAGATCCATGTCAAGGCTTCAAGAAGATAGCTAGAGGTGAGAAGCATGGTAGACTCTTTACTTTTGAAGTAGGAGAAACCAGGAACATAACTGTATTCATCTTTCGGTCTCAAAGCCTAAGTGAGTTAGAAGTGTGGCATAAGAAACTTGCTCATGTGAATGAAAGAACCTTAAAAGATATATGCAGGGATGAAAGTGTTCTAGGGTTGTCAAAAGTTTCAAAGCAACACATTATCAATAGGTGTGATGCTTCTCGACTTGGAAAGGCACAAAGACAACCTTTCAACCACAAAGACTACATCCACAACAATATCTTGGATCTAGTACACATTGATGTGTGGGGACCAAGTCAGCAACCTTCATTGGTAGGCTAAAGATAGTATGTATCTTTTCTTGATGATCATAGTAGATGGAAATTCTATACTTTATCAAGAATAAGAGTGAAGTGTTTAAATGATTCAAGAAGTATCTAGCACATGTGGAAAATCATACAGGTAGATCATTAAAGAAATTCATATATGATGGAGGGGGAGAGTACTTCTCCAAAGAGTTTGATGAGTATTTACAAGAAAAAGGCATCAAAAGGGAAGCAACTGCTAGGTACTCTCCTCAATTGAATGGTATTGCAGAGAGGAGGAACAAAACCCTAGAGATCAGCAAGGAAGATGCTGAAAGAGAAGAACCTACCACATTATCTATGGGTAGAAGCTATTTCTACTATAATATATCTAGTGAATAGACTTCCATCCAAATCTCTTCAAGGTATGACTCCTTATTAATCTTTGAATGGTCGAAAACCAAGTCTAGTTCATTACAAAGTTTTTGGTTACTTAGCATATGTACATGTACCTTCATAAATCAGAGGGAAATTGGATGAAAGAGCAATTAAGGTTGTATTCATCAGCTATGATTGGACTCAAATGGGCTAAAGGTTCTACAATCCATCCACAAAGCAATTTACCACAAGTAGGCTTGTTGTATTTGAAGAACATAGATCATGGTATGAAGAGGATAAACAAAAGGTAAATCTACCCTATGATCTTGATTCTGATTTTCACCCATTAGAGAGAAACCATGATACAAAAGTGCAAGAATCTAGAAGTGAATTAGATGATGATCAAGATGAGAAGGATAGAGACTACAAGCTTTAGAAATCAAGAGGAAAGGCCAAGATGCAAGAATGTGGACAATGCTCCAAGCACACTCCTAGAAGGTCAAAAAGGGAGAGAAGGCAACCTAAAAGGTATGGATATGACTCTAGATTTATAACAAAGAATTCCATCTATTTGGCCAAGGGCTCAATTTTAGGGGAACCTTCAACCTATGAAGAAATTAAAGGTAAACCTAATTGGGAGAAGGCCACTAAGGAGAAGATAGAAGCTCTAAAGGAAATGGACACATGGGAGTTCATTCCAATGCAAACAAATAAAAAGGTAATAGGTTACAAATGGTTCTCCAAGTTCAAAAGAAATTTAGATGGATCAATTTGTAGGTACAAATCTAGGTTGATTGCTAAGGATGTGCTCAAACTCATGGCATAGACTGTGAAGAAAATTTCTCACCAGTTTCCAAGATGACCACCATCACAACCTTGCTTAGTGTAGTAGCTCCAAGGAACTGGAAGCTACTTCGACTTGATGTGAATAATGCTTTTCTCAATGGGTGGATCAATGAACGATATACATGTCACAACCCTAAAGGTTTGAAAACCTTGATCATCTTACTCATGTTTGTTAACTTAAGAAAGATTTTTATGGTTTAAAACAAGATCCTAAAGCTTGGAACTTCACATTGAAAACATATCTACAAGATCAAGGTTTCATGTCAAGCAATGCATATCCTTCTTTGTTCATCAAGAAGGTTCATAATAAAGTCATCTATTTATGTGTTTATGTAGATGACATAATTATGATAGGTGATGACTTGAATGGAATAGAAAAGATCAAAAGGCATGTGCATGAAGAATTCAAGTTTAGTGAACTTGGAGAACTCACATTCTTCTTATGTATGTAGGTCATATGCATAGATCAAGGTGTGTACTTAACTCAAAGGGGGTACATTGAGGATTTACTATTTAGGTTGAAGATGGATAATGCAAAGTCAACATCTACACCTTTGGAAATAAATCATAAGATTAGTGTTTATAAAGCTGAAAAAATTGAAGACATAAAAGAGTGCCAAAGTTTGGTAGCTTAATCTATGCTACACATACAAGGGCAGACATCTCATACAGTGTAGGAATTCTAAGTCAGTTCATGCATTATCCAAGAAAACCACATATGGATGTAGCTAAGACAAACATTCAACTATCTTAAAGGCACAATCAATGAAGTTATATTATATCCTTATACATCATATTTAGATCTCAAGTTTTACTCAGGTGTAGATTGGGCAGACCCCAAGGATGATAGGAGAAGCACTTCAAGTTTTTTTAGCATTTGTTGGTTCAAAGATTGTGTCATGGGGTTCGAAGAAGCAACCTACATTTGCTCTATCCTCAAATGAAGTAGAATATAGAGGATTCACCATAGCAACTCAAGAAGCTATTTGGCTAAAGGAACTCTATGGACTTAGACTTATGAGTTCCAAATCTCATATATTTGGAGTCAATATAAGCTCAATGCACTTAACAAAAAATCCTAAATACCATGCAAGAACCACATATAGAGGTTCATTACCACTTCATCGCGGAGAATCTCGTGTCAAAAGAAATTTATGTTTTTTTTGTTCCAACAGAAAGACGAGTAGCAACTACGATGAATAAAGCTCTTGATGGAGCTAAACTTTGCAGTTTCAATTCAATGGCAAGTGTAATAATCATCAAGGAATAAAGAATCAAGCATGCTTTACCTTGAGGGTGAGTTTTTAGGGCATCAAGCCTTCATCATGCTTGAGAAGTACTTGCTTTTCATCATTGAAGCAAGCCATAGTGTTAGAAGTACTCTTTGAGAAGTCCTATTGACATAAAGGTTCATGATCACTTATGATATCCCATGAAGATTCTTTATATATGTAAAAACCATAAGTCCTTAGATCTTCATTCTTGTTAAAGGATAAATGATAGAAACCCAAAATCCACGAGTTCTTGAGGTTGGTGATCAATCAATTACCTAAATCAAGATTAAAGATTTTCCTAGATTATAAGAAAAGTAAACTTAATTACAACAAACTCTACCCATGAGATAATTTGAATTCAAATCATTTGTAAGAGAGTCTTAAGGAACTCAAAGAGTTCATATAAAGACTCCAAATAAGTTGTTCAATATGTTAGATCAATATACACTAATTTTTTTATCTTCACTTTGCTCATCTTCCATTTCCGTGCATCATCTTCTCCAACATCTATGAACTTGCAGAGGTTGGTTCTCACTCCTCAGAGATCCAATTCTTATTAGTAAGGGTGCAATGGAAAATTCATAGTGTCCTCTGTATTTTTTACAATTTTTTGTATCATTTCCTTTATTAGATTCTAAGAAATAAAGCATTTAAGCTGTTCGTGTTAATCTCTATACATCCCTAAAAAGTCGGGGTCACCACCTATCAATGTTAAGTTTGTGATTGGAGCATGGATTGATAATAAATTCAGATCTCGTGCATATTATCTTTGCAATGCTATATTCCACCATCCTCTAAGAGGAATTTAGCAAATTATAACTAGGCTAGGAGCACAAAGCATTGTAGGTTGCATGATTCATCCATAAATAGCAAGTTTCTTGAAGTAGTCCATGTATAAATCTATCTATTTTGAATTTATCTTTTGTCATTGATATTTAAAAGCACATAGATTGTTTTATTGCATCCATTTGAATCTTATAAAGTGTATTACACTCTCCAAATGCAAAAAGGCAATTCATGTGATGGTTGGTTTGACCAAACTTCAACACCTTGAAGCATAGATCTGTACTACTCAAGCTTCTCCAAGTATTCATAGTTACCATAGTAGTTCTGCTGATTAGCATAATTCCGTGTTGGCCAACATACAAACTGTTTAGCATAATTGTGTGAGACCTTTGTTAGCCACCATACTAATTGTTATAACTAGTTAGCATACTAGTTATGCTAATTAGTATAGATCCTTATGTTAGATTTTAAAGTAACTATGCTAGTTAGCACACAAGTTGTGCGAATAAGCATACAACATGCTTTCGCTAGAATAGGTATTGTGATATCTAAGTAACTCTTCCAATTATCTTACTTTCTATGGTGTACTAGATAATGATCTCAATGTCATTTTTCTTTGCCGGATCTCTTAATCTGTCAATGGAACGTCTTGGTGCAGGTTTGTATATTGTTATGCAAGATCATCCTATTGAGA
The DNA here is from genome assembly GCA_020310875.1 of Ceratopteris richardii. Classification (NCBI taxonomy): domain Eukaryota; kingdom Viridiplantae; phylum Streptophyta; class Polypodiopsida; order Polypodiales; family Pteridaceae; genus Ceratopteris; species Ceratopteris richardii. The sequence goes on from CM035439.1 coordinate 95,223,758, forward strand.
AATGGATAGATGATATTGAAGAGCTCGATGTAGCGTAAATTCATATTGGTCCAATTGAGAGGGAGCCGATGGAGGAGATGAGAATGGTGGAAGAAATTAGCATACATCATCGAGACCTCGAGGCACCCGAAAGAATTGTTATACATGAAGAAGGGGAGCCAAGTGGTAAATGTCCCCTCTGCAACTTTCTAAAAGTACACAAACAAAAATCTTTGTAGGGAAAATCATAGGTTGTATTGATAGCTACTACCTATAAATTAACTTCATAACTTTCGCTTGTCACGCGCATGTAAAAAGATGTTCATGGGCATGGTAGCTCATGAATAGTATATTCAATATGTAGTTGACTTGAGCCCCCCAAATGTCTCATTTTGCTTGAGGAATAATATTCTCTTTGAGTAATTCTTATGAATATTATTCCTTAGAATCCACACAAGTTTTTCCATCTTCATCTATAACTTGCAAAATATGAAAGTATATTAAATTGTACGTGTGAACTTATGTGTAATTGGTTGCAACATGCACTCATGGAGGATTAAGTGCACTAAGGACTATGTAAGCAAGTGCTTTTCCTATCATTTGTCCTTTTTTTTTGAATTCTGACAATGCTAAGTATGATCATTAACGTTCTATCCTTTGTGACATATGTGGCTGGTAAATATTTTATCTTTATTAGCATACTTGAGTGCTAGGCATATTGACTAACATAACCAGCAGCTTGAAGAGGCTAGCATAGTTAGTGACATGAACTTTAAATATTATCAGTTATTCTTGCTCGTTCACTAATTTTTGCCATTTCTATTTATAGTCTTTTAATCCATTGTGTTTGTTTTTCAACATTGGCATTGGTCAAAGTCCCCACACTTGAGCATGTGATTATTTTCAGACGGAGGATTGCAAGGGGTTTCTTGGCTAAAAAGATTCATCGTCAAAGAGAGAGAAATGCATGGAGAAGACATCAAAGAACTAGAGGGATGGACAAACTTCTGGAAAAATTGAAGAGGCTATATGAAAGCATTACTTGTATCACCCATCTGGCAAGGTGATTCAACTTGGATATAACCATATTTGTATGCCAAATCCATTTGCAAAAGATAAAAGGGTTCTTATTCTTGACCTAAATGTGCTTCTATTGAAGTTATTTGAAACTCGACACCGGGAAACCTCTCTTCGATATGGACAAGATTTTAGTGTTATGATATTGTTAAAAATTTTTATGTCCTCTAATCGTGAGGATATCCATGTTTTTAGAGATTGATGTCTCAAGTTTTTCCATTTCTTAATCTAGATCACAAACATGCAAAGGAAAGTAGAAAAAAATGGGCATTGTATTTATAAAGCAAATGAGTTTCATTACAGGAATTTCTTCTTAGAATCATTGCATAAGATGCGATTGTTTGGTGAGGAATAGACCGGATTTTCATAAAAAGCTTGATCTATTGTAGAAAAATATGATTCGTTTAATGAAAACAACACTTTAATTATTGATGATTGTCAATATAAGGTGTACATCTATTGGAGTTTGAGGTCCGCGGAAGCATGCAAACAACAAAAGGAAGAAGAGGAAGCTTGGAGCACAACACACAATACTAACCATATTACCACTAGAATGCACAAAGATATGTAACCCGTTAGGGAAATAGGCATATATACAAGCTAGGGGGAAAACCTCCTAAAGAGGGAAAAAACTACCCTAGTGGTCCTAGAGTGTTCACTTACATCACTACCTAAATATATCAACAAATCCCCCTTGGGAGTGATGGTGAACAAGGAGTTTGCACTCATGTATAAGGAAGTGCCAAGCTATGTGGAATCAATCCACAAAAGGAAGTAAGCCCAAAGCTTTGCGAAAAGCTTCAAACTTCTCCCTTGGAAGAGCCTTCATGAAAATGTCTACAATGTTCTCTTGTGAGGCTACATATGCCAAGTTGATCTCTCCAGGAGAGAACCTCTCCATGACATAATGATAATGCATCTCAATGTGCTTAGTGTGAGCATGGAACATAGGGTTCCTTGCAATTTCCAATGTGCTCTCACTGTTAGTGAATATGGTGGTGAGAGAGGACTAACCGACACCCAAATCAGCCATAAGGCATTAGAGCCACACACACTCAACAGTCACTGTGAAAGCTATCCTATACTCGGTCTCAGAACTGGAAGTGGCCACAGTAGGCTACTTCTTGCTCAACCAAGATATACATGACCTACCAAGCATGAAGCAAAAACCACTAGTGGACACATGAGTGTCATAGCAATCAGCCAAGTCAGAGTAAAAAAAAAGCATGTAAATCTAGTGGTAGTGATCCCCCCTTGGGATAAAACAATCCAAGTAGCCAAGCACCACTCAAGTAGCGAAAGATGCGCTTAACCGCCTGCCAATGCTTGACACCTAGGCAATGCATAAAACTGCTCATCTATGAGACAACAAACTGAATATATGGCCGAGTAATGCATAAATAAATGAAGCATCCAACAACTTGCTGATAGAGAACAACATCAAATGCATCTCCAATATCATGAAGACTCAATCGTAAGGCTATCTCCATAGGAGTGGAAATAGGTTTACAATCTTCAAGGCCAAAATGCTGCAATAATGTGTCAATATATTTCATTTGACACAAAGCAATTCCACCATCAACTTGCATAAACTGAATGCCCAAATAATGATGATGCAAATGCCCCCAATCAAACATCTCAAATGAGGCATGCAAATCAGCCTTAAAATCAGCAATATGCTTGTCATGAGGACCGATGACCAACATCTCATCAACATACACAACAATGATTAGAACCACATCATTAGCACGCTTAACATATAAGGTGCTTTGAGTTGGACTATTCGCAAAACCATGTGCAATCAGATAGGCATATATCTTTTTCATACCAAACACATGGTGCTTGCTTTTAACCATATAATGCCTTCTTTAACCTGCACACCTGATTTTCATGCCCTTTTTGCACAAAGCCATAGGGCTAAAAAACATACACTTCTTCATGCGTCACCATTCAAAAATGTAGTTTTAATGTCCAACTATTATACATTCCAACCATCATGAGCTGCAAGTGCACATATGCTATGAACAATAGTCATTCAACAATGTAGGTGCAAAGGTCTCATCAAAATCAATGCCTTTTTCCTATACATAACCCTTTGCAACAAGCTTAGCCTTATACGTATCAACTGTTCCATCATGCTTACGCTTTAGCTTGTATAACCACTTAGTGCCAATGGCATTTTTGCTAGGAGGAAAATCATATAAAGAATAGGTAGCAGCCATCAAATTTTCATAATTTTGTGCTTCATCAAACGAAATAGGCTCATTCTCATCACAGAGACTAGAGGCAGCCATAACATAGAAATCTGATGGAAAAGAAGCACTATGAGAGCTTGAACGAGTACGATATCAAAGAGATGCATCTAATTTGCTATCATGTAAAGTCTGCACCAACCATTTTGGCATAATTTTTGCCTCCTCAATATCAGCTCTCTCATCAATAAGTGCATCATGAAAATCTACATCAGAAATTGATCTGCAGCATCACATGAAACATGTAAATGCTGAGAAGTTGCCTCATTGGGACCATCACTAGAGTCTTGACATGTAAAAAGAGGTAGCAAAGTATCATACATGTCTTTGGAGCTAACATATGTCTCCTTAGTACATGAAAGTAGTGGTTGAATAGCATCTTCCACAAAAACAACATCATGGCTAACTGAAATGCATTTAGACTAATATGGATGATACAGACAATAGCCTTTGCTTTCAGAACTGTACCCAACAAAAATACATTTCACTACTTTATCATGCAATTTTCTATGTGGTTGTTCAGGCACTAATGCATATGCCAAACAACCAAAAACATGTAGATGAGCAACATATGGATTGCAAATGGAGTGATAGATTGCATTGCTTTAGTGGGACACCTGTTAAGTACATATGATGTACACATGATAGCCTCAAGCCAAAAACTATGTGGTAAAGCCTGACTCTTGACCATACACCTCGCCATCTCCATGAGTGACCTGTTCTTCCTTTTAGCAACTCCATTCTGTTGAGGTGTATATGGGGTACACTGATGTTTTATCCCATGTTCAACCAAAAATGCATTAAAATCAGAAGACATATATTCCCCTCCTTGATCAGAGCTGAGATTGCCCATTTTACATGCTGATCGATTTTTAGCCAAAACTAAAAACTATTTGAGGCATATAAACACTTCGGACTTCGCTTTCAATGGATATACCCATGCATGTCTTGAAAAATCGTCAACGAAAGTCACAAAGTAAAGATAGTTTCCAAAAGAGGGTGTCTACATAGGATAGCATACATCACTATGAACAAGCTACAATTTCTTAGTAGCTCGAACTGAAACATCTTTTGGAAAGGAGGAACAATACATTTTGCCCAAAATACAACCTTCACAGACATGTTTATTTGGTGCCTCAAGTTTGGGCAAAGAGGAAACCATTTTAGATTTTTGTAGGTGTAGCAAACTAGAAAAATTTAGATAACCAAAGCATGCCTGCCAAAGTGTTGCATCTTACATAGCTTAAAAATCATGTATTGCACATGCTGAATCATTCACAAATTTTTCATAGTCTATGAGCTTATACAACCCATGACATAAAATGCCGGAAGCAATAATCACATCGCCATTTGACATATCATGAATTGTACATCTATCATCAACAAATTTCTCAACCAAGCCAATCTTGGCTAAAGCTAAAACTAAAACTGATAAAAGATTCTTCTTGATCCCTAGCCCAAATAAAACATTCGACAATGTAAAAGAGCTACCATCAACAGTAGTCAGAATGTTCTTACCAACTCCCATGACAGGATAAGAGGAGTTATTGGCGCATGTGACAATATTCCCTATAGGGATAGGCTCGAGTGAAGTGAAGAAACTCCACTGCAAGGTAATATGTTTGATTGCACCACTATCAAAAAACCAAATATTTGAGTCTACTACAAACATACACTGTGCAGGAGATGATGGGTCAAAACTACAAAAAATAGGAAATGCCCATTCTTCATTTTGCACTAGATTAGCAGACTCTGTTTTTGGTGTAGAGACTTTTGCAACAACCATTCCAACCTCTTTTTTCTTTGCCTCTTTTGCAGCCAGTTTTGGACAATTCTTTATGCCATGATCATTTTCTTTACAGTACTTGCAAAACCATTTTTGCATTTCTGTTTCCTTTTCATCTTTGTCATCCTTCTTTGATTGTGCAAAATTAGTAGATTTTTGCTTACTAATAGAAGAGCTTCATTTACCTTTGCCCTTCTGACTAGCCAGGAAAGCATGATCTGCAACATGCATAATGGACCTGTTCTACCTAGACTAATCTTCTTGCAATAGAACAGAGACTAACTCCTCAAATGTGAAGGTATTTGGACTGCATTTCATCATCAAATGAAGAGTAGAAGCAAAACTCTGATATGAATCGGGAAGAACATTCAAAATAGTCTACACAAGTGAAGTGTAAGGCAAGATTTCATCACTTGAAATCAATTGTTCTTTCAGATCTTTGATCTTTGTCAAAAAATTGTCCATGGAATCACCTTCATTCATGTGCTCACTCTCCAGCTATTTTTGGAGGTAAGCAACACGAGCCTCATTCCTTTCCTGGTATAAAGTGGTAAGTGTATCCCAATCATCCTTAGTTGTTCTCCATGAGCAAATGTGAGGAATAATGGAACATTTTACAGACAAGGCTATCAATGCATGTGCCAGAGCATCTCTGCCATCCCAACAAATTTTCTCTATAGTAGGTGCAGTAGGAACTGTAGCACGAATAGAAATCCACAAAATATCACCATCTTTGATGCCATATGCATAAGCTTTAGTACCTATATTTGCAGGTGTAATAGGAAATTTTTCAACACCCTACATAATATTCCACAATCCTTTTGTGATCAATACATGATGCATCATATAAGCCCATAATGGGTAATTCATACCATCCAACTTATCCTCAACAACCAACATATGGAATACATCACTACTTTCATCCATGGCCACCGACTAAAATACAATGATGCAAAAAATTGATTGTATCTCAAAAAGTTGAATAGAACTACCCTTACGAGTTTTGCTAAACCAATAGCAGACTTCAAGATGCTTATACTGGTAAACTGAAACCTATATATATCTTTGGCACAAAAAGACAAAATAGCCTACACAAGCGTTGCAATAGTGCGTTTGGAGGAGTGTCGACCACACCTTAGATGAAGCGATAACTTGCTCTGGTAGCAATTGTTGGAGTTTGAGGTCTATGCAAGCATGTGAGCAACACAAGGAAGAAGAGGAAGCTTGGAGCACAACACACAATATTAAATGTATTACCACTAGAATGTACAAAGATATGTAACTCATTAGGGCAATCGGTGTATATACAAGGGGGGGGAAAAAACCCTCCTAAAGAGGGAAAAAAGTGCCTTGGTAGTCCTAGCGTGTTCACAGACATCACTAGCTAAATATATCAACAACATCAACCTAGAAGGCACTTCCCCCTCCTATCAAAGTTTTATCACCAAAATCAGGAGGAAAGGAAAATTTTTTTATGCAAAGCTTTATCAATTGGCTTTTCCTTTGGTTGTAGTTAGAGGATCACAAAGAGTATAGAGCATCCTCTAGCTTCATTGTCATTGTTAATATCCTCAGCAATGAAGTCTTTTTGGAGCATAAATATGAGATAGAGATCAAGCGGATGAGGCTACATAAAGGGCTTTCCAAGAGGCTTGTAGGAAACATCGAATGGAGGATCACACAGAAGTTGAATGCCATGAGGAGGAAATTGAACATTGTAGTCGATATTAGAATTGAGAGGGCTGAAGACCCATACCAGACTTGCATAAACATCCTATTGATAAAAATAAGTTATAAATAGGGAGAGTCTTTGATGTACTTCTAGATGTAATATAACGCTAATAAGATTTTAGTATTGCACACTATTCTTTTCTCAACTCTCATTTTAAGTTCACTTGTATCAAAGAGGAATATATTAATTCAAAGCTTCCTCATAGGCAATCTTAGGTAATTTTTACATTCAAAAAGTCCTCAAATTTCCAGTAAGTCTAATTTTCATTGATTTTTTCCCAATTCTTTCAAGATAAAGTGAATTTTACACTTATGAACACTTATTTCTTGTTAGGACACAAAGAAATGGGTCCTTTCCTTCATGGGGTGATTATTTTATTTTAGCCAATACCTTGTAACTAAGGAAACATTTCCATCATTAGGATTCGCTAATAGGAGAGCAGTGGTATGGTGGGATCCATTGGTAGAAATTCTTCCATTTCATCTTCTTCTCTTTGAGCTCGTGTCGGTCCTTCTTGGGATAGGGGATCCTTTTAAGAAGAAAGAAGGATTCCTCCTCCTATGTTGGATGCTTTTTCATCTTTAAAATCTGCTTCTTGTGAGCGTATTAGTCATGTATCAATAAGAAAGAAAATATGTGTTCAGTTCTTTAATCCCATGCATATACATTATACACAAACAAAATAACAATTTTTTTATTGTTTCAAAAAATAACCATGCAATAAAAAACAAAGTACGAAAACACAAAATCATGCACAACCAGAATTAAGTACAAGACTCATATATATAGATAAGGAAATTGCCTATACATAAACTAAAGATAGTGCACATGTTCTCTATGATGTATGGCTGCTTATTTTCTAATTTCCCTCCTCATAGAAGATTCTTCATGCATTCATGACCTATAAAACATGTGTGCCTTGTGCAAGGACTTGTGGTGCCTATGCATGCATACTTTAGGTTAATTACTCAATTCATGGTGCAAATTAATAGGTACTTGACAATCTGCCAAGTGTCTTTTTATGTTGAGGTTTTTCTTTTACATTTAGGTCTCCAATAGAAACATTGCATCTTGTAAGAAATAAGTTATACCAGGGAACATAGGAGCAATAGAAAAAGGATAATAGATATAGTAGAAGTTCAAAGCTTTGCTACTAATAACAAATACAAAGATGCTGGCATTGTCCACCCATGCGCTCTAAAGCTAGAGCTTAAATGGTGATCTAGACAAGTCTGGATAGGGAATTACAAGGTAGACCTTTGCTCACTCAATTTGATGTATGGGGTAGTGTGGAAGTCATGTATATATAATCTGATAAAGAGGTGTGGCCTTTTGAGGACAGCTAAACATGGGTGGTAGAGCAAGGGCGGCCACCATCCATGTAATCCCCATATGCAGCGTAGGTCGGTTTGACTAGACTAACAAATATGAATGATTTCTAAGATAGGCAGGGAATGTTCCTTTTACCATTGCATCAAGGTGTTGCCCATGGACCCCCACCAAGGGCACTATTGGATCCCTTTGTCTAGGCTACTCATTGCTGCCTCGGACCCCACAATCAAGGACCTTGTTGCTCACTACTCACTGCTACCTTGGACCCCACAATCATGGAACATGGTAAGTCCCTTTCTTTAGAATACCATAGATGGTCCAATTTGACGTTTATCCAACATGCAAGTTGGGATTCCCATCAATTGGGTAATGCATGATTGATTCTCCTCATAATAGGGCCCTTACAAAATGTGCAGTAGTACATAAAATCATGAGGGTTAGAAATTGTTCATATATATCCCCCCTCAATGTTTATTTGAATAATAAATCAATTAGGTCTAGTTCCAATGCTTATCTGTTGAAGATGCCTATTGTTCTTCTCTTTTCCAAGTGCCTCTGTGAATATATCAACACAATTTGCCTATGTTTGACAATATTCTAGCTCCACAATGTCATCTTTTGTTACCTCATGAACATAATGGTACTGTACTTCTACATGATTGATGCGAGCATGATTTACTAGGTTCTTTGCAATGGCCATATGTTGCTCTAGCACAATGGTGAGAACCACGTTAAGAAGCTTCACCTCCTTAATTGTCAATCCACGGAAGAGATAGGAGTGATATGAAGATCGTGAATGTGAGGTGATGTGAGAGTGAAGGTGAGAAGCACAAGGATGCACACACACATACACACACACAATGAAGAGACAAGCAAGACGCAATGGAAGGTGAGAAAATCCACTCTATTACTCAGGAACACTATTACAAGCTCAAAAATAAATCTAACCTCACACAAGCTAACCTCAAAAATGAGCTCTCTAGCTCTTTTTATAGTTTCTAGACTAGTTTTGACCGGTTTCACATCTAGTGACTGGCATAGTTAAAAATTAGGTCCTAGATGCTATTTGGAAGGGTAAACGGTGTCTAAAAATAGCGAAAATTGGTATGCGCATTCTACCTAAGCTCCTCAAGCTCGAGGACTCCTTGGCTTGCACAAAATGGAGCTAGAAATTAAGAAAAGGGTTTTTCTATGTTACATATGTTACAATAGTGATAAAAATCACTGTTGGAGGTTTTTTGAAAAGTATTTTTAAAACATGATTCTTTGAAAGAAGATTCCATTGGCTCCCTGCTCTGTCGTTACATGCTTCCGTGTCTTCTATGCCTCTGGCTGCTTCCAACACCCCCCTCCCTCTCGCTTCTATCGTCCCTGACAGAACCTTGTTGTGAGGTCTGCCGGATATAGTTCTGTAGGAGGTCTTGCGCGAGGGTGTGCTCGGAGATACGAATGCCTCGGGCCAGATCAGCCTCGAGTTTCTCCCAGTCTATTGGTTGTAGTTCTTCCGGTGGCAGGAGCTGATAGTGTGTGGAATAGACCATTCGTTCACAGGCAAATAATTGTAATAAATGTGTAGGCCTGCTTATGAATACCTCTGAATGTTATTCCCAGAAGCCAGTTGTGAACATCTCTTCGAATGTTTGCTTGTAGCACGCCGGTAGGTACTTTATTCTGCAATGCCAGGCATAACACACCCGTAGCGATGGCGTACTCATATCATATACCAGATCGAAATTGCCATGCTCGAAGCCCGGGGTGTTTACATGAGGTGCCTTGATGCGTCGGAAGACTTTAAAAATCATTTGCATCATGTCAAAGATTTTGACAGTCATATGCGCCGCTATATCGTTTATATGCTTTAATCTAGGGAGCCAGTGACGAATTGTAGCCATGATGTAGCCTATAGTTGGTAACTCAATAGGTGGCTTAAAATAGGGGTAATTCAACCAATCCTGGCACTGCTTATTGTTTTGTACCTTAATAGCAAAGGCAGTCCAGGAGCGGCGTCGTGGTACTGGTCCCCAACATGGGTTGTACTTCAAGTGCAACGGTGCCTTTACCCATGTACTCATCATTTCTGGATACTTCTGTAGTAAGTCTTTGCACCACTCTGGTTGATAGATCTCTCCTTGCTGCGCATCTAGTGGCAAATCGTCCTCCTCGAACTGAGTCGCATGCGATGGTTTTTTACCTGTTTCTTTCTCAATGGCTAATTGGTATTCGGCCATTAACATAAAATATGGTTTATACTGTAGCTCATGCCCAGATATGTATCATCGCGGGGCCAAATGAGTAAAGAATGGGGATTGTAAAATTCTTTCTTCAATCATCGCCATTGCATGTAATTGTGCCTCTACTCTAGCTGAGTGCGTTGTTCCAAGTTCCTCAATAGTCTTCATCCACGCGGGGGTCGGGAGTTCATAAGTCATCTGGCCTTGTGCCGTGACGCGTCCGCCTGGGATGGGTTGTGGCTCGTATGCCTCTTCAAACGTTTCCTCCACCGGGATGGTGACAGTTTCTTCATCAGCTGGTAGCTCAGGTGGGGAATCTGGCCTTGGTGGTGCTTCATATACCGAGATCCTTGATTCAAGGTTTGATACCTGGGCCCGTAATGCGTTGAGTTCCTCTAAGATTTCAGGAGAGGGGTCCACAGGTGCTGGTATGTCTTGGTGTGCCGGTGCTCACAACTGGAGTAATTTATGATCTTCTTTGAGTTTCTGCAACTCTTCATTCATGCGATCGTATTCATCTAGTAGTCTTACGTGATCTTCTAGCAGCATCCTCATCGATTCTGAGGGAATGGCTTTGAAGCGGCTAGGATTGAGTGGTTGGTCTGGATGGTCTAGGGCTGCTTCTAAGTTTTCTTGATTCTGGTCCTGCAAGCGCTGGTTTTCTTCCTTTGCTGTTGCGAGATGTCTCCTTAGTAAGCCCATGTTTCGTGTTAGCGTTGCATTGTGTACTGTCTGGGCTCTTAATAAGTTATCCAAGTCAACAGTGGCTTCTTTAGCTTTGTCTTCACTTTCTACTTCTAATTTATGATATGCCTCTCGTAATTCCTGGTATCGGCTGTTCAGTGAGGCATTCTCAATAGTCAATAAATTAAGCTGCGACTGTAAGTCAGTGGTTGTCCTCTGCAGCTGCTGATAATTATCGCCAAGAGATGTGAACTCATCTCTTACTTGCGTCATACACATGAACATCTGTTGAAATGCATTATCTACAGTGGGTGATAGTATTAATGGGGTGCTAAATGAAGATGCAGTGGGTGTAGATGCAAAGGGAATGGGGAATGGGGATGGGAAGGTGGATGCTGTAGTGATTGTTGAAAATTGTGATGTGCCTAAAAATGTTTGTGCCGTGAGTGAAGTGAGTGGTGGTGTAGTGGGCGGTGAGATGTCCATGTCATTGGACGTGTCCAGTGCAGTGACTGTGAACAAGGGTGTGACTGTGGGTGCTTGTGCTGGTGTAAATACTGGATTTACAAAGGTTGAGGAGTAATTTACAGGGGGACTGGCTGGAGCGGCTTGGTGGAAAGGGGAAATAGGGGTTACAGTGGGTCGGGGAGGTGAAACTGGGGAGAAGGTTAATGGCGGTGGGAAAAGGGGTCTTGGAGTTGTGGGGAAGGATGGAAAAGCTAGATGGAGGAATGGGTTGGATAGAAAGGTGGATGTGTGAGGGGGTATACTAGGTCTAGTGGTTGCGAGAATTGTGGGGTTAGTGGTCGTAAAGACGATATCTGCTATGTCACTAGCGAATGAAGAAGTAGGTCTGGGGGAAGGAGGGTGAAGAGGGGAGGCTGGATGGATGGGCGGTGATGGAGGAGCGGTTGGGGTGATCGGTACTTCAGTGACTACTAAGGTATGTACCATTGTAGCGCGGGGTGGGGAATCTACAAGGATGGTTTCTGCTGCCAACGAGCTTTCGGGGATGAGGCGTGCCTCCCTGTCTTGTTCTGAAGACTGTGCTCCTGTTGGTACACGAATGTATTCGCCAGGCTTTGAAAGTAGTCGTACTCTGCGGGGATCAAATTGTGGTAGTGGCTTTCTTTGCAAGTACATCAGTGCTTCGTTGGAGCCTACTGATTTGACTAACTCTCTGAATCCTTTGATGTATGCGTCTTCGAACCCGCCTGTGACAAGTTCCTATTCTATTATTGCTTGACTCTCTTTCTCAGTCAGCTTTTTGCGTGCCCGAACTTTTTCCATAGTTCTATACAGCTTCTTAATGGCCAGTGTGTAAGCTGATGCTTCACAAGTTTCATCTTCATGAGTACTTGTATCACCATGTGTGTCTGTGTGTTGGCCTTGGCCATCTGTCTGTTCATGTTCTTGGGATTCCTGAGTTCCCTGGCTGGCTTCGTCATCGCCTTCGTCGTCATCGGTTGTTGTTCTTTCGTCATCAGAGCTAGACACAATCTGTCCGTGTGGCTGATCCCGCGGTGTGGTAGGGTAGCTAGGCCTTTCAAATTCTTGAGAAAACATTTGTGCTTCTGAAAACTGGAACTCATTGGAGAACGCATTGGCCATTTCGAAATCGAACGTTGTGTTCAGTGGCTCTGCTTCCAAATTGGCTATTGGGAAAGAAAATGCTTCCGCACCAATCGTGGTGGGAATTTCTGTTGTTGTGATGATAGGTTCTGTGGTTGTGGCTGCTTGGGGTGCAACAGTACTAGTGGTGCCCTCCGTTACAACTAGTCTTGATAATCTGATACGAATAGGTTGTACTGTGGGAGTGGCAGCTGTAGGTGACTGCTCTAGAGATGGTTGTGGTGAGGGTGATTCTGGGACTTGTAAGCACGGGATAGTGCCTCTCATCCGCTTTCCGGCTCTGCCTTTGCTAGCCTTCCTAGCTTTCTTGGTGGTTCCTTTAAATGCCTTCAGCTCCTCACTGGTCATGGCACGCTCTATGGGTAAATCATATGCCAAACACATATATACGATCCTTGTAAGTGCACAACACCCATTGATGACTTTCTTTCGTTCCCATCTATGTTGTGCCAAATAGAGCTGATCAATTATCCAGCTAGCTAGATCAACCGTCTGGGGTCCAGTGCATGCTAAGTATAAGCCAAACCAGATTCTTTTGTGGGGCATGGTAAAACGATCCTGAGCTGGGAAAGCAAAATGCTGCATGCATATCCGCAATGGCTTGGAAAGCTTAGGGGTTATCACTGAAATATCCTCCCACTTAGTCACATCACCACGTTTCATCGGCTCTGGAACTAGCCGTTCTCGCTTTGTCGGAGTGTGTGTTCCATGTATTTTGAGAGCTGCATGAATTAAATCTTTAGACAAATAGAACCTTCTGAATAGAGGGTTATTTACCAAGGATGGTAACATGAATGTGCCGGGTAGATCCTTGTTCTCTGAAGCCGTCAAAGTGGTTACTAAGTAAAAGCACCTATAAAAATCGGGTTTAGGCAGAGGATCACTAAAATATTCTGTAAAACCGGCTCTTGCCCAAACATGCGTTAGGTCTGCTGTATTCTGTAGTTTCGAATCCTCTTGAAAGGAACTGATACTTGGCCCATGTGCGATAATCAAATGCCAAATTGGCCTCAAATATGAAATCAGCGTCTGCTAATGGTCCTGCTAGGCCTTGGAACCAGTGGGAATTTCTATGAATCTTCTCAGTATGTCCTCTAGAAGGATCGTCAATTGGCATGGGTCCTGGAAAACCTTGAAACTCCGGTGGTTGCATCGTAGGATGAGATTCCGCGAGTAACTCTCCAATATTGGCCATTGGTATACTAGGGCCAGCTTCTGATGGTCCTTCTTCGGTTTGCATGATGACTGACGAGCTAATGGGAAAGATCTGCTACAAAAGATTAACACATTAGTATGGAAATTAATTATGATCCCATTAAGGTGAGACCGCAATCCCTTTCCATAACCGATGTGTAACCCGTGTAGCCACGTGTCGTGAAGTGAGTGATGCAATGACTTTTTACAGAGCTAATGCAGGTCTCTAGACTCCTACATGGTCAGATTATGCATACATTTCTTGATGAGCTTTTGTTATGCATGATGGGGGTTTGGTGTATGAATTCATACAAGGTTCAGTTGAGGGTGAATTATTACAAGGGTGGTGTTTAAACGGGATGGGAGAATTGTTAGATAAGGGGGTACAAGAAGACGTCTGGATACGTTTCGGTATCCATTTCCTAAGAATCTTTGAGTGGGTGGTGTGTTTCTGCTGAGGGACAAAAAGTGGTATCGGGTTTGGTGGGGTTGAAGGATGGAAAGATTTCTGAGGGGTATATATTACATGGCTCGAGGGTTGGGCTATAATACATTGTTTGGGTACCCAAATTTGCGTGGGTGTGGGTCTATTCGTTAGGTACTTCTTGGCGATCCAAATTTGTCGAGTATTTGTACTTGTAGAAGAAGATCGAGGGGGCTTTGGATACTGGCTCTGCTTCTTTTGAAACTTTGTCCTGTTCTTGTCTGCAATGTTGCCAATAGCCTGTGGTTGCTGTCCTTTTGGCACCCATATTTGTCTCGTGCCACTTGTTCTATGATGTTGATACTGTGGCTTTCTTTGCCTTGTCTGGTGGTGTCGTCGGTCTGGGTTCCTCTGTTGCGGTTGACTCCTTCGTTGTTGGGTTTGAGAGGTCCATTGGACACTCTGCTTTGGAAAAAAAGGGAGATCCAACACTTGCGTGACCTGCCCATTAAGAAGTGATTCGTTCTTTATCTTTAATCTAGGCCAGTCGGCAGCAAGTTTGGAAGGATGAGCACCGCAGGGTGTTTTGCTCATTTTTCCGCTGATGCAACCCACCTGACCGCTGATTGTGTCCATCTGCCCTAGCGGTTGGGTAACTGCCCCTTCTAGTTTGCAGGAAGCCCCAGGGAAAATCTCCTGTCGTCCTTCTGATTGACAATTGTCTATAGCCAAGCCGGAGTGGGTTGGTGTAGACGTAACGTGACTAATCTGACCAAAGATCTTCCGGTCTTCCGTCGCATGCATTTCATGAGGTCTAGGGTTACAATCCTCAGCCGGAATGCCATTAGGGAAGTCAAGTGGTATCACTCGCTTCTGCTCTAAGGTTCCAATCTGTAAGGAGCCTTGTCTAAGATTTAGGTCCACTGAGTGATCGTATAGCCAATCTTGGCCAAGGATTAGGGGTTCTATCAGGTCGTCATCATGGCACACTAGTAGCTTCGCTGTCATGGTCACATCCTTAATGAGGATAGGAAGGTCCACCTCACCCATGCAAGGGGTTTCCATGCCTCCTAGCCCTATGAGGTATGCCTCAATTGGCCGCATTTCTATTCCTGAATCCTTATAGTGGGACCATCTAATCGCACTAGTCGCAGCACCTGAGTCAATTAAAGCTCTAAGCTTTTGGCAAGGGTTGCCGTGATCTAGCCTGACTGTAATGAATGGTCTCTTGTCCACTATGCTAGGATGATTTCGTGACTTTACTTCACACATAGCCATGGGGTATCTGGGTGTTGTTTCCAGATGGTTATAATGTTCTCTCTCCAGTCCTTGTCTTCTTAGCTTCATGCGCTTAATGCGTTCTATTGCTTCTGCCTGAGCTTCCGCTCATATTCTATTTTCTTCCTCCTTACGCTTCTTTGCCAACGTGAGTCGTCTAAGCATATCCTCAGTAAGAGGTTCCTGATATAACTTGACTCTACAACCACTAATGTAATTAGACATTATATCTCCTTCTAAGGTGGCTAATTGTACTGCTCCACTTGTCGAGAGTATGTTAATGATCATAGGTCCATAACCTCGCTTTTCTAACTTCCGTGCGTGTTGTTTCAGCGTATATACTAGAACTAAATCTCCTTCTTTTAGACCTTTATTTTTCACATGTGCATCAAAATAGGCTTCTGTCGCTTCTTTGCCGCATATATTCCTGCTGCTGCTTTCAGCCTGGTTTCTCCTAATCGTTCCAAGTCCATTATTCTTGCTGATAATTCATGGCCAGTCCACTGATGTTCTTGTGCAACCTTAAGGGTCGGTATCAAGAAGTCCAAAGGAAGCACAACATTCTGACCAAAAACCATCTGAAAGGGAGTTGCATTGAGTATGGTCTTGTAGGCCACTCGATATGCCCAAATAGCGTGGTGTGACTGTTTGTCCCAATCTGAACGTTTGTTGTTCACGAGTTTCGTCAGTACATTACAAAGGATCTTATTAGTGCTTTCAGCCTGACCATTTGCCTGAGGATGATATGGTGCGGATTTCTTGTGAATCACCATAAAATCCTATAACAAATATTCAATGACTTGGTTTAGAAAGTGAGTTCCTCGATCGCTCACTAACTCTATAGGCAATCCATATCTTGTAAAGACATGCTCAAATAAGAATTTTGCAGTTGTGTGTGCATCATTCTTTTTTGTGGCTTTTGCCTCTACCCATTTGGTAAGATAATCCGTCGCGACAATAATGTATTCAACATGTGTACCTTTTGCAGGGGGGTTAATTGGTCCTACAAAGTCTATACCCCACTTAGAAAATGCACGTCCTCCCATCATGGGTTTCAATGGCATTTCATCTCTGCGAGTAGGAAACTGAGTTCTTTGGCACACATCACATCTCTTAACATAGCTATGAGCATCCATGTGAAGAGTGGGCCACCATAATCCTGCAAAGAGGATGGCTTTGATTATCCTTTCAGGTCCAAAATGACCTCCTGCAACACCTTGGTGTGCAGTCTCTAGTATGCTCAGATAATCACTTTCATGAACACATTGTCTTAGATATCCATCTTGTCCTCTTTTATATAGATTATCGCCAATAAGTGAATATTCTTGAGCTTCCTGCTCCAGACTGCGTTGTCGAGCTAAGGTCATTCCTTGAGGGAATGTCTTCGTCCTCAAGTATGTCACTAAAAGTTCACTCGAGTCTGGTGTGAGAGAGACGTGATATAATGTAGCATGCTCTACTGGTGGTCTTTCACAACAAACATGGCATTCTTTACACAACTTGTAGACATTTGCTTCCATCGAAGGCCAATATACTCCTAGTCTATGTAGAGTTTGTAGTGTTCGATGTTTCAAATGATGTTGCTTTAATGCACCTACGTGTGCTAATTGCAACCAATTTGCATGTTCTGATTCATCTACACAACAAGCAAGAATCTTTTGATTATCCTGTTTATATATACTTCCTGCTAAGATTTGGTATCTCTGAGACTTGGTAATCTCTCCTTCTTTGATTCTTATCCTAGGATTCTTGGGTCCGTATGTGAGAATAGGGACTATTGGTTTAGCCCATTCTGGTGCTATCTCAAGGTTAAACAAGTATGCATCTGGTAGATCATCCACTACTCCTTGAGGAGCTTCTCCTGAGGTTAATCTTGAAAGGTGGTCGGCTCTAAGATGTGTCTTTCCTTTCCTGACTTCAAAATCATACTCCATGAGTAATAGAAACCAACGTATCAATCGTCCTGTGTTACATGGTTTGTTGACTAAGTACAGTAATGCTTGATGATCTGTAAAGAACTTGAACTTGTTGGCCAACAAGTAGTGTCTGAACTTCTTTACCTCGTAGATCATCCCTAATCCTTCTCGTTCCGTAGTGGTGTAATTTCTTTCTACTGCATTCAATTGTCTACTCGCGTAAGCTATGGGGAGATCTATGTTACCGTCATTTGTGGGTTGTGCTAACACACATCCTATGGTGTAATTGGATGCATCCACATGTACATGGAATGGCTTACTCCAATCCGGGGTTGTCAGTATAGGTGCTGAGCACAAACGTTGTTTAAGTTCGTTGAATGAATTCTCACATTCATCTGTCCATTCAAAATGAGTCAAAAGAGAGTACAAAGGCTTGGCTATGATTGCATACATGTGTATGAATCTCCTATAATAACCGCAATGGCCCATAAATGCTTGTACTTCTTTTACGTTAGTTGGTCTAGGTAAATGTGCAATTACCTTTACTTTTTCCTCATCCGTAGAGATTCCATTTTTTGACACAATGTGTCCTAGAATTTTGCCTTGTCTGACCATGAAAACGCATTTTTCTGGGTTCAAACAAACCTGATATTCTCGACATTTGTCAAATATTTGTCTTAACTCTGGGATATGTGTCTGTCTTACATTTGAATGTGCACATAAGTCATCGACATAAACTTCCAAACTCTTGCGTAAGAATTCCTTAAAAACATGACACATGAGTCGCTGGAAAGTGGCGGGTGCATTTGTGAGCCCAAAAGGCATTACACGAAATGCAAATATGCTCCATTCGGTGGCAAATGCCGTCTTGTGTTGATCTTCTGGAGCAATGGCTACCTGATTATAGCCTGAAATACCATCAAGGAAGCTGTAAACTTCCTTGCCCGCAACTCTTTCCAATAAGTGTTATGTGATAGGAAGAGGATAACTGTCTCTAATTGTGGCGGCATTAACTTTTTTAAGGTTAATACACACACACAATTTTCCATTCTTCTTGGGCACAACCACAATGGGGGATACCCATTCGGTATGCTCAATCTCGTAAATGAATCCTGCTTCTATCAAACCATCTATCTCCTCTTTAATCTTCGCAGCATAGTTATCATTGTACGTGTACGGTTTCTGTTTTGTCGGTTTTGCATCTGGAGTCATAGGGATTCTATGAGAACATATGTCTGGATCTACTCCTTTCAAATCTTTGTAGCTCCACGCAAAAACATCTCTATATTCGCGCAATAGGGCAACTAGCTCTTCTTCTTCTTCCTTCATCAAATCATGCCCTATGTACGTACATTTTTCTTCTTCTCCTTCTATGGCTATTATTATTTTCTTGGTTCTCTCTCGGTTATCATATACGTGTCCATCGTTTGCCTTTCTATTAGGCATTCGTACCATGATTCTTCTATCTTCGATTTCATATTTCTTGAAGTTCTCAGGTACTTCAAACAAAGATTCTGCTTTTTCTGACATGGTTTCTTTCTTCTTTCTTTTCTTGCCTTCACTTTTAGTAGTCACTTCTGTGGCTAACCTCGCATCATTCATAATTTCTTCGTGTCTCTGAAGGTGAGTCTCTACTTCGTAAAAATATTCTTCCTCTGATGCAAAGGGTGGGTCCATGATAATTGATTCTAAATCGAAATCGCTTGCATCCTCAAATGCATCAGTGCTAGGTTCACACTCTTCTAAAATTGCATCGCACATGATTGGCTCTATCGTGAAAACTGAAATGTCATAGCCATCCTCGTCATAGTGGGGTGTCCATTGTTCTTCATTGATGGCTACGTCCATGGTTGCTAGAATTTCTGCCCAACCATGGGGTTCGAATTCTTCATCTGGAAATACTACAGGTGCATAAGCTGGATCTTGAAGAGTTCGTGGATGTTGTTCTGCACCTAAGGTCCTTGCTTCTAATCTTTCTTCCTCTTCTTTTGCTACCTTACACATCCATAAATGAGTATCCTCATGCAACCATGAAGGATCTAATTCTAATGAGTGCACGGATTCCGTCTCTGCCTGAGTCTTATGGATGGTATTCCATTGTATTGGGGGTACATCTCGATGTGAATAGTCTTTAAGATTGACTTTGGTAGTCACTCCTAAATGTTGCAAGTATAAAGAATTAGTTCCCCAATCCTGTACAATTTGCAACTTACGCATGAATGGTCATCCCAATATCATCTCATAAGCATGATTTTTACTAAAATCACAAATGGCAAAGGTATGCTCAAATTCTACACCACAAGTGGTGAGAGATATGCCTTCTAGCAAGCCTAATGGTTTTTCTATATGTCCGTCAGCCATTTGTAGCTTCATCCTGGTGGGTCTTAATGCTGGCTTACCCCAACGTTTCCATAAAGCGGTGGTAGCTATGGCTACTCCGGCTCCTGAATCTAAGATAGCTTTCGTGGTGTAGCACTGATAGGTTATTGGAAGATACGTGTTACCTTCCTCTCCTTCACTTACATCTCCAATCTTTTCTACTGGTATCTCCGGTACCTTATTTTGTGATCCTATTTGTGAGGGAGTAGTAGCAAGCTCGGGGAATTGATTTTCTACATGTTTCCACAATTCTGGTTTTACCTTTAACAACTCCTCTAGAGTGAGATTACATTGTACCTTAGTGTTCTTAATCACTTCCGTGTTTCTAGGGATTACTGATTCTTCATTCCTCACTATTATCGTGGGTGCTCTCATACTAATAGACTTTGCTTCCCAAGGGCCTGTGAACTGAGGTAATTCTTGTAAAGAATTAGATTCAAATCCTGTGTGTTCACTCAGTTGGTCTTCCTCTACATCATTGTAAATAGAGGGAATGTCTTGGGGAAATTGTTTGTGCAAGTCATCTATTTCTTGAATAGGAGGATGAGTTCCTTGTTCTTTTCTCCATTTCTCTTCTTGTATTTCTCTCAAAAATTCATGTGAGTACCTATGTATGGAAGACAGGTTGTCTTGACTTTCTGTATTGGGTACTTGAGACAGGGATGGTGCATTCCTTTCCTGTGTCTCGGGGACAATAGGGTTCCTATGCTGATCCTTTTTCTCTTTGCTTTCTATCAATTGTTCTAGCCTCTCCATTAGTCCTTGAAAGTGTAGTTCCGGTTTTGCCATGTTATTCCAATTTAGGTATCTAGAGGCTTCGAACAAAGCTTGTGCTAATTCTACCATCTTCATGCAAAGTTTAGTTCTCTCAATTTCTAGATCAGCTCGAGGGTAGTTTTTACTCATTTCCGCTACTTGAGGTCCTTCTTTTAATCTAGCTTGATATGCACGAAACATCATGTCTAGATTTTCTGGTATGGGTTCTGCTAAAACTGATCCTGATTTCTGAGCTAGATTTTCTTGATTCAATTCTTGTGAAGTCAATTCTTGGATTTTGGCTCTCGACTCCTTCAAACTTCCTTCCAATTCAATTATCTTTTTACTCCATTTTCTCTTTATCCTTTCTCTAGAATCTTTCCAATATTTTGTCTTTTTACTGCTAGCTTCTGCAACTTCACTACTTCCATCTACTTTCTCCTGATTCAGTTGTTGGTTTTGTAAGAGCGCCTGGGCTCTTGTTATAGCTTGGATAGGCACGTATGTAGGGTTGGATCCATCTGCATTGTTTACAAGACCTATCACGTTGATTGGTGTCACATTCAAAGCATTAAGTGGGTTCTTAGGACAATTTTTGATTATGTGCTCTTTACCACAATCGGCACAAAAGCCTTGGATGTTATAGTACTGTGATTGCCCTGTTATCGGGGGATGGGGATGTGGACAATCCTTTATGAAATGGTCTCCTTGGCACCTAAAGCATGGTCCTCTAGGGCCCTGTGGTCTCTGTTGTCTTACTTGGGCCCGTGGATTTGGGTTTGTGTACATCACATTAGCATAATCTGGCTCCCAACTAGGTTCCATTGGTGGACAATCGTAATGATATGTCTCCACATGTTCTGGTGACTCCGTGTAATATGCGGGTGGACTATCTACATGCGTAGAGTCAAAAATGTTTGAGTTCGGGTCACTCTCTATAATCAAAGGTGAAGAAGGCACTAAGGCCCTACTTAGGTTCTCTTCTGCAGCAGCATATTTGACTGAGATGACATTCGCTGGTGGGGTTGGCTGCTGAGCTAAGACAGGTTGAGGTCTCTGTTGAGCCTGGTATGGGTAGTTCTAAGGAGGCCTATAGTAATAAGGCTGAGCATTGTATTGGCCTTGATACCTACCTGGCTGTGCATATGCTTGCGTGTAGTTCTGTCTCATTGTCTGTTTGTTGTATGGGCAGTCCTGAGCCGTATGATTCGTGTATCTTCTCTCAATTGTGCAGTATTGGCCACTAGGGTTGGCTTGTGGCTGTGTTGCATTGGGACATCCATTTGCCATGTGATCGCCACCACAGGTGTAACAACGCTTGTTCATTAGTACCCTAGGTTTACTAGAAACTCCTAGTTTCTGGGACACTTTTTCTGCTAGGTCTTCTATCGAGTTAGACAATTTTGTGGATGCTAGAGATGAACAATCCGAGTCCTTATAGACCTTTGAGAGTTCCAAATTGTCTCCTAAGTTGTCCTCAATGTCTATACAAATTCTTACACATTGCTCTAGCGTTCTGGGTTCCTTTAGGTACACATAGGAGCGTAGTTTAGAGCTCAACAAGCCATCTAGGAACAGTGACACTTGCTTGGCTTGTGAGGGTAGCTCTTGCATTGGACATCTTTCAACATATTGTCTAAACCTACGTCCTGCCAGTCTAACTGTTTCCTAAGGGGTCTGTTTGAAGCTATGAATCAATGAAGACGTGTCATGTCTAATCCCACTTTTAGAGAATTCAGTGATGAATGACTCTAAAAAGTGATGGATGTCTCTAAATTTCCTCTGTTGCAATGGTTGGAACCAAGTTAAAGCGGTGTTCTTTAACGTTAGCCCAAATGCATTGTATTGCGTGAACATGTCTTCAACTTGTTCGGCTCTTAGTACTTGCTTGAATTCTGCGACATGGTCATAGGGATCTCCTGTCCCATCAAAATAATTTTTCATGGATTTCACTAACTGAGTGGGTCTCAATATTCTGGCGTGTTCACGTGGTCTAGGTAGAGGAAAATCATCTCTACCACCTGGTATTCCATGATCTCTTTGTATATCCGCTCTATTAGTGTCCGTGGTTGTTCTATCTCTCCCTAAGGGATGGTTGAAGCTTACTTCGGGTCTTTCTTTATTCTTTTCTCTTTGATTTCCATGGGCTGATGATGTTCCTGCCCCTTGTTGACTTGTATTCATGTTCGTTCTAGATGGAGGGAATACCAATTCACCTCTCCATGTGTATGTGTTTTTAGCGTGGTCAGGCACCACAAAGATTCTTTCTGAAGTCTCATCCAAGTATGCAACCTTTCCAGGTGTATCCGGGTCCTTGAACTCGTATATCGTGATGATACCTACCTCACTAAGTAGTTCTGTCTTGTATCTCCAAAAGGCTTCATCAATTTCTTTATTTACAAACAACTCTATGCTTCTGTTGTCCTGAGGGATCCATTCTGGGATTAGTACTCGTGTCAGTACAGATTTCCCTCTAGGTGTTCTAGGCTCTTCTAATGGTTCTTTTCCATGTGATTTAGTTTCCGTCTCTAGTTGAATCACGCCAAACTCGTTGGTATTGTTTGGCTGCGTACTTAAGATGTAGATTGTTCCTTCTTTGTCTATGTACGCGTCTCTCTCAAATTTCACCACTGGATGTTCCCATCCAATGGGTTGATCGGGGTTGTGCATTTGCACCACTTGCCTTCGCAAACCATCCTCATAGATGCGAGCACCTAATCGGTTGGTTCGGAGAAACTCTAGTTGCGTTCTATAGGGTCCTTCTGGTTTTTCTAAATAGGCTACATTCGACCCTCCTTCTGGTCTTTCTGTGCTAAATGCCATTTCTGATTCGCTAGTATCTGAGCTCTCGTAGGGATAACTAGTGTTCAATTGTTGAGCCCACGATCGTGCAGTAGTTCTTACACTTGCCTCTGATGATCTAAGGCTTCGTCGGTCTAACTTACCTATATGTTTGCCCGATCTAAGGTTCATTAATTTTCTTCCTTGCACACTCAGTACGCGCTCAGATCGTTAATGATTCTTTGTTATTACTTGCTTGATTCTTTTTAAATTTCTTTTTAAGTTCTTGTCTTAATGTATGCGTCAGGAATTCGACTTTCAGCGGTATTTTTGAGTTCTCGTTCCGTCAGACTTATGTTCTTTTCCTTAGGTTTTCGTGTCACACACCTTTACTTTAGTTTTGAACTTGGTAAATTTAATTCTCTTGAACTTGAGGCGTTCCTATCGTCTTTAACCCACAATGCTAACGTTTATCCTAAGCTAAGAATTGACTGAGGGGGTTGAGTAATCTTCCAACCTCGAGTCCCCTTTTCTGGTTGCTCTGATGCCCAAGAAGCCGCGCTTCCCAAGCTTTATGCCCTTTACTGCCTTGCTTTGGTTGCCTTTGATTGCCCTTGCTAGACCTGGAAAAATTCAATATTAGACCAATTCACAATTGGATGATCAAGCACTTGAGTATATACACCTTTTAAGTCCCTTCCCTTTTGCCCAACTTTTCAATGTTTGCCCCCTGGCTTTCTAGTCCCAAACTAGGTCAACCTCAATTTAGCTTATCTAAAAATAGACGTATCCTTTAAGCTCAACGAGCTTTCCAACGAGCTATTAAGCTCAAAAAACGGACTTCAGATGAAAAAGTTATGACCATTCAGGCCCTGGGGGGTAAAAACTGACAAACAGGTTTTTCTCCAAATATGAGCTAAGGGGTCTCCTATGAGTCTAATCACCCAAAAATTTCCCAAAAATAGCCCCAAAATTGGCCAAAAAATGAAACCCTAAAATTTGCGATGGGGATGCACAATCGCGATGGTCTGCAACAATCGCGATGGTCTGGGACCATCGCGATGGCGTGAGGTGTGAACTATCGCGATGGCGTGAAAGTGGATGATCGCGATGGCGTGAAGTCGGACTGTCGCGATGGCTCGATCAAGCGGACAATCGCGATGGCGTCAGTCAACGGTCAACGTGGACAATCGCGATGGTCCAAAGTGAACCATCGCGATGGTCACAGATGCGATGGCTTGAGCCAATCGCGATGGTCCGGGCGCGATGGCTTGAGCCAATCGCGATGGTCCAAAATTTGAGTTGTCGCTATGGTCTGAGTGAACGATCGCGATGGTCCAACTTGCCACGTGGCAGCGTCGGCGCGATGGCTTGAGCCTATCGCGATGGTCTGGGGTCAATCGAACAGTCGCGATGGTCCGCGAACCGTCGTGATGGTCCGAGTGAACCGTCGCGATGGCGTGAGACTGTCGCGATGGTCCGGCCAAGCCGTCGCGATGGCGTGAGCCAATCGCGATGGTGTGACACAATCGCGATGGTCTGAGACCGTCGCGATGGTCCACCAAAATGAAATTTTTTGAGATGCAACTATGGATTCCTATACACGCAAGGGTCGCCTACACGGTGGTGAACTCGCCTTCCTCAAAATCCGAACTTTGCAGACCATCGCGATGGTCTGACACAGTCGGCCATTTCTGACAGAAATTGAAATTTTACCTTTTCCAAGCTTTCCTGATGCACTGGAGCTCTGTACCTGCAAGAAAACTCAAGAAAACAAAAGTACATGCAAGCACAAAAGCTCTCTCTCACTCTCTCGCATGCACAAATGAGGGGAAATGAGGAGAATGGGTGGATATGGTGAATTTTTTGATTTTTTTGGAGATGAAGATGATGATGCGGTGATGAAGATGGAGTGTGGGGGAGGTGAAAAACACTAAAAACTAAGTAAAAACAACAACAACAACTGAAATTTTTACCTTCCAACGCCACTTCTTGCTATACTCTTACCATCACACATTCGTCCTAGACTCGATCCCCGGCAACGGTGCCAAATTTGGTGTTGCTCTAGCACAATGGTGAGAACCACGTTAAGAAGCTTCACCTCCTTAATTGTCAATCCATGGAAGAGATAGGAGTGATATGAAGATCGTGAATGTGAGGTGATGTGAGAGTGAAGGTGAGAAGCACAAGGATGCACACACACATACACACACACAATGAAGAGACAAGCAAGACGCAATGGAAGGTGAGAAAATCCACTCTATTACTCAAGAACACTATTACAAGCTCAAAAATAACTCTAACCTCACACAAGCTAACCTCAAAAATGAGCTCTCTATCTCTTTTTATAGTTTCTAGACTAGTTTTGATCGGTTTCACATCTAGTGACCGGCATAGTTAAAAATTAGGTCCTAGATGCTATTTGGAAGGGTAAACGGTGTCTAAAAATAACGAGAATTGGTATGCGCATTCTACCTAAGCTCCTCAAGCTCGAGGACTCCTTGGCTTGCACAAAATGGAGCTAGAAATTAAGAAAAGGGTTTTTCTATGTTACATATGTTACAATAGTGATAAAAATCACTGTTGGAGGTTTTTTGAAAAGTATTTTTAAAACATGATTCTTTGAAAGAAGATTCCACTGGCTCCCTGCTCTGTCGTTACATGCTTCCGCGTCTTCTATGCCTCTGGTTGCTTCCAACACCATACAACTCTAATTATCACATTTAAGTATAGTTGCCATTTGTGATGGAACACCTAAATCTACAAATTTCCTTAACCAAACTACCTCATCAGAGGCAAAGCAAGATACTTTATAATTGATTTAGTGGAGGAAAGTATGAGAGCTAGATGCTACTTACCCAAGAAAATATTATTGAATCCAAGTGAGAGAAAATATCAAGAAATTGATTTTCTATAATCACAATTTTCAGCCCAATCTAAATCACAATACCCTATCACTAGTATGGTATAAAGAACACTAGAATTCTAGGATCCTACAATGTACCTTATATTTTCCATGCCTGCATTCCAATGGCTCTCTTTTGGTTCGTTAGAGAACCTGCTCAATATTCCAACAACATAATAGATATCTAGTCAAGTGTTGCGAAAGAAGACATGACTCCCAACAAGCTTTGTGTGATTCATAGCATGTACTTCTAGTGTATCATCCTCAATTGAAAGTTTAATGTTTACCTCCATAGGTTATCTTTGTAGCATTATGTTGGGATATGAAAATCCCATAATCCTTTTGTCATGGTTCAATGCCAAAAAAATAATGGAGTAGCTCCAGACTTGTCACCTCAAACTCATTGATCAGGGTAGCATGAATGTGTTTGATGAAATCTACATGATTTCTTGTAATGATCAAATCGTCTACATACAAGATGACAATCGCTAGCTAGTTATGTTTTCTCATAACATACAAATTTTCATTTGAGGTACTTCTTTGAAAGCCTCGGTTTTGATAAAAATAGTCAATTGATTGGTATCAAGCCCTTGGAACTTACCAAAGTTCATATAATCCCTTCTTCAATCTACAAACCTTGCGCTTTGAATGCCTTCTTAAGTCTACAAGGTGAATTTTTTCTTCAGTTGATGAGATAGTGGGTTTACCTTTGTTATCCACTAGATGTGGTCGCTCATCAAATACCACATCATGGCTAATGATGATCTTCTTTGCCTCTAGATCCCAAAGTCTATATGCTTTAGACCCTTCCCTATATCCTTATAGGACACATATTTTTACTTTTTATCATAACTTAATTCTTGTTGATTCAGGTATATGTGCATAAAAATAATATTAAAAAAAATTAAATGGAGAAGTGAATTTTAACCAAAATATGCTCCTTGAGGAGTAATGCTTGTTGGAGTTTGATGTCTATGGCAGAATACAAAAAGCAAAAGGAAGAAGAAGAAACTTGGAGCACAAAATAATATTGAATGTGTTACCCCCACTCATTTTAAACAATCCAAGTAGTTGGGTACCACTCAAGTAACGAAAGATGCACTTAACCGCTTGCTGATGCTTCACATCTAGGCAATGAATAAACCTTCTCATATGAGAGACAAGAATCTAAATAACATGTTGAGTTATGCATAAGTAAACCAAGCATCCAATAGCCTGCCGATGAACATCAAATGCATCTTTCGCATCATGAAGACTCAACTGTAAACTTGTTTCCAAGGGAATTGCAATTGGTTTGCAATCTTCAAGATTAAAACAATGTAATAACATGTCAATATATTCTAAATTTTGGAGTTTATTGACCTCCAAAGTATACCGAGAAGTAGGTGGAACCCCCTAGGAAGTAGCTGACCTTCTCACAAACTTATATGTAGAAAATCAATCATGCTTGCAGAGTTAGTTGTTCTCTATTCACTTAATTTTAAAAAAAATCTTTTAATCATGTATACTAGACATCAAGAACTTTCCAATGAGCTAAAGAACACTCAAATATATAAGGAGGTATGACCTCTGCAATTTTATGGAGACCTTTAGTAGAGGTGAACCCGAGAACACACACTACTTGTAGAGAGTACTACTCTCATGTCAAAACTCCAATGGATATGAAAATTAAGTAAATGACATCAAACAGTAAGAGCTTTCAAATGAACAATCAAATATGTAATCTGGTTATATAATGAGGGAGATACAAGCTTTGCAATCTCTGTCTACAAAACTATAACCGTGAAGAGATACACATATGACTTTCTTAGACTTCCCAAAAGACCACGAATTCTCCCCTCTTATTATAGCATGGAAAACTAATCCAAAACATTCATAATACATATAAACTTGTGTTAGACATCTGGGTGGAGATATTACATGACTCAAATTCTCAAATAAGCAAAATATGACTGGACTTTGAGAACTAGCCATATGGACCTTCCACTAGGACACCACTTCAGCTCCCTTGTCACTCACTCATTTGAGTCATTAACTTCTAGAAATCACGTGGAAATTTGGATATAGCTTATCAACTATTTGAGTCTCCTTGAAGTGTTTGACGACCTCCCAAAGATATTTACATCTTTTGGAGCTTGTACCTTCACCTATACATATAAAAAATAATGTTCTCAACATTCTCCCCATCAAGTTTCAAAGGGTATTTCCTTCATGTCAAGAATATAGTTGAATCTTTGAAGCTTTGGTCCATCAAAGGATTTGCTGACGATATCTCCAACTTGATCCTTTTTTCCAACAAAAGAGACCTTCAATTCATTGTTTATGGCTTTCTCTTGAACATAATGATAGTGTACCTCTATATGCTTTGTTCTTGCATGAAGAATAGGGTTTGATGTCATATGAATGCTACTCAAGTTATGCCCATATATCAATGATACATCATCTTGCACATTCAATTCATGAAACAAAGGTTTAAACCACATAATCGCAATAGTAGCCAATGCTAAACCTCTATACTCAACTTTTGTAGAAGATAAAGTAATTGTAGGTTGTTTCTAAAGCTCCACATTAATGTCTTGTTTCCTTCTATTACCACATATCCATTTGTGGTTCTTTTGTCATCTTTACATCGAGCCCAATCTGCATCACTAAAGACTTTAAGAGTTAGATCAACATTATGACTATAAAGTAATCCTTCGTTCATGGGACCTTTCAAATACCTAAGAACTCTTTTTGCTACATGCATATGAGATACTCTAGGTTCATGCATAAACTGTGACAATACTCTCACTACATATCATATATCAGGTCTAGTTTCTGTTGCATAAATCAAAGATCCTACCATGGATCTATACACATTCATATCATGAACTCATCACATTCCTTTTCACTCAACTTTACATTACATTCCATTGGAGTAGAAACAAACTTAAATTCTTGCATATCAAACCTTTTTAGCATATCACATATACACTTTCTTTGTATTAACCATATACCTTCATCGCCATACACAATATCAATCCCGAGAAAGTATCTAAGCAAACCAAGATCTAAAATTTTAAATTCCTTTTGCAAATTACCTTTAATCTCGTCAATTGCTTTTGCATCATTCCCTATAATCAACAAGTCATCCACATAAATCCATACATAGACACACATTTCATCTATATGTTTTACATAAAGTGAAGGATTGGCATGACTCCTTGTATATCCTTGTAGCATAAGATACTTTACCAACCTTGCATTCCATGCCCTTGGTGCTTGTTTAAGACCATACAATGCCTTCTTTAACATGCATACATGATTAGGACATTTTGCATCCACATAACCATCTGGTTGTGATATATACACTTCTTCACTTAACTCACCATTAAGAAATGCATTCTTTATGTCTAGTTTATAAATATTATCTTTTACTTGCAACTAAAGCCAACAAAGTTCTCACTATGTCCATGTTTGCTACTAGGCTAAAGTTTCCTCATAGTCAAATCCTTGAGTTTCAGAATTTCCTTTTGTTAAAAGTCTAGCCTTATATTTTGACACACTACCATAACTATTTATTTTGATATTAAAAACCCACTTGCAACCAATTACCTTTTGTTTTGGTTTCTTTAGAACTAATGTCCAAGTATTGTTATCTTGTACTACATCCATTTCTTCTTTCATTGATTTCTCCCACTTTTCATCTCCTTTCACCTCATCATAAGATGCAAGTTCATTTTCCTACTCAACCTTTTTCATAAAAGTGTAATGTGTATTCATAAAGATTCATAACGAGGTTTCATACTCACACTTGAAGTTCTTCTTACCTCCAATGTAGGTGCTCTTGCTTTTTTATTAGGAGTCGTTGATGACTCTCTATACTCATATATACTACCAAGTTTTTTGCCTTCATTATTAACTTCAACAAGTTTGAATTCACCTTTAATTTTAACACTTAGAGGAGACTCTTGCCTTGATATTCCATTGAAAGGCAACTTTCTTTCTTCATCCAAACCACTATTCTCATCACTTAAACTTCTTATGGATTGAGGTAAACACTCATCTCCTTCACATGTATCTTCTTTGTCTCCATTTATGACCTGCAAACTTTTCTTATCTACATACCATGAAAGTGATTCATCAAAGTTTACATATCTTGAAACAACCCCCTTATTGGAATGAGGATTATAACATCTATATCCTCTTTTTGTATCTTTGTAACCAACAAATGTACACTTTTTCAATTTCACATCAAGTTTTGATCTCACTTCACTAGGTACATGCACATAACCTACACAACCAAATACTTTCAAATGACTTAGATTTGGTTTCCGTTCATGCCATACTTCGTATGGTGTCAAATGATGAACTCCAATAGTAGGAACTCTATTCATAATGTACACACTTGTGCTAATAGATCAAGCCCAAAAAGAATGAGGAAAACACATAGCATTTAGCATGCTTCTATGATGATTCTGTTTCTTCTTTCTACAACTCCATTTTGTTGTGGGGTATACATGCATGCAACTTCTCTTTTGATACCTCCATCGTACAAAAAATCAGTAAAAGCTTGAGAGAAATACTCTCCCCCTCCATCAGATCTTAGCTTCTTAACATGCCTTCTTGTTTTCTTCTCAACAAATGATTTGAAATTCTTGAAACAATAAAAAACTTCACTCTTATGTTTAATGAAATACAAGAAATGTCATTCTACTATAATCATCAATGGATGATACATAGTACTTATTACTAGCCAAGGATGCCTCTTTAGTAGGACTCCATAGATTCGTGTGTATAAGATCTAGCAAACCATCACTTAGATAGCTTGAATGCTTGAAAGGCTATCTACCATGCTTGCCCATTTGACATGCTTCACAAAGATGCACCATATGTTGCTTGGTAAGATCAGGCAATCCTTCAACATGAAGGGCTTTAGTGTGTTGAGCAAGAGGAGCAAGAGGGAGATGGAGGGATATATATATATATATATATATATATATATATATATATATATATATATATATATATATATATATATATATATATATATATATATATATATATATATATATATATATATATATATATATAGAGAGAGAGAGAGAGAGAGAGAGAGAGAGAGAGAGCACATGTGTGGGAGCCTCGAAACCCATATAATGATCTCTTTTGAGGCAATGTTCCCCTTACATCCCCAACAATCTCCCACTTAAGGGTCAATGTGACCATAAGTGGTAACATATCTAAAGAATGATGTAGGACTATATAGTAACATACATGAAGATATAGTAATGTACAAGAAGAGTCCAAATCTCAACCCATACTAATCATCCTACACCAACTGCCTCAAACAAGGTGTATCCATGCACCTCAAACTACTCTATACTCATATCGATAAGAGTCAAGCTCACATCTGACTGATTCAAGAGTTGATGAAGTTCCTACAAAGCTTCCACTCACTCTATGCCTATGTCAATCATCGAACAACTGACAAATCCAAGTGCAAATGCTCCAATAACAATTGCAATATCTGGTCTTGAGCATAGAAACTCGTACATCAAAGTCTCGAATACTAACGAAACCTATGCTATCCTAACTAACCTAAGCATGTAAGCAATGCCTGTACCCAAGGCATCCAAGGCACCATCATCAAGTCCAATATGTCTTGACATATCTGTGTCAACATCTAACATGAGTGAATCCAAGAATGACTGCATAAGTGTTAACTCCTCAACATCCAATCAGACATCCTATCAAGCTAGGGTGTATCTAGATGTGCACCCTAAGAGCTAATATGTTCTACCACATAGTGTGTATCAGAAGAGTCATCCTGCTCTACCACACCAAGTGTATCATCATGCTCCACATGAGCTAAGAGCAAAACATCAATACCAAAATCCATTTGATGATTTAACTCTAAGTGAGTATAATCACAATGCTCTACATGAGCATCCATATCATGATCAAAAGCATCCATATGATCATCCAAAGTGTGCTCTATAAGAGCATCCATATGAGAAATAAAATCATGCTCTACATAAGCATCATTAGCATCGAAAACATGCTCTACATGTGTATCCACTTGAGCATCTAAATCTTTCCATACATGTGCATCATGAATGTCAATAGACCTATGTGTAGGTAGACAAAATGAGATATGATGAGTTTCACACTGCACATAAGGCTGAACTACCATTGGATGAGACTGTCTCTCACATGAAGTATCTATACTGGATACCTATGCCCAATCCTAGCACCTCTGATAAGCATAAGCTATCCCAAGTGCAATTCAAAATGATATTCACAAAGGAATGCATAATATCTGCACCCTTGTAACTAGCTAACTAAAATCAAGCTCATAGAGAATGAAGAAAGATAACGTACATGTCTAAAATGCTCCACTAGGTAGCATAAGGCATACATCTCGTGCACCCTCAATGTCATCTATCATACCATCAGGCATGTGCACACATCCACAACTCTCACCTAAGAATCGACGGAACCACTCATGATGTGGAGTAACAAGAAATCTAGCTAATGCATCAAGCAACCAAGCCATATGTGTGCTATCGAATGAACAAGAGGAATCCTTAGATGAACCATAGGAGAAAGTGATATCACCATCACTAGCATAATCAACTACCATAGACTCTCTTGAAATCACTACCTGACCTGCAACACGTGCATATCTCTGACATCATCGTTGCATCCACCTGAAGCAATATTTTTGAGTATGGCCTTCATGACCAAAATTCCAACATAGAATCCATCAATGTGATCTATGTCTCACATGAGTCAATGGACTTGCATACATATCATGTAGTCTCTACCATAATGCACTACTCATCTCCTCATACATAATAGACTCATATATAGAATCCACAAGCTGTAATTAGATAGTGGAGTTGGCCAATGCATCCATCTCCATCCATACATGGTGGGGCATGTCATGAGGCCTTTGTGCATCTCTATGCACATACATGTGTAACCTTGCACGAATCAATGTATGCCACATATGATCTTTCCATCTCAGAAAGTCAGTGCCATCAAATCGAGAAGACACCATGTTGGCAATCCAAGAGAATAACAATGTAATAAGAGACTAGAAACAATACACTATCCTCAATAGGATCACACCTACATATCCATATGCATAAGTCACATTAGATATGTCTCATTAGAGAAGAAACTATGTGAGCCGCGTGTCACATAACCATGCATCTAGCATGCATATAAAACCATGAGCATAAGCCTGCTCACTAAGTCTCCAAATTGACCAAGTAGATGTGAAAGAATCCCTAAAGAAATTCAACAAAGTATTCCCTGTAAACTGAGCAATCAAAACAAAATAACTAGTAGTGAAAAAAACAGAGTAAATGGCAAATAGACATGCCAAAAATTGATGGCAATACACACCAATACAATGGTGAATGACTCCCACTCAAGAATGAATCTTGTACGATTGTCCAACCTGCCATAAATAATGTGTGACCAAGTCCAAGTGAATGGAGATAAACAATGATCCAAAGCTATCACACAAGCATAAAGGATCTACTAGATCATCTGTCTAGTGTAAGGTCTGACAAAAGTATGGCAACATCTCCTTTGTAAAATGGACTTTGAACCAAAATAACCATGTGGGAATCACCATCCACATATGGTGCGCAAGAATCACACTAGAAAATAGATATCAAATCAATGACCATATGTTAAAATATAGCCAATCAAGGTGACAAACGGCTGCATAATTAAAGCTACAATTTGGATCATGTACCTATAAGGAAAAACAAGATTACAAGTACTAACCAAGATCCAAATAGAACTCTCATAAATTTTGTGCAATCGGAAATCTAAGCCATATCCAAGTGGCATAAATGACATATAGACCACAATTCCACTATACATCCATCAACAATACTATGATCAAACTTGTGATGGCATAAACATGAAAGGTAAATCATACTGCCAAATACTTGACAAGTTCATGCTCCAATCTCATATGGAGGAGCTACCACAATGATCATACATGGATAATGCCTTCAAGCTCTAAAATTAAGAGCTCACAAACCAAAAAATCTCTCTCAAAGAAGTTCCAAAGCAAAATGAACCTCCAAAAGCAATTAGGGTTCTTGTGGTGAAAATATGCTGCTCTATGTTTTGCTATTTCAGAGGTGATAATCTCTGAAATTGAACATTTACTCTTGAGTAAACTTCAAGAAATCTTTCTTGACTACATAATGATATTTAGAACACCTCAGTTGGAGGTGTGTAGCTTAAGACATACACAAAACAAGCATCTACTATCAACTTCACCTTCACCTATGACACTATTGCTCTATATTCTGCAATTTCAGTGACCAAACACTCAAAATTTGGACTTGTCTTTTCCTACAAATTTGTAGCTTCTTTTCTAAGCTACATATAGCAAGTTGAATCACTTCAATGCAACCTACAAAACAAAAAACTAACCTACTATCCAAGTGATTTTGGATTTGTCTTCTACATGAGTTTGTGTTTTTTGAATTTTTGGTAGACTAAAACTCCAAACAAGATTCTACATCCATCTATGTAGTTGTAGCCCTTGAGTGGTTGTCAAGAAGGTGTCGACTTCCACATTCACCTCTTGAACCCTAAACTTCCATTGAAGCTCTTTGCACACCAACCTTTAGCAAGCTCTAATTCCAATGAAGGGATTTAGTGTGTTGAATAAGAGGAGCAAGAAGGAGACGGATGGAGAAAGAGGACAGGAGAGATGCGCACACATGCATGAGAGCCATGAAACCCACATAATGATCTCTCTTGAGTAATTGCTTTATAAAATATATATATATATATATATATATATATATATATATATATATATATATATATATATATATATATATATATATATATATATATATATATATATATATATATATATATATATATATATAAGGGTAAGGTAACATGACCCTTACATCCGCAACACAACAATCCTCTTCTTTGATAGCTCCTTTAACATGTGTACATTCATGTGGCAAATAGATCAAGCTCTACTATTCTATGCATACCATAGATCAAGCTCTACTATTCTATGCATCCTTTTGTGCCATAGATCATACCATCCTTTTGTGCCATAGATCAAGCTCTACTATTCTATGCATACCATAAGAGAAATAGTTTGTATGATTTGGGTTTACCTTGAATGTAAACAACGTGCCTTGTTTTTTATCTCTAGCAATTAAACTCCTTTGCATTGGATCCTCGATAAAGCAACTTGCATGATGAAATCTTACTTCCAAATCTTCTTATGCCATTTGATCAATTGACATCAATTTCTTAGTGATCATTGGCACATAAAGTACATCCTTCAAGCAATTCATCTTGCACTTATCTTACATAACAACATCTCCAACCTAGATAATCTTATGTGTTGTGTCATATTTTGGTACACCATGACTTTTACATGAAGATTTATGCACATTTTAAAATCATGAAGCATCATGAGATATATGGTTCGAGCAACCACTATCTACATACCATACATCGCTATTATAATTCATCTTAGTTTTTGCATTCATCATAAGAAGAGAATCATAATCATCACTTTTACCTTCAATTACATAATTTCCTTCTTGTTTATTTACCTCTTCTTGATTAGCCTGCTCTTTGATTACCACCTTCATTATTCTCATTTTGATATCAATCTTTGGCATAATATCCATACCTTCCACATATGTAGAAATTGTTGTTATCTCACTCCTTTTTTATTGTAGTTGTAGTATCCTCTTGTACCTCTAATGCTTGATCTTCCTTTTATGTTCAAGGAGCCACTTGAAATCCCTTGATCATCACTTCTTCTTCCTTGACCTCTATTTGAACCTCTTCTACCTTTGCTTCCTCCTCTTAATGATCTTGCATAAAGAGATTGTCCTTGAGGTCCTTTTTTATTTGAAGTAGAGCCATTTAGATTCATCTCCTCCATGACCATGAAAGAAACAAGCTCATCAAAATATGGTAATTCTCCTTTAACATAAATAGAAGTAATGAATAGTTTCCATCTCTCATCGTCCTTGAGTCCATTGAGAGTATGTGCAACCAATTCATCGTCCTCCACATGAGTGTGAATTGAGCCTAGTTGATCTGCAATCCCTTTAACTTTCAAAAACTAATCATTGATTGATGTCCTTGTATCTTTCTTTATGTTGTTCAACTCATTTTTAAGTTGAATCCTCCTTGCTCTTGTACCTGTAGCATACAACCTTTCCAATGCAAGCCAAAATCCCTACTTGTGTCTAGACTTGTGTGTCCTACCATTGAATCTTGAATATTTTTTTATAAAATGAATATGATCATTTTGTCTCTTCCATTCTGAAGTCTAAAACCTTGCAAGTATGTTGTGATTCAAAATCGCCATGCTTGATAGTTGTTCTTATCGAGCTTCTCTATTTGTGCATGTTGATAGAACATTGTGTAAATACTAAAATTTCTCCTTTAATCCTATTTTTAGATATATGTGATAAGAAGAAAAATGATATTTACCTTTTTTTATGAATTTTATGCACCTTTCTTTGCTTAGATGTTGCCTGAGATGCTTCCTTGCTATCTCCTTTTAACTTGGTGTAATATTTGTTGGAGCAAGTCTATGACAAGCCTAAGTATTGGCTTGAGTCTCACAAAGTCTTAGAAGAAGCTTTAAAAAGAAGACTATGTAAAGTTCACTTGTGAACTGCCTCTTGTAATTTTTTGAAGAGTTTACTTAATGTAAAAGTAAGAGAATCTTAAGTGGTTGAGTCCACTTGATCAAGAACGGAAAGAGGAGCCACGAATTCGCGATTTGTGGTAGGTAGAGAATCAAATCAATCATTGATTGATCGAAGAGTGATTGAGGGAAGTTAGCCTCCCAAACTCAACTATAAATAGATGGCAGTTTTAGTCGTGGTTAGAGAGACCTATGTGAAGACCTCCAAGAGCTGAGCTTTATGCCATATCAAGGTGTGATTACAAGGCACACATATGTATCAGTAAGTCATTGTATTGTACAAGAAATATACTTTCATTTTCAGGATTATTTGGTTTCATCTTTCCATGTTCTTGTGAAGTGTACTACTCACTGCCATTAATCTCAGTTTTCTCAGTCAGCTTGCAGAGATGTTTTCTCTGATCTTGGTGCATCATTTTCAGTGATTTAACTTGGTAAAGTTATCTCTATAAGTCTAATATATGCTCATAAATTTTCATATCATTTGGATGTTGCAATCTTCAGTTATGTTCATTTGAAGTCAACAGGGTATGTTCATCTTCACCTCTCTGTCAGGTACCCGACTTTTTCACTCATCTTGTCAGAGCCATTTCTCAGTGGTTACTTATTCCAATTCAGTGATTTAAAGCTTGTTGGATTCAGCTTATTGTCTAGTATAACCATACAAATTTTCATAATCATTGGATTTCTACATTTTGAGTTATGGTGATGTTTCTGCTCACTGGTCTATTTCTGTAGCAGCCCGTGAAAATCGGGATGATGTCATCACTTGTTAAAACTCATTCTCAGTGTGTGGTTTATTATTTTTTATGAGATTACTCTTGAAAGTTAGCTCTTTAAGTTACCTAGACTTCCCCAAGAGGAATTAAGCTAATTTCTGCTGTGCTCAGAGAATTATGTAAACACTGGACAGGTGTATGAACCAAGAATAGCAAGTTTTCTTCTCTGAGCTAACTCCAACTTATCTGTATTGATCTATCTTTTTGAGAGTGATCTTCCAAGGTACATAGGGTGTCTAATACATCCATTGGCAAGCTAAAAGGGCCCACCATATACTCCTGGAGTTCAATTGGCTAGTGTAGATCAAGGATTTTGCAACACCTCCTCATCTTCAAGCACATACCTATCCATCTCTTCACAGTGGTATCAGAGCAAGGTTGGACAACATGGCAGATGGATTTCCTTCATCAATTGATAGATTGGACAGAGGTAACTACTCAGCTTGGTCATTAAGGATGGAAGCTTATCTCCAAGGTAGAAGTTTATATGGTTATGTGGCTGGAGATGAATTTATGCCAAGTTTCAGGAACAAAAGTCAACCAACACAAGAAGAGCAAGAAAGATTGAGCACATGGTGCTCCAAGGATGCACTTGCAAGGTCTTATCTCCTCAACTCTATCTCAGATTTTTTTTTGCCTCACATTAGAAGTTGTAAGACATCTCAGGAAGTGTGGGATGCACTTGAAGCTTTCTTTTCTTCAAGTACCAAAGCTAGGAAGCATCAACTATGGCTAGATTTCACAACTCTCAAGAAGGCTCCCAAACAAAATGTGACTGATTTTGTCACAAAGCTCAAGGACATAGGGGATGAGTTGGGAAGCATTGGAGAGGTAATAGATGAAGAGCAAATTGTAAGGCAGGTCATCAATGGCTTGAAGGCAGATGATAAGTGGGAAGCATTCACCACAGCTATGGATTTGTACATGGACATGCATGTACCTGATTTCAACACACTCATTGGACAACTACTTACTCAAGAGGGCAAAGCTTATCAAAAATGGAGAAAGCTCTAAAGGTAATCAATCTTCAGCTTTATACACGGATAAAAGCAAGTCTAAAGATAACAAAGGAAAGGCAAAGAAAGTGGATGATGAAGCAGGTACATATCAAGCTAACTATGCAGGTAGAGGAAGACATGGCAGAGGTAGAGGAAGAGGAGGTAGACAAGGCAGGGGGAGATCCCAAGACTCCAACTCATGTTCTATTTGTGGATTAACTAATCATACAACTGAAAATTGCTTTAGGAATTCCAGGAATCAAAGAGGCAGAGGATACAATAGAGGAAGTTATGGCTACTCAAGAGGAAGGTTCAACAACTACCATGGCAACTACAACAACTACAATCATTCAAACTATCAAGGAGGCTACAAAGGAAGGAGAGACTACAATAACTACACAGAAGACTCAAACAAAGAGGATTCATTATTGATCATGAACATGGCTATGCCACAAGGTAAATCTGATGAGCATGTTTTCTACATAGATTCAGGTTGTTCAAATCATGTGGCAGGAAATGTGGCACTCCTATCAGATTTAGAAGATCCAAGGAATAAGCATGAGGTACAAACAGGAGATGATACAAAACATCCTGTGGAGAAAATAGGCAATGTCAAAGCACCTGATGGAAACATCAACCTACTCAGTAAGGTACTCTATGTCCCTACCATTACAAAGAATTTGCTAAGTGTTGGGCAGATAGTAGAGAAAGGGTTGCAAGTCAGGTTCACAAAAGCAGGAGCATTTGTTGAAGATCCAAGTCAAGGATTCAGAAGAATTGCAAAAGGTGAAAAGACAGGTAGATTGTTCACATTTGAATTACAGGACACTAGAAACATTGCTCTCTTTAATTATGGTATTCAGACACTCACATAATTGGAAGTATGGCACAAAAGGTTAGCACATATTGGTGAAAGGTCATTAAAGCAAATCTGCAGGGACCAAAGTGTACTTGGACTTCCTAATTTGTCAAAACAACATATGATTTATAAGTGTAGTGCATGTCAATTTGGAAAGTCTCACAGGTTACCATTCATGAAGAAAGGTTATATGCATGGAGATCTCTTGGAGTTGGTTCATACAAATGTATGGGGACCTAGCAAGGAAGCTTCAATATCTGGATCAAGGTATTATGTTTCCTTTATTGATGATTGCAGCAGATGGACTATCCTATTCTTTATGAAACACAAAGATGAAGTTTTTTCATGTTTCAAAAGATATTTGGCTCTTGTGGAGAATCAAACAGGTAAATCACTAAAAAGGCTAAGGTCAGATGGAGGGGGAGAATATTTCTCCCATGAGTTTGATTCTTTTCTTCAAGAAAGAGGAATCAAAAGAGAGGTAACTACAAGGTACACTCTTGAGCAAAATGGAGTGGCAGAAAGGAGGAATAGGACAATTGTTGAAGCTGCAAGGTCTATGTTAAATGAAAAGCATTTACCTAATTACTTATGGGCTGAGGCTATATCTACAGCCACTTACTTGATTAACAGATTGCCTTCAAAATCCCTTGATGGTATGACTCCATATGAGGCTTGGAATGGAAGAAGACCAAGCTTAGATCATTGTAAAATTTTTGGATGTATTGCTTTTGCTCATGTTCCTTCACAGGTTAGAGGCAAGATGGATCCAAAGGCAGAAAGGTGTGTATTTATTGGATATGACAACAATCAAAAGGGCTACAGGTTATACAACCCTACCAACAAAGGATTCTTGGTAAGCAGAGATGTAGTTTTTGATGAGAACAATTCATGGTATGAAGATTCATGCAGGAAGATCAATTTACCATATGATCTTGAAGAAGATTTTCCAAAGCTTGGTAGAGAACAATCAAAGATTGAAGAACAAGACACCTCAGAGGATGATGAAGAATCTCACATGGAAAAGATCAAAGCATGGAAGTCTAAAGGTAAAGCAAAATTGCAGGAACTTGGACATGAGGCAGAATCATCACATCATGGCCTAAGAAGATCTATGAGGGAAAAGAAAAAACCAGAAAGGTATGGGTTTGACACCTCATTAGTAACTAAACATTCTATCTACATAGCACAGGACATAAACCAAGAGGAGCCATCATCATTTGAAGAGGCCAAAGCAAAAACAGAATGGAAGCATGCAATGAAGGAAGAGATTGAAGCACTTGAGGAAAACAACACTTGGGATTTTGTGCCCAAGACTTCATCCATGAAGGTAAGAGGCTCAAGATGGGTCTATAAACTCAAGAAGAATTCTGATGGTTCAATTAACAGGTATAAGGCAAGGCTTGTGGCAAAAGGCTTTGCACAAACTCAGGGAATTGATTATGAGGAGACTTTCTCTCCTGTGGCAAAGATGCCTACTATTAGGGTTTTGCTTAGTATTGCCTCTTCCAAGAATTGGAAGATACTTCAACTAGATGTAAAGAATGCATTCTTGAATGGTTGGATAACAGAAGAGGTATATATGGCACAACCACCTGGTTTTGAGAATCAAGTTTATCTTGATTATGTGTGTAAACTTAACAAAGCATTGTATGGTCTCAAGCAAGCTCCAAGAGCTTGGAATTTCAGGCTTGTTTCATTCTTGCAGGACAAAGGCTTTCAACCAAGCAAGGCAGATCCTTCACTCTTTATTAAAAAGAGTAATTCCGAGGTCATCTACCTATGTGTATATGTAGATGATATTATATTGACAAGAAATGATGCAGATGGTATGAAGAAGATCAAAGATCAGATGAGAGAAGAGTTCAAGATAAGTGATTTGGGTTCACTTACCTACTTCCTAGGTTTGGAAGTTGTCTACAAAGATCATGGTTTGTTTCTCACTCAAAGAAAGTACATTAAGGACATGTTGGCAAAATTCAAGTTGCAAGGTTGTAAGATTGCAGGTACTCCAATGGAGGTCAATCACAATTTGAGCTCACATGAAGGTGAATTCATAGAGGACATCACATCATATCAAAGTCTAGTGGGTAGTCTCAACTATGCCACATTGACAAGAGTAGATATATGTTACAGTGTGAGTGTGCTAAGTCAATTTATGCACACACCAAGGAAACCACATATGGATGCTACCAAAAGGATTCTCAAGTATCTCAAAGGAACGATAAATGAAGGACTTTATTATCCTTATGTATCTGATTTAGGTTTGAAGCTATTTTCTGATGCAGATTGGGCTGGCTCCAAGGAAGATAGAAGGAGCACTTCAGGTTATCTTACCTTTGCAAGTTCAAAGCTTATTTCATGGTCATCCAAGAAGCAACCCACAGTTGCTCTCTCTTCTACTGAAGCTGAATATAGAGGTCTTGCCATAGCTACACAAGAAGCTATGTGGATGAAGACATTATTCAAAGATCTTGGATTGGAGTTTGGAACTCCAACTATTTTTGGTGACAATATGAGTTCTATTCATTTGGCTGCTAATCCTATTTTTCAAGCAAGGACTAAACATATTGAAGTTCATTATCACTATGTACAAGAGAAGGTTCTAAGCAAAGAGATTCAAATATCATATGTGTCCACTCATCAACAATGTGCAGATATTCTAACCAAAGCATTGGATGGTACAAAGCTTTGCAAATTCAAGGCTATGATAGGTTTGCAGGTAATCTTGGAAGATTGAAGACCTCAAGCATACTTGGGTTGAGGGGGAGCTGTTGGAGCAAGTCTATGACAAGCCTAAGTATTGGCTTGATTCTCACAAAGTCTTAGAAGAAGCTTTAAAAAGAAGACTATGTAAAGTTCACTTGTGAACTAACTCTTGTAATTTTTTGAAGAGTTTACTTAATGTAAAAGTAAGAGAATCTTAAGTGGTTGAGTCCACTTGATCAAGAATGGAAAGAGGAGCCACGAATTCGTGATTTTTGGTAGGTAGAGAATCAAATCAATCATTGATTGATTGGAGAGTGATTGAGGGAAGTTAGCCTCCCAAACTCAACTATAAATAGATGGCAGTTTTAGTCGTGGTTAGAGAGACCTATGTGAAGACCTCCAAGAGCTAAGCTTTATGCCATATCAAGGTGTGATTACAAGGCACACATATGTATCAGTAAGTCATTGTATTGTACAAGAAATATACTTTCATTTTCATGATTATTTGGTTTCATCTTTCCATGTTCTTGTGAAGTGTACTACTCACTGCCATTAATCTCAGTTTTCTCAGTCAGCTTGCAGAGATGTTTTCTCTGAGCTTGGATCATCATTTTCAGTGATTTAACTTGGTAAAGTTAGCTCTATAAGTCTACTATATGCTCATAAATTTTCATATCATTTGAATGTTGCAATCTTCAGTTATGTTCATTTGAAGTCAACAGGGTCTGTTCATCTTCACCTCTCTATCAGGTACCCGACTTTTTCACTCATCTTGTCAGAGCCATTTCTCAGTGGTTACTTATCCCAATTCAGTGATTTAAAGCTTGTTGGATTCCGCTTAATGTCTAGTATAACCATAAAAATTTTCATAATCATTGGATTTCTACATTTTGAGTTATGGTGATGTTTTTGCTCACTGGTCTATTTCTGTAGCAGCCCGTGAAAATCGGGATGATATCATCACTTGTTAAAACTCATTCTCAGTGTGTGGTTTATTATTTTTGATGAGATTACTCTTGAAAGTTAGCTCTTTAAGTTACCTAGACTTCCCCAAGAGGAATTAAGCTAATTGCTGCTGTGCTTAGAGAATTATGTAAAACACTGGACAG
The DNA here is from genome assembly GCA_020310875.1 of Ceratopteris richardii. NCBI lineage: Eukaryota > Viridiplantae > Streptophyta > Polypodiopsida > Polypodiales > Pteridaceae > Ceratopteris > Ceratopteris richardii. The sequence goes on from CM035439.1 coordinate 95,267,273, forward strand.
GTGTATGAACCAAGAATAGCAAGTTTTCTTCTCTGAGCTAACTCCAACTTATCTGTATTGATCTATCTTTTTTAGAGTGATCTTCCAAGGTACATAGGGTGTCTAATACATCCATTGGCAAGCTAAAAGGGCCCACCATATACTCCTGGAGTTCAATTGGCTGATGTAGATCAATGATTTTGCAACACCTCCTCATCTTCAAGCACATACCTATCCATCTCTTCACAATATGATGAACCTCTACTCCAATATCTTAAAATTCTTCATCAAGGTATTAGAACCTTCTCCAAGATTCAAGTCCTTGATATGATACCAATTTTGGAGCTCATTGACCTCCAAAATGTAGCTAGAGGTAGGTGGAACCCCCTAGGAACTAGTTGACCTTCTCACAAACTTATGTGCAAAAACCGAGTCATGCTTGCAAAGATATGTTGAAGATAAATGTACAAGCTCATTTTCATATGAGCTATCATTGGATAAATTTACCAAATATAAAGATAAAGGAAAAGAAGAGAAAAAAATAAAAAAATAAATGAAAAAAAGTATAGTCAAAATTCATGATGAGTAAGAGATACAATATCTTGCCTTGTAGTTAGTGGCATGTAGTGGGGAAAGTGGTGAGTTAAGAAGGAGGCACAAACTTCTTCACTTCCTCATTGGCTATAAACATGAAGAGGGAACATGTTTTAAACAAGGAGAGAAAGAGGCAAGTGCTCCCAGTAGTCGAATCTAGTCATTTTGTCATTTTGTCTTCCCATAGACTCCTTCCAGCCACATGTCAGTTTGTACATAGCTCTGTTGTGAAGCTCATATCTCCGTGTATATGTAACCATTTCTTACGTTTAAACATTCATTTGAAAGCTTATCTCATGTATCTTTCGCATCACAAATATCTCCTTCAAAGCTTATATAATATGTGAGATATCAGTGAAATTTTAGTATACCTATGTAGACAGGTAATCCATTTTGGTGGGTTACGTTTCCCAATCAAAACATATCCAAATTGCTTGACTTTTGTCTTGTTGGAAAGCTCTTGGCATGTAATTTCTTTCTCCCAAATATCGCGTTCAGAAGATTTATATTTTGTGAGATATCTATCAGAGAGTGAAGCCCAATTTTATAGTGTACTTATGTGCACATGTGGTCTATTTTGGTCAGTTAAGTTTCTTAACCAAGACTCATCCAAATTACTTTCTTTTTAGGTTTTTGGAAAGCTTTATGTGTCTATGTTCTCTGTATCAAATATCTTTCTTAAAGGGTATATATTCAGAGAGTTATCAGTCCGAGAGTGAAGTTTAGTTGTTCAAAATACTTGTGTGGACAGGTAGTTCACCTTTGTCAGTTGTGTTTCTTAATCAAAACTTGTCCAAATTAATTTATTTGTAGCTTGTTAGAAAGCTCTCTTTGTCTACTTTGATTGAATGAAGGCACAAGTCCATTTGAGTTTTTTATTGACAGCAGAAAGCTATTTAAAGTGCAGCTTTTTGTCCAAGTGCTGGACATACAAGGGTTCACTACACATTTCCATTGCGCATAGGAGAACTCATTCTCCACAAGATAGGTATTATCTACTCACTTAGAATTTTTTAAAATAGTTTTAATCACATATACAAGACACCAAGATATTTCCAATGAGTTAAAGAAAACTCAAATTGGATAAATACACAAGGAGATATGACCTCTGCAATTTTGAGGTTTAATGAAGAACTTCAGTAGAGGTGAACCCGAGAACACTCACTACTTGCAGAGAGTAAGACTCTCAATTCACAACTCCAATGAATATAAAAATAACAAGATTAAAACTAGACAGTAAGATCTTTCCATTGGGCCATCAAACACATAATTTGGATATATAATGAAGGAGATACAAGTGTTGCAATCTCTATCTACAAAACTACATCAGCAGAGACATACGCATATGACTCTCTTGGGCTTCCCACAAGATCACGACTTCTCCCCTTTTATTATAGCATGAAAAGCTAATCCAAAACATTCTTAATACATCTAAACTCATGGTAGGCACTTCGTTGGAGATATTAGGACTCAAGGGCTCAAATAAGAAAAATATGGCTGGACTCTGAAAATAGCTACATCCCCCTTGTGACTCACTCATTTGAGTCATTACCTTCTAGAAATCACGTGGTAATTTGGCTATAACTTATTAGTCATTTGAGCCTCATTGAAGTATTTAAAGACCTCCCAAAGGTATTTACATCTTTTGGAACTTGTACCTTCACCTATACATATAAAAAACAATGTTCTCAACATGTATGACACAAACCTATTCATCCATCCACTTGAAAAGTTAAATGCCAAAATAACGATGCAAATGCCCCAAATTTCACATCTCAAACGAGGCATGCAAATCAATCTACATTCAATAGTATGCTTTTGATTAGGATGAGTGAGCAACATATCATCAACATATGCAACAATGATAAAAAATCATCATCTAACATATAAGGTGATCTCAATTGGGCTATTCTCAAAACCATGTACAAGAAAGTAGGCATCTATTTTCTCATACCAAGCACGTGGTTCTTGCTTCAAATGATATTAAGCCATTTTCAACCTACATACTTTGTTTTCATGCCCTTTCTGCACAAACCATGGGGCTAAACTTCATACACTTCTTCATGTAAGTCACCATTCAAAAATGCAATTTTAATGTCCAACCAATGTACATTCCAAACGTGATGAGCTACAAGTATGCAAGTTCTATGAACAATGGTGATTCAGCATGTGGGAGCAAAATTCTCATCAAAATCAATGGCTCTCTCTTGAGCATAACATTTGGTAACAAGCCTAGAATTATACCTATTAACTATTCCATCATGCTTACATTTCAACTTGTGTACCCATTAAATGCAAATGGGCTTTTTTCCTAGAGACAAATCACATAAATACCAAGTAAAATTCTTCATAATATCATCATATTTTGATTGCATATTAGTCATCCAAGTTTTGGAATTATGTGCTTCATCAAAAGAAAGAGGATCATTCTCATCACAGAGACTAGAGATAGCCAGATAGCCATTGCATAACAAACTAATGCAAAGTAACCTCTATGAGATCCTAAATGCATACAATATGTAAAAGGTGCATCTAATTTGCTAACTCTCAAAGTCCGCTAGTACAAGTGAAACAAAGTCTATTATAGGTCTAATAGAGCTTGACAAGGTGTTTTAGTTCAACTTTTTAGATAGAATCATTTTTCTGCATCAAGGTATTTGGTGACTAGCCATGACTAAAAGGAATGATGTATTCCATATGTTTGATGTTGAAGACAAGTTGGATGGTAGTAATTACCCATTATGGGCATATATGATTTTTCATGTGTTGGTAGCAAAAGGGTTGTGGAATCTTGTGTAGGGTATTGAAAAACATCCTACTACACCTTCAAATATAGTTATTGAAGGTGATGCAGATGGCATTGAACATGATGATCTTGAGATTCTTGTTTGTGTTGTGGTTCCTTTGATACCTACTATAAAGAAACTTTGTTGGGATGGTAGAGATGCTCAGATACATGCATTTATCACTTTGTCTATCAAACATGCCATTATCCCTCATATTTGCTCTTGCTAGACAACAACGAATGCTTGGGATACACTTACAACCTTAGATTATGCAAGACATGAGGCTTGTGTTGCTTAACTCTCAAAACAGTTGGAGAGTGAGCATATGAATGAAGGAGATTATATGGAATAGTTTTTGAAAAAGATCAAAGATTTGAAGAAGTAATTGATTTTTTCTAATGAAGTCTTGTGAGACAGTTCACTTGTGTAAACTATTCTTAACGGTCTTCTAGATTCATATCAGAGTTTTGTTTCTACTCTTCAATTAATGATGAAAGGAAATCCTAATGCCTTAATAGTTGAGGAGTTAGTCTCTATTTTTTTATAAGAAGATCAATCCAGGAAGAACATGTCCATTATGCATGTTGCAGATCAAGCCTTATTAGCTAGTCAGAAGGTCAAAAGTAAATGAAGCTAGTAAGCAAAAATGTACTAATGCTACACGATTCAAGAAGGAAGACGAAAATAAAAAGAAAATAGAAAAGCAAAAACAGGTTTACAAATACTGTAAGGGAAATAATCATGTCACAAAGAGCTATCTAAAACTAGTTGCAAAAGAGCCAAAGAAGAAAGAGGCTGGAATAGTTGTTATAGAGGCCTCTACACCTTAAATAGAGTCTTCTAATTGTGCACAATGAAGAATGGGTGTTTACTACTGTTTCTAGTTATGAGCCATCTCCTCATTAGCAATGTATGTGTGCATTAGAATCAGATGTTTCGTACTTTGATAGTGGGACACATAACATATTACCTCATAGTGGAGTTTCTTTTGTTTACTTGAGCTTTCCCCTATAGGGAGTATTGCGCTAACAACTCCTCTTATCCTATCATGGGAGTTTGTTGGAACATTTTGAATACTAATCATGGTAGTTCTTTCACATTTTCAAATGCTTTGTATGTGCCAGTGACGAAGAAAAATTATGCTATCCATTTCATCATTAGCCAACATTGGCTTGGCTATCAACTTTGTATAGTTTATAATCTATCAAATGGTGATGTTATTATTGCTTTTGGCATTTTATGTCATGATCTGTATAAGCTCATAAACTATGCAATATCTATAAATGATTTAGCATGTACAGTTCAAGATTCTCAAGCTATTTGAGATGCAAAGCTTTAGCATGCACGCTTTGGTCATCCGAATTATGCTAGTTTGCTATGCTTGCAATAATGTGAAATCGTGTCCTCTTTGTCCAAACATGAGGAACCTTATAAACATATCTTTGGAGGTTGTATTTTGGGGAAATTGTAGCAGCATTCTTCCTTCCCTAAAGATGGTTCAATTCTAGCTGCCCATAAATTGCAACTTGTTCATAGTGATGTCAATGGTCCTATGCAGACACCTTCTTTTGGGAACTACCTTTACTTTGCAACTTTTATTGATGATTTCTCTTGGTGTGCATGGGTGTATCCACTAAAAATCAAAGTCCTAAGTGTTTACATGCTTCAAATTGTTTTGATTTATGGTCGGAAAACTATGAGCATGTAAATTAGGCATCCTCTATTTTGATCAAGGGGGGAGAATACATGTCTTCTTATTTTAAGGCATTTCTACCTAAGCATGAGATAGAACATCAGTGTATGGTGCCTTATACACCTCAACAAGATGGAGTTGCTTAATGAAAGATCAAGTCTCTCATGGAGATGGCAAGGCTTATGGTCAGGAGTCAAGCTTTACCACATAACTTCTTGCTTGAGGTTGTTATGTGTGCAACATATGTAGTTAACAGGTCTCCCACAAAGCACTGCAATCTATCACTCCATATGGGGTATGTCATGGTCCCAAGCCATTTGTTGCTTATCTGCATGGCTTTTGGTTGTCTAGCATATGCATCAGTGCCGGAATAACAACATAGGAAATTGGATGATAAATTAGTGAAATGTATTTTTGTTGGGTATAGTTTTGAAAGAAAAAGCTATCATGTGTATCATCCACATACTAAACACATTTTGCTTAGCCGTGATGTTTTTTTAATAGAAGATGCAATTCAACCATTACTTTCATGTAATAAGGACACATCAATTAGGTCGAAAGATATGTACGACACTTTTTTGCCTTTTTTTATAGGTGGACAGTCAAGTACTATTCCAAATGAGGCGATTTCTTAGCCTTGATAGGTTCCACATGATGATGTATATCATTCCATTTCTTATGAAAATTTACATGATGCACTTGTTGATGAGAGGGTTTATATAGAGGAGGCCAAAACTATGCCTAAATGGGTGGTGTAGACTTTGAGAGATAGCAAAGTAGATGCACCTCTGTCATATCATACTCGATCATGCTCTCATTGCTTCCTTTTCATCAGATTTCTATGCTATGGCTGCCTCTAGTCTTTGTGATGAAAATGAGCCGGTTTTTTTTATGAAGCACAAAATTCAGAAAATTGGATGGCTATTATGCAATTAGAATATGGTGCTATTATGAAGAATGGTAATTGGTCTTTATGTGTTTTGCCTCTTGGAAAAAAGACCATCGGCACTAAATGGGTATACAAGTTGAAACGTATGCTTGATGGAATAGTTGATAGGTATAAGAATGGGTTTGTTGCAAAAGGTTATGCTCATAAGAGAGACATTGATTTTGATGAGACCTTTGCACCCATTTGCCAAATGACCACTGTTTGTAGCATCTATGCACTTGCAACTCATCATGGTTGGGATGTACATCAACTGGATATTAATAATGCATTTACAAATGGTGACTTACATGAAGAAGTGTATCTATTTTAGCCCCATGATTTTGTGAAAAAAGTGCATGAAGACAGTGTGCAAATTGAAAAATGCATTATATAGTTTGAAGCAAGAACCATGTGCTTGGTATGAAAAGATACATGCCTACTTGATTTCACATAGTTTTGAGAATAGTCCAATTGAGAGTGCCTTATATGTTAATCATGCAAATGATGTAATTTTAATCATTGTTGTGTATGTTGATGACATGCTACTCACTCATCCTAATGAGAAGCATATTGTTGAATTAAGGCTGATTTGCATGCCTCTTTTGAGATGTCAAATTTGGGGCATTTGCATCATTATCTAGGCATTTAACTTATGCAAGTTGATGGGGAATAGCTTTGTGTCAAAAAAAATATTTTGATACGATATTGTAGAATTTTGGCCTTGAAGAATGAAAACCTATTGCCACTCCTATGGAAATAGGTTTACAATTGAGTCATCGTGGTGATGGAGATGCATCTGATGTTGTTCTCTATGAGCAAGGTGTTGGATGCTTGATTTACTTATGCATAACTTGGCCTGATATTCACTTTATTATCTTCGAAATGAGTAGGTTTATGCATTGCCTTGGTGTCAAGCATTGGAAAACCATTAAGCACATCTTTTGCTATTTGATTGGTAACCAACCACTTGGATTGTTTTATCCCAAGGGGGGATCACTACCACTAGATTTACATGCTTTTTCAGATTGAGACTAGGCAAGTTGCTATGGCACTCATTTGTCCATCAATGGTTCTGGCTTCATGCTTGCTAAATGATACTTTTTTCCTTGTCTAAATAAATGAGTAGAGCTACAAGAGTATCATTTCTATTTTAAACTCGTCTTTTTTGAGAATGTGCTACAAAAGTATCACTTCTAAACAAGGAAGAAGATGAGTAGGTTTTTCATCTTTTCAATTACTTTAGGTTTCACACTTTCTGCTTATTTTTATCCTTAGAGTAATGAAGGAGATTATTGAGTCTCATGCCCTAATTTAACATGTATATTGAAAAAGATTAACAAATTTTGCCAAGGGTGTGAAATGTCCTTGATTAATCATGTCAAGCTTTAAAATTGCAATTGGGAAAACGTAGTTTTGGATAATATTTATGTAATATAAGGATCATAAGTTTTGAAAAAAATCTATATAATTGGATGAATTGGACATGAGATACTACTCAATACGATAATTATATATTTACTAATTGTGAAGGTTGTGTCCATTATGTAAATTAGGGTAAGAATATGGGATTAAGAAGCATCATGAATATAGGATTAAGAAGCATCATGAATATCACTTAAGGGATTTAAGTTACTCAATATAGGATTAAGAAGCATTATGAATATCACTTATGGGATTTAAAAATGAGATGTGTGATCTAGAGCAACCACATGCCATAGTATGTTACTTGACCAAAACAAGGTTGAACTCACATAGTATGTTACTCGGCCAAAGCAAAAACTTACTTGGCTACAAAATTTTGTTTGGGGTAGTGAGGAATAGATTTGGAGAGGATAGTTCCACTTATTTTTGTTGGGTGTTTGTAGAAGTGCGAGAGACACACGAGAAGCACACACGAGAAGCACACACAATGAGCACAAACACAACAAGACACACGGAGAAGACGATGGCTGGAATAGCTCTCTCTATTGATGATAGAACTGAACTGAAGTAAGATCTGAATAATATCCCTAAGTACAAAGTACCACCACATATGAGAGTATCAAGTATGTGGTAACATGGGGAAAAAACCTACAGCCAACACTAGAGTAAAAAGTGCCCATGTATAGGGAAAAGGTTCACATCAAAGCTACTCGAGGAACACATAAGTGTAACAAACCCACCTAGAGCGAATGATGTGAACACATACAGGGAGTGACAGATCAGCCCCCACAAGGTAATAAGCCTAAAGCTTTGCGCAAAGCTTCAAACTTTTCCTGTGGAAGATCTTTGGTGAATATGTCTGCCACATTATCTTGTTTAGGCACATATACCAAATCAATATCTTCTGCATGAAGGCACTCTCTCACATAGTGATAATGCACCTCAATATGTCTGGTCCGTGCATGAAACACTGGGTTTCGTGCAACAGCTAAAGCACTCTGACTATAAGTGAGAATATGCATAGCAACATTAATCTCCATGCAAAGATCCATCAATAGGCATCTCATCCATATACACTCCACTGTCACTATGAAAACTACCATGTATTCAACTTCAAAACTTGATGTTGCCACTCTAGGTTGCTTCTTACTCAACCAAGATATGCATGAGTCTCCAAGGAAAAAGCAATTACCATTAGTGGACACACAAGTATCATAACAACCAGCCCAATCACTATCCGTAAAAGCATGCAAGCATGGATGAACTCTCTACCATAAAATACACCTAAGCTCAAATTGCCTCGGAGATATCTAAACACATGTTTCACCGCTTGCCAATGCTTAGTGTTAGGGCTATGCGTGAATTGACTCAACTGAGAAACTGCATATTGTATATCCGACCTTGTGTTGCATGCATATTTAAGACATCCCACAACTTGGTGATAAAGAGAAGTGTCAAATGCATCACTGGAATCCTCAACGGAGAACTTGAATCCTGCCTCAACTGATGTGGAAACTGGCTTCCAATCCTCAAAGTCAAAATAATGAGGTAGTTTTTCAACATACTTTGCTTGATGGATAACACTTCCCCCCTCAACGGATACAAACTGGATGCCAAGATAGTAGCTCAAAAGACCAAGATAAGTGACATCAAAAGTATGCTACAAATCAGCCATAAGAATGTCAAGTTTTGCATCACATGACCCGATCAAGAGTATGTCATCGACGTAAAGAACAAGCACTATAAGATCAGCCCCATTTTTGCGTACATAGAGTGTGCTTTCAATTGGACTACATGTGAAGTCAAGAGCAATCAAGTGCTTATCTATTTTGTCATACCATGCACGTGGAGCTTGCTTGAGACCATACAAGGCTTTATGCAAGCAACAAACCATATGCTCTTTCTATTTCATAGCAAATCCAAGAGGTTGCTTCACATAAACCTCTTCAAATCACCGTTCAAGAAGGCTATTTTTATGTCCAATTGATGCACTTTCCAACCTCGATGGGCAGCCAATGCAACCACGGTATGAATGGTAGTCATGCGTGAAGTAGGTGCAAATGTTTCCTCATAATCAATGACATATTGTTGCGCATATCCTTTGGCAACCAATCTAGCTTTGTAGCGATCAATGCAACCATCATATTTTCTCTTAATCTTATAAACCCACTTTGTACCAGTAGCATTCTTTCCTTTTGGCAATTCACATAACTCCCAAGTACCATTCCTATGTATGGAATCCATTTTTGATTGCATGGCACTCATCCATTGTGGATCATCACATGCATCTTCAAAAGAAAGTGGCTCTTCATTACATGTTGCAGCAGTAAGAGAATAATCCACAAATGACTTGATGCATGGTGAGAGCTTGATCTTGTTCTACCAAGTATAGGTGCACTCAATTTGCTATCCTGCAAAGTTTGTTTCAGCCACTTTGGCATAGTTTGCACTCTTGATAGACATGCGTTCATTATGTAAAACATCTTTAATATGTACATCATGTGAGGGGTGAATTTCATGCTCATTTTCAGCCATATTTTGATGCAAATGTTCAGCCATATGTGACTTGAAATTTCCAGAAGTTTCGACATTTTTTGGCTGGAATATTTCAGCCATGTTTGGATGGAAATTCTTTGCATTTTAAGCACTATTTTGCAAGACGTTTTCAGCCCGTTGAGCCTCAATTGGTTGGTCTACATTGCCATAGTCAAGCGCACCATTTTGGAATAAAGGCATGAGTGTATGGAACACATCTTATGAGATAACTGTTGGCTGTTTTTTGCATTCAAGTAGAGAGAAAACTGAATTTTCAGCAAATACCACATCTCGACTCACAATAATTGTGTTCGTCAATGGATGGTATAATCAATATCCCTTACTTTGAGCACTATAACCAATAAATATACATTTTTTGCCTTGTCATCAAGTTTGTGACGTTGTTGTGATGGCACGAAAGCATATGCCAAACAACCAGACACACGCATATGACTAACCATAGGCTTATGACCATTCCAAGACTCATAAGGAGTGATGACTCTCAATGCTTTTGTAGGGCAGTGATTCAACACATAGTTTGCACACATGACCGCTTCCATCCAAAACTTATCAGGAAGATGCTTTCCTTTAACCATACATCGTGCCATTTCAGGTAGAGTTCTATTTTTACGCTTGGCAACACCATTTTGCTAAGGTGTATATGGCACCATGCATTGGTGTGAAATACCTCTTTCATGAAGAAAAGCATTAAACTCATGTGACATGTATTCCCCACCATGATCTGTGCGTAGAGTCAAAAGCTTTTGTGAAGAAAAGTTTTCAACCATAGATAAAAATGCTTTGAATCAAGAAAATACCTCATTCTTTGCTTTCGTAGGATACACCCATGTATTGTGAGTAGCATCATCAACGAAGGTAACAAAATATACATGCTTCCCAAAAGATGGAGTCTTGACGGGACCACATACATCACTATGAACAAGTTGCAATTTTCTTGTAGTGTGTGTATGAATATCTTTTGGAAAAGAAGCACGATGCATTTTTCCATGAATGCAACCTTCACATGCATGATTGTCAATGGACTCAAGTGTAGGCAAACCAATAACCATGTCCTTCTTTTGCAATTAAAGCAAATTATTGAAGTTCAAGTGACCAAAACGAGCATGCCAAAGCTCCATTTCAACCATAGAAGAAGTATGAGCAACCAAGGCATTCGAGGCAGCCCTCTTGTATTTATCCATGCGATACAAACCATTACATAATGTACCGGACATCATGATAACATCGCCATTGCTGAAATCATGAACCATACACTTATCATCAACAAAGTGTACATGAAGTCCAACTTTGGCAATCAGTGGAACTGAAATTAAGTTCTTCTTGATATTGTGCACATACAATGCATTTTTTAAGAGAATCACACCTCCATTTGTAGCCGTAAGCTCAATTTCTCCTACTCCAATGATAGGATAAGAGGCATTGTTTGCACACACCACATGTCCTCCTTTGGGTGCATCTTTCATAGAGGCAAAAAATATTTTGCATGATGTTATGTGCTTTGAAGCACCACTATCAAAGAACCAATCGGAATCAGCCTCACTCACAACCATACATTTAGAATGCAAAGAAGCATCATAATGACATGTAACAACACATGCCAAAAAATCTTGAGCCATGTTAGCTTCATCATTCTTTACAGTTGCTGAAATTTCAGCAATAGACATGCTAGATTCCTTCTTCTTTTCATTACGTTTAGCAAGCTTTCTACACTCATCAATGGTATGACCAGCCTTTTGGTAATATTTGCATCTCTTCTTCTTTTGCAAATTGGCATCATTAGAGGAATTAGTGGAAGAGGAAGCTTGAGGCTTTGGTTTTGATGAACCCAAAGATGAACCATACTTGGTTTTCCCCTTTTGTGAGATAGCAAGTGCTTGCGTTCCCTCAATCAAACCACTCCTATTAACTCTAGATTGCTCTTCTTGCAAAAGAAGAGACACAACCTCATCAAATGCATACATATTGGTATTTCCTTTTGCAACCAAACGGAGTGTAGTAGCAAAGCTTTGAAGAGATTCCGATAATCCTTTCAACAATGTAGAAATGAATGATGCATCTGGAATGATCTCATCTATGTTTGCCCATTGCTCTTTCAAGTCCTTGATGTCTGTCACATACACATCCACCGACTCATTTTCAGCCATACATACATCCTCAAGTTGCTTCCTCAAGAATGCAACATGTGCTTCATTACACATGGCATACAAAGAAGCAAGAGTGTCCCATGCCTATCATGATGTAGAACATGACTGAATGTGTGGAACTATATGACGCTTCACAGAAAGCGCAATCAATGCATGAGCTTGAGCATCTTTTCCATCCCATCTAAGCTGCCCTTGTGTAGGTGGAGAAGGAGAAACCATTGTACTCGAAGAAGAAGCTCCATCTGTGATAGTAGATTGTGAAGTAGAAGCACCTACAGGTCCTGAATCAACATCTACCACTATGTTCCAAAGTTGTTTTGCAACAAGAACATGCTTCATCATGTAAGAACACATTGGATGTTTGGTCCCATCAAGCTTATCTTCAGCTTGAAGCATGCCAAACAAGTCATTGTTGCCCGCCATTTCACTAAAGAACAAGAATGTGCAAAATCTTCACTTCGACAAAAGCTGAAATGAATGCTGAAATTTCAGCTCACAAACTGTCACTCTGATGGCAACAAATTCACAGTTCTATGCTCTGAAGTCAATTTGCACTGTTAAAAGTGCGCGTGCACCACAACGCAAAAAATCGAAACTTGAGAAGGAGCTGAACCTGCTATGATACCATTGTTGGGTGTGTGTAGAAGTGTGAGAGATACACGATAAGCACACACACAACGAGCACAAACACGGCAATACACACGGAGAAGACGATGGTTAGAATAGCTCTCTCTATTGATGATAGAACTGAACTAAAGTAAGAGCTGAATAATATCCCTAAGTACAAAGTACCACCACATATGAGAGTATCAAGTATGTGGTAACATGGGGAAAAAACCTTTAGCCAACACTAGAGTAAAAAGTTCCCATGTATAGGGAAAGGGTTCACATCAAAGCTACTTGAGGAACACATAAGTGTAACAATTTTAATTTCCTAGATTGGTAAAAAAGAGGATACAAGCTTAGGTTTTTATGCATCAACTTGATAACCCTTTGGTTTATTTTAGGAGGGCACCCAACCTAAGAGCTTCCCTCAAACAAGAACAACAGGACCCACAAAGGAGTCTTTGAGGCTATGAAAAAAAATCATTAGTGAGATCATCCACGCTCATGAATTTTGCTAATGGAGAGCATCCATCACCTACTTGATCTCGTTCCTTGATAAAGGGTTATTGAGCCTTTGAGAAATATCTTACAAAATCTTCTTGGTCGTTACTTTGGATATGGAGAAGCTTTACTATGTACTCATGGTTTTCCTCCTTAGATGCACATTCAGGTCCATTGTTTTCTATAATTCTAAGGAGGAACCCTTTGGCTTCTTTTCTTCAAATTCCTACACGTTTCTTTTGATGATTTATTTTCCTTGCCTACCCACATTTTTTATAGAAGATTAGGAGCTTCTTTCTTTGAATTTCCTCTTCATTTGTTAGCTTACTCTTGATTTGACCATACCCTATTGCTGATGCACTTTTTCTTTGTTCAATCTCCATATGCATAAGCCATTTTTAAAGCTTCTACCTTCTTTCTTTCCTAATTTTTTGGATTTTTTTTTATTTACACCATAGTTGAGTCACCTTGATTGTAGTGATCCAGAAATGGAATGCATGTTGTGATTCATAACACATACACATACACATACACACAAGATGATTATCCTTTATACAAAGATAAGCATTTTATTCCAAGTAATCAAGAAGTTTGTCAAAAAATTTTGTTCGACTGCCATGATGCTCCAAATGTTGGACATCCTGGCATAAACAAAAATCATGAGTTAGTAAAGAAACATTTTTATTGGTTGTGTCCATAAAGATGTTCAAAGGTATGATTTGAAACATCCCAATTTCCAAGTTAATAAAACAAAGAGACTTAGGATAGGAAGACTACTACATCCATTAGAGATTCCATCTAGAAAATGTGAGTATCTCAATTGATTTTGTAATCGACCTGCCTAAAACCCACAAAGTTACAAAATAGTCTGGGTTATAGTTGACCATTTGACTAACATGGTCAAGTTTATTCGAACGTGCATAACTATAAAAACCCCAAAACTGGTTGATTTGTTGCACATCTTTATCAACTCTATGGTCTCCCTCACAACAAAGTCTCAAATAGAAACTAAAAGTTGACAAGACACTTCTGGAGTGGTATCTTTAGCAAGTTTGGAACAAAGTTTCCCATAAGTATTTTAGAAAATTCTTAGTCAAATGGTCAAATTGAAATAACTAAGCAAGCTTTTGAATATTATGTGCTCATGACTCTCACAAACAAATTGATGTAAAAGATTATTTACATCTTGCTAAATTTTCTTATAAGAGTCAAAGCATTTAGTAATTGGTTTTAGTATCTTTATGCGTATGGGTTTGATCCAAGAGCATAGTATATGGTAGGAATTGAGTTCAGGCTGCAAGATTTCTTGAATGAAATGAATGCTACACTTTAAGTGCGTCAAAGAAAACTGGAAGAAAGATGAGGATCGAGCTAAAGCTTATGTTGATCCATGGAGAAGGGAATGTTCTTTTCAAGTTGCAAATGACTTATATCTCCAAGTCCTTGAAAAGTCTTAACTCTCAAGATTGCTCCATGTCTTCAAATTTCTCCATAGTTTCTTGGCTGTTTCAAAGTTCTGAGAGAGGATAAAACTTTAGCTTATGAGTTGAATCTACTGCATTCATGAGAACATCTACTTTGTCATGTCCATCACTTGAAAAAAAAAAAGCTAACCAACTTTGAAAGTTTAGTCTCATAAAAAGTTATAGTCCTTTCAATCCCAATTCCATGTGTTCCTCATGAACATGAAATTATGCTACACACTAAGCATAAATCTACAAGATTTCACTTGTAAAAATATTTTCTAGTAAAGTAGAAAGATAAAACATATTAAAGTGCCACTTGGGAATGTGTAACATCCGTTCAAAGTAGATTCCCCTCTTTTCAACTCTAATTTTGCGAACAAACATGATTTCGAAGGGTCCTAAATCCTAAAATGTTTGGCCAATCATGTGAGGGCCTAAATCCTAAAATTTGTATTTTAGTTTTTGTGCTCTTAAAATAAGGTGTTTCAACCGGTTTTAGGGGAAGGTTGTGGGTTCAACTCCTACAAGGAGTAGGGAAAATCAAGTGTATTGTACTCAAAGATGGACCTTGTCTTCTCATCCATCCGTCAATGATGTGATTCTTTAGGAGATCGCCTTAGAAATGAAATAGACCATCATCTCTACATTTATTATAAGAAATTATCAATAAATGATCAATCAAAACTCAAGAGGACTTAATATCATATTTAGTACACTATTATTTGGGGATTTAAGTTCGGCAAGCTCCACGGAAGACATCATCTGCCAACAGGAAAATGCATGGGAGATTTTGAAGTCATTCAACGTCACCAAGTGCAAATAATTAGACCTCTCAAGTTCAACGCAAAATTCCCCATTGAGGATACATCAAGACTACCAACCATTGGGAGGTCTATTAGCGCAATTATAAGTCTCATCTATTTATGTAACAAAAGATTATATATCTTCACCAAAGCGCTCAGGGAGGGCATACTTCAAGTGCATCTTTGAAGACAAAATTTTGTGAGTAGATAGTTTCCATATGGATGTACATTGAGTTGAGGTGTAGATATGTTCAATTCCCCACCCTCCTAAACTTCCATTGATTATGCATAGTCCTAAAAGTTGCAAGGCTTCCATTATAAGTAGATGCCATGTCCTAATCCTCGGCAATATTGGTTGTGTCTTGACTTGGATGCTAGATGATTCCTATGTGATCAAATGAACAAAAAAGATGATTATTTGTAGGCAAGGTGGATGTTTAGGTATGGGATTTATGAGACATTGATCAAGGACTATAACTAAAACAATCTTTACTTCTTGATGACGTGTTCATACAATGTGTATTGTCGGATCTAAAGTTGAGCCAAGGTGTGGAAGGATAAAAATCAAGGTCTATGAACAACATATTATGGATCAAACCCTCCATAGATTAATGGTGATTTTTTAGGGGATGGATCAAACCCTCCATTGTTTCCTTTATAAATGGAGGTTTGAGTATTCACCTAAGCATTGAATCATTTGTCTCACCCAACTAAATCTATTGTAAATAGCCCAGCTCTTCATCTACATTTTATCCACATCGATATCTGAGATCCACAATGATTATCCACATCGATATCTAAGATCCACAATGAGAGGGCATGGTTGGTCAACTCCATCTTAGTATCCTTTTTTGAGGGATTAGAATTCATGTTTCGTTTTTTATTATTTACTCTTTGTCTCTTAGATTTTGTTTATTGCACTATTTATTATCTTTTACAATTAAAAAGGAGCAAAATTATTGATATGATTGTGTACATAGGAAGTTAGAAAGATGTGATCTAATAAATTATTATCCTTTACAATTGAATAGGAAGCAAAATTTTTTAGATGATTGTGTATATGGAAACTCCGAAGCATGTGGTTGAACAAATGATATGTAAAATTGTTGATATATTTAGGTGGTGATGTGTGTGAACACACTAGGACCATCGGGGCACTTTTTCCCCTCTTTAGGAGGTTTTTTTCCCCCGGCTTGAATATACGCCTATTGCCCTAATGGGATACTTATCTTTGTACATTCTCCAGTAATACATTCGGTATTGTGTGTTGTGTTCCAAGCTTCTTCTTCTTCTTCCTTGTGATGTTCGCGTGCTTTCACAAACGTCTAACTCCAACAATTGGTATCAGAGCAGGTTGTCACTTCATCTAGGGCACCGTCGACACTCCTCCATTTGCAGTCTCAGAATCGCACGAATTTTGGTGAGCATACTCAGCATGTTTTTGGATCAAAACTGCTTCGCTCTGTGGTGCCGAAATCATGATCTGAGCTCGTTTCGGCAGAAGAATGCACTATCGTAGTGCTTGTGCAAGCTATTTTGTCTTTTTGTGCCAAAGGTATCGTAGTGCTTGTGCAAGCTATTTTGTCTTTTTGTGCCAAAGGTATCGTAGTGCTTGTGCAAGCTATTTTGTCTTTTTGTGCCAGTGTAAGCATCTCAAAGTCTGCTACAGGTCTGGTTGAATTCATTTTGGCAGTTTTGTTCAACTTTTTGAGATACAGCCAAATTTCTGCATAAAGGTATTTTAGTCATCGGCCATGGCTGAAAGGAGTGATATATTCCATATATTGGCTGTTGAGGATAAGTTGGATGGTACCAACTACCCATTATGGGCTTATATGATGCGACATGTGTTGGTTGCAAAAGGATTGTGGAAGATTGTGCAGGGTGTCGAAAAACGTCCTATCACACCTGCAACTATTACAACTGCAAGTATTGAAGCTGATGCAGAAGGTGTCGAAGATGATGGTATTCTGCATATTCCTATTCGTGCTATGGTTGTTGCACCTACTGTAAAGCAGATTCGCTGGGATGGCAAAGATGCCTAGGCACATGCATTGATAGTTTTGTCTGTCAAACGTGCCATTATTCCTCACATTCACTCTTGTAGAACAGCTAAGAATGCTTGGGATACACTTACCACATTGTACCAAGCTAGAAATGAGGCTCGTGTTGCTTACCTCTGAAAACAATTGGAGAGTGAACACATGAATGAAGGTGATTGATTCTATGGACAATTTCCTAACAAAGATCAAAGACTTGAAGGAACAGTTGATTTCTGCTGATGAGGTTACACCAGATAGCTCACTTGTGCAGACCGTTCTAAATGGTCTTCGTGATTCATATCAGAGTTTTACTTCTACTCTTCGGTTGATGATGAAAGGCAATCCAAATGCCTTATCATTTGAGGAGTTAGTCTCTGTTCTGTTGCAGGAAGATCAATCTAGGCAGAACAGGTCCATTATGCGAGTTGTAGATCAAGCTTTCCTCGCTAGTCAGAAGGGCAAAGGAAACTGGAGCTCTTCGACTAGTAAGCAGAAATCTACTAATTCTACCCATTCGAAGAAGGAAGATAAAGATGAGAAGAAATCAGAAAAGCAAAAATTATTTTGTAACTATTGTAAAGGGAATGATTATATCATAAAGAACTGTCCAAAACTGGCTGCTAAAGAGACAAAGAAGAAAGAGGCTGGAATGGTTGTTGCAGAGGCCTCTAAACCAAAAACAGAGTCTGTTAATCTTGTGCAGGAAGAAGAATGGGCGTTTACTACTATCTACAGCTTTGATCCATCTTCTCATGAGTAGTGCATGTCTTCAATAGACTCAGATGTTTGGTATTTTGACAGTGGGGCGACCAAACATATTACCTCGCAGCACAGTTTCTTCTCTTCACTCAAGCTTGCCCGGGGAATATTGTTGCATGCGCCAACAACTGCTCTTATCCTGTTATGGGAGTTGGTAAGATCATTTTGACTACTATTGATAGTAGTTCTTTCACTTTGTCAGATGCTTTATTTGTGCTAGGGATCAAGAAGAACCTGTTATCAGTTTTTGCATTAGCCAAGATTGGCTTGGTTGTGAAATTTGTTGATGATATGTGTACAGTTCATGATCTGTCAAATGGCGATGTGATTATTGCTTCTGGCATTTTATGTCGTGGGTTGTATAAGCTCATAGAATATGAAAGATTTGTAAATGATTTGGCATGTGCAGTAAATGATTTTGAGGCTATGTTAGATGCAAAGCTTTGGCATGCACGCTTGGTCATCTGAATTTTGCTAGTTTGCTATGCCTACAGAAATCTGAAATGGTGTCCTCTTTGCCCAAACTTGAGCCACCTGGAAAACATGTTTGCGAAGGCTGTATTTTGGGCAAAATGCAGCATTCGTCCTTTCCAAAAGACGGTTCAGTTCGGGCTACTTAGAAATTGCAACTTGTACATAGTGATGTTTGTGGTCCTATGCAGACACCTTCTTTTGGGAATTATCTTTAATTCGTGACTTTCATCAATGATTTTTCCAGGCATGCTTGGGTATATCCATTGAAGGCAAAGTCTGAAGTGTTCATGTGCTTTAAATAGTTTTTGGTTTTGGCTAAAAATTTGCCAGCATGTAAAATGGGCACCCTCCATTTTGATCGAGGGGGGGAATATATGTCTTCTGATTTTAATGCATTTCTGGCAACGTGGGATAAAACACCAATGTACAGTGCCATATACACCTCAACAAAATGGAGTTACTGAATGAAAGAATAGGTCACTCATGGAGATGGCCAGGTGTATGGTCAAGAGTCAAGCTTTACCACATAGTTTCTGGCTTGAGGCTATCATGTGTGCAGCATATGTACTGAACATGTGTCCCACTAAAGCGCTGCAGTCTATCACTCCATATGAGGCTTGGCATGATCGCAAGCCATCTGTTGCTCATCTGCGTGTTTTTGGTTGTTTGGCATATGCATTAGTGCCTGAACAACATCACAGAAAATTGGATGATAAAGTAGTAAAATGTATTTTTGTTGGATACAGTTCTGAAAGTAAAGGCTATCGTCTGTATCATCCACAGACTAAATGCATTCTGGTTAGTCATGATATTGTTTTTGTGGAAGATGTTATTCAGCCATTGCTTTCATGCACTAAGGAGACATCTGTTAGCTTCAAAGACATGTATGATACTTTGCTACCTCTTTTTACAGGTGGACAGTCTAGTGCTGGTCCCAATGAGGCAAGTTCTCATCCTTTGTAGGTTTCATGTGATGATGGAGATCATTCCGTTTCTGATGCAGATTTACATGATGCACTAGTTGATGAGAGAGCTGATATGGAGCAGGCAAGGACTCTGCCAAAATGGCTGGTGCAGACTTTGCATGACAGCAAATTAGATGCACCTCTGTCATATCGTACTCGTTCGGGCTCTCATAGTGCCTCTTTTGCATCAAATTTCTATGCTATGGCTGCATCTAGTCTCCGTGATGAGAATGAGCCTGTTTCGTTTGATGAAGCACAAAATTCAGAAAATTGGATGGCTGCTATGGAATCTGAATATGATGCTATAATGAAGAATGGTACTTGGTCTTTATGTGACTTGCCTCTTGGCAAGAAGGCCATTGGCACTAAGTGGGTATAAAAGCTGAAGTGTAAAGGGGATGTACAGTTGACAGGTATAAGGCTAGGCTTGATGCAAAGGGTTATGCACATGAAAGAGGCATTAATTTTGATGAGACCTTTGCACCTACATGTTGTGTGACTACTTTTCGGAGTATCTGTGCACTTGAAGCTCATCATGGTCGGAATGTACATTAGTTGGACATTAAAACACCATTTCTGAATGGTGACTTGCATGAAGAAATGTATGTTTTTCAACCTTGTGGCTTTGTGCAAAAAGGGCATGAAAACCAGGTGTCTAGGTTAAAGAAGGCATTATATGGTTTAAAGCAAGCAGCACGTGCTTGGTATGAGAAGATACATGCCTATCTGATTGCACATGGTTTTGAGAGCAGTCCAACTGAAAGCAACTTATATGTTAAGCGTGCTAATGATGTTCTTCTGATCAGTGTTGTCTATGTTGAGGACATGCTGCTCATTGGTCCTATTGAGAAGCATATTGCTGATTTTAAAGATGATTTGCATGCCTCATTTGAGATGTCTGATTTGGGGCATTTGCATCACTATTTGGGCATTCATTTATGCAAGTTGATGGTGGAATGGCTTTGTGTCAAACGAAATATATTGACACATTATTGCAGTGTTTTGGCCTTGAAGACTATAAGCCTATTGCCACTCCTATGGAGACAGGTTTACGATTGAGTCTTCATGATGTTGGAGATGCATTTGATGTTGTTCTCTATCAACTGGTTGTTGGATGCTTGAATTTAATTATGCATTACTCGGCCAAATATTCTGTTTGTTGTCTCATAGATGAGCAGGTTTATGCATTGCCCAGGAGTCAAGCATTGGCAGACAGTTAAGGGCATCTTTCGCTATTTGAGTGGTACTCGATTACTTGGGTTGTTTTATCCCAAGGGGGATCACTACCGCCAGATTTGCATGCTTTTTCTGACTTTGATTGGGTTGGTTGCTATGACACTCATGTGTCCACTAGTGGCTTTTGCTTCATGCTTGGTAGCTCATGTATATCTTGGTTGAGCAAGAAGCAGCGTACTATGGCCACTTCCAGTTGTGAAGCTGAGTATAGGGCAGCTTTCACTGTGACTCTTGAGTGTGTGTGGCTCAGACACCTTATGGCTAATCTGGGTGTTGGTCAGACTTTTGCCACCACCATCTTCACTGACAGTTAGAGCACATTGGGAGTTGCGAGGAATCATGTGTTCCATGCTTTCACTAAGCACATTGAGGTGCATTATCACTATGCCAGGGAGAGGTTCTCTGTTGGGGAGATCAGCTTGGCATATGTGCCCACGCAGGAGAACATTGTAGACCTTTTCACGAAAGCTCTACCTAGGGAGAAGTTTGAAGCTCTCCGCAAAGCTTTCGGCTTACTTCCTTTTGTGGAGTGATTTCCACATATCTTGGCACTTCCTTATACATGAGTGCCAGCTCCTTTTCACCGCATCACTCCCAAGGGGGATTTGTTGATATATTTAGGTAGTGATGTGTGTGAACACACTAGGACCATGGGGGCACTTTTTTCCCTCTTTAGGAGGTTTTTTTCCCTGGCTTGTATATATGCCTATTGCCCTAATGGGTTACTTATCTTTGTACATTCTCCAGTAATACATTCAGTATTGTGTGTTGTGCTCCAAGCTTCTTCTTCTTCCTTGTGTTGTTCGGGTGCTTTCGCAGACGTCTAACTCCAACAAAAATTTCATTTATCTTATGTTACCCTAGCTATGACGAGACCACCAAAGGACCACGTAAGCTTCTCTTGAAAACTTATTGTCTTGTAAAATTCAACAAAATATAGAATTCATTCCAAAAAAAAAAGTATCCATTCTCCAAAATCATAGAAGCATTTTCAATTTTGGATCATTAAAAATTCCACAAAGCAATCCATTTATTTGCATCTGATGTTGAGTTTTTGTGAAAAACTAGGTACTTCTTCGATGAAATTCAAGGACCTTCAAAGCTTTGGTAGGAACTTCTTTAAAGAAAAATAGTAGATGCATGCCAAAGAGTTTTTCATCCAAGGACCTTCAAAGCTTTGGTAGGAACCTCTTTAAAGAAAAATAGTAGATGCATGCCAAAGAGTTCCTCACCAGAATGATCATCGATAAGGGAGTTGAGTGAACTACGTAGGAGGAGAACCATGATTTCATTATGGGCCACTTCACTAAGTTCCTTGAGGTTTCCTCCCCAATTGGCTACATAGAGGTACAAGTGCATGCCGAACATCTTCAAAGTCAAGAAGATAATGAGTTTGCAAGAAATTTATTGCATTCTAGATAGCCCTTTGATTAGCTCATAGATAAAAAAGGCTATCAAAGCTCTTTCCAAGTGGAAAACTCTCGGTTTGGATGTGCTTATTAATGAGTTCTTTAAAGCATTGGAAGACTTGTTGGTGGGTCCCATCAGGATGGTTTGGAATGAAGCCCTTAGATTTGCTGCCCTCCCTAGTTGTATGAATGAAGGTTTCATAAAGCTTATCCACAATAAAGAAAACAAGAACATCATAAGAAAGTGGAAGCCCATGACCATGATCTAGATAGGGTACAAGATTATCATCAAATTTCTAGCCAATTGGATTGTGTTTCACCTTCAAAATATGTTGCATGAGGATCATGAAGTTTTTATAAAGGGAGGTTGATAGTAGAAGCCATCATTGACATTTAGGAAGGCACTGAGTATGCTAAAGATTCAAACCAATTTTGAGGAGTGATTTCGATAAATCTTATGATAGATTAGAGTGGGATTTCCTCCTGCAATCTCTCAAGGATTTGTGTGTTGTCTCTAATTTTATCAAGATGATTTTTACTCACATGTGGAATGTCTCTGCTTGAATAAATATCAATGGCCTTCTCTCCTTGTTTATTGGTGCTCAAGGGTTCCATCCAGTAGGGTTGCGCTCTAGTCTATATGTTATTTGCTATTGCAATGGATGGCTATCAAGTTGGACATTTGTTGAAGTCCTAAAGATATCGGGGGACCTAGGCATTTTTATTTATGGGCCTTGGTGAACAAGCTTGCTACTAAATGGTTGATCAAATCTTAGATGAATGATAATGCTTCTTACTTGAAACTCATTTTCAAGAACAAGCAAAACGTTTTGTTCTCAAGAACCCTCAATGGAACAATCATGATCGCATCATGCTCCTCTTTTCCTAGGTCCTTGTGATCCCCAAAGGATCTAGATTAGCCACCCCACTATGAAAAGCTTGGAGTAAGATAAATCCTCATTGCATTAGGAACAATGATCAAAAGTGGATGATTAGTATTTGGCAGAATAATTGCTTTTGGATCTCTATCTTTGGAATCAACGTAGTTGAGATCAAATATTTCAAGAAATATAAGAAACAATGGTTGAAGGGGTGCAATTGTGATGCATCATGATGGATTCACCTTTGTGAGAGCTCCACAATGATGCCCTCATGGTAGAAAATTGAGCTCTAGATTACCAAAATGATGCTCTACACAAATCTATTGAATATGTAGACCTACACGGTACATAGAGAGCATGAAATCAGATTTTCTAGGTTCTAAAAATGTGGTTAAACATTGAGTCTGTGGTTGGCGAGACCACTACATGTTTTATTTAACAACATATACAAAAGTTTTTGGCACCATTGGCCTTTCACAAAGATACTAATAGTAAAACCCTCCCACCAAAGGCCAATATGGCCAAAGTGAAATATGGGAGAAAAACAAAGAATCATAAGGGATATGTGAGTGTAAGTATACAAACTATACCTCCCACCTGATGGGTATGTTACATAGTGTACAAGTAACTATGCAAGGTCATGAATCAATTAACCACCATCCATTGACAACATTGTCAAAAGCTATTATGTGGTAGAGCTTTAGTCAAAGAATATGCAACATTATTTCAGGTATGAATGTTTTAAAGATAACATGCTCTGTGGCTAAGAAATCTCTAATGAAGTAACGCATCACCTCAATGTGCCTGTTCTGTGAATGATAGACTGGATTCTTGGCCAAAGAAATGGCACTCTGACTATCACTAAGAAAATGAGGTATATGTTGAGATATACCCATATCACAAGCAACATGAGAAAGCCACAATGCTTCCTTACATGCCTCAATTTCTCCAACATACTCTACTTTTGTATTGGAAATAGTTTTACATTTTGAAGATGAGATCTCCAAGACATAGCACCTCCAACAAACTGAAAAATGTACCTTGATGTAGACTTTCCATTGTCTACAAAACCAACATCATAATCATAATTTGTGTAACCAATAATGCTTGCCTCTCCTCTATCCAAGCATAGAAACTTGTCCTTAGTGCCACTCAAATATCTCAAAATCATCTCGATCGCTTCCCAATGCTTCATGCTAGGATTAGACATATATCTTCTCACAATTTCCACTACAAATGTGATGTCCAGTCTTGTAGCTACCATAGCATTTATGAGACTACCAACCATCGACTAATAATGAATTTTGCTCATGAATTCCTTTCCTGATCTCATTTGGCACAGTCATCCTTGCTCAATTTAACATATGTAAGTAAAGGTTTACTCAATGCCTTGCCACCCTACATATTGAACCCATGAAGTACTTTGAATATATACTCACTTTGAGACAAGTATATGCATATTTTACTCCTATCATGAGTAATGTGCATGCCAAGATTATGTTTGGAATCTCCCAATCCTTCATGTCAAATGTCTCATTCAACTTCTTCTTAATCCATGACAAGTCATTAGATGAGTTCCCAACAATCAACATATCATCAACATAAAGTATCAAACATATCGAGCTGCCATCTAAGCATCTCTTTGTGTAGTGACAATGATCCTCATTTCTTTGAGATTAACCTTGAGAGTTCATAAAAGCACCAAAATTTTGGTACCATTTTCTAGGTGAGTGTTTAAGTCCATATAAGCTCTTCATCAACTTACAAACTAGCCTCTCTCTACCAGGAACTACATTCCCCTCTGCTTGTTCGATATAGATCTCATCTATAAGATCTCCATGCAAGAAAATAGTACTCACGTCTGTTTGGACTAGCTCTAAGTCCTCAATTGCAATGAATCAAAGCAACATGCACAATGTCATCATCTTGACTATTAGAGAAAAGATTTCCTTGAAATAGGTGCCATGTTGTTGCTTAAAACCCTTTGCAACTAGTCATGCTTTATACTTAGGAGAAGCACTATCTGATGTGAATCTAAGCTAATATACACATTTAGATGGTAAGGCATACCTGCCCTTCGGAAAAGGTACCAAATCCCAAGTACCATTCTTGTGAATAGAATCTAATTCACTCTTCATTGTACACTCCCACTTGGCATTATTCTTTGCTTTCATAGCCTCTTTGTAGAAAGAAGGTTCACCAACATATGTTAGCATAACAAAATGCAAAAGTGGAACATATTTATGAGGTTGATGTGAGACATGTGAAGGACGTCTCAATGGTTGTTGAACACAACTAATCTGACTGGATATTCTCTTGGACATCCCTATGTGTAGCATTCATATGTATGCTAACTGAAGGATTAGTATCCTCAAACACCACTCTTCTCACTTCAATCTCCTTAATGGGTTGTTTATGCATCTTCGACTCGTTGAAAATGATACCACTAGTTCTTATTAGTGATCATGTTTCAAGATCCTATAAGTGATATCTGAATTGGCATTCTCAATCACTTCCAAGAAAAATGGTTATCTTTGACGTATGGTCTAGCTTTTGTCTAAGATTCTCGGGTATATGAACATATGCTTCACATCCAAAAACTAGAGGATGATCATAATTTGGTGGCTTCCCTGTTGATAAATCTTGTGCAGTTTTAGACCTTTAATTGTACCAGGTGAAACATTGATCACATGAACTATAATCATTTCTCTTCTAAGCTATACCATTCTCTACTATGGTATAAGGAGGCGTAAACTCGCTATGAATTCCTCAAGTGACAAAAAAGGCTGAATTCATGTAAGGTATACTCAAGTCCATCATGTGAATGTAAAGCCTTAGTTCCTTTTCAATCTCAACTGAATCAAGCCATTTTTGGAAAGTAGAAAATACCCCATCCTTTGATTTGATGGGATATACCCACGTTTTTCTAGTAACATCATTTGTGCAAGTGATAAAGTAAAGAGAACCACCTAATGAGCTTGTGGGACTAGGACCACACACATCTATATGAATGAGATCTAAAGGCTGAATTGAAGTGTCAATGTGCATCTTATGCACATTCCTACTTTGCTTTCGATGTTGACAATGCCTAAAAAATAAAACCTCAGAGAAAGATAATGCAGGTAAGTAGCTAGAGGGAGAAAGATTTTACATTCCACTATGAGAGATGTGGCCCAAATGGCCATGAAGAATACAAACCATAGGCTATCTAGAAACAACTAACAATTATTCTTGTTATGATACAAATAAAGGATAAAGTGAGCCAACTTTTCTTCCTTTTCCAATAACTATATTGCCCTTTGAAATGCAAAAGTACTAAGCATAGAAAAACATTTTATAACCAAGTCCATCAAGTCGAACACTAACATCAAACTATGTGATAAATGAGGTACATGGCATACATCATACATAGTGAATTTTGAACCATCAATGAATTGCATAATCACATCTCCAATCCTGAATATGTTCCACTAGTAAGAGTCACCAAGTCTAATGATAACAAGAGACTTTGTTGCATAAGTAGGTATAACATGGAAAGAAGCACCAGAATATAAGAGCCATGTGTGGGAAAGAGAATCAGCCACAAGAGCCTCAATATGCATAGTATTGCCAAGTGTGAACACATCAATATCTAAGAAATAGCTTTAATTTCTTCTATCTTCATAATCGAAGTAGATGGTGAAGGTAACTATTTAAAATGCTCATCAACATTTTGTCTTTTACCTTTAGCATTCTTTAATGCATAGTAGAATTTCTTCATATGTCCTCTCTTATAAAAATAATGGCAATCGATATCGCTCTTCCTTGATTTACTTCTAGTCTTATTTCATTGATCATTATTTTCCTTGTTCTTACTCCTACCATGTTTTTGATTCTTTCCTTGGTAAGAATTATGAACATCATATGCATCTCCACTCTAAGCGCTAACCATAGACTTTCTATGAATGTCCTCACTCAAGAGTGTTCCATATATATCATCATAGACTAGTTTACCACTAGGTGCACTATTGTTGATAACTGTGCAAAATGTATCCCATGATGATGGCAAGATGCATACAAGAAGACTGCTTTTCATTCATTATCCATCTCCATTTTCTAAGCCTATAACTTAGAGAACATAAAATCAAACTCATTTCGATGAGCAACACTATATGTATCCTTCATGCAAAGGTCATATAAATTTCTCATTAAATACACTTTATTTGATGCCTCTTCTTTTTCATATGTATTACATAACATCTTCCAAAGCCCTTGTACACTTTCACAGTCCAATACTATAAAGTAAACATTATTTACCAGGTGCAATCAAATTCTAGACCTACCCATTTCATCCAATTCATCCCAATCATCATCATCCATATCAATATGCTTCTTTGAGACTCCATTTACTGGATTTCATTGTATGCTTTGAATCAGTACATCTTGAATCTAATCCTTCCATAGACGAAAGTTTGTGCCATCAATTTTTCAAATTAGAAAATGGTCTTTTCCCTATAGGTTATACCTCCTCTTGGTAGACCATGATCCATCAAATGTGCTTGAGATCTTTGATGCCATGATGATAGAGAATAGTTCAAATACCACTAAGTTTCAAAAAAGGATGACCAAGTGTGAGATTCTCAAAACAAATTGGTAGAGTCTCACCAAAAAAGTGGATCAAGGAATAGAAATGACCAATCAAAAACTCATAAAACTATGAGTATTGACATGTTATCCTGCATAGTGAACCACTCGATCCACGGGATATAACCACTTAATTGAAAGAAACCAACTAGGCTTATCGACCACCTATGAAAAACTAGCATACATCTCCTATGGGGAGCTTGTTAAGTCTTCCACTTGCATCACCAAAGAGATTCTGATATGTGTGTGTTTCATAGTTAAGAAAACCTCACCACAATCCTCTTTATCAATCGCAAAGGCTTTATGCAAAAACATAACTACTAGACAAAGACCACGTGGAACAACGAGTCATAACAAATGAGAACTATGTCGACAAAAGAGAAACTCCTCATCAAAAATCAAGGAAATCGCATCTTATGTTAGAAAATCCTTTATATCAGTATACAAATATTTCAAAAATCAACTCAAAACATGTGATCATTTGACATTTTTTGTCATTTTTTGAAAATTTTCGAGCTCAAAATGTGCCCAACATTTTGATATATTCGACATTGAGATCTCTAGAATCTATATAAGAAATATAAAAGTGATTCAAAATTTCACACAGATGATAAAGATTGAATGTGTATTTGATGGAGGATCTTGGATAGTGAATCTAAAATGCTAGAGAACATGATTTCATTATGAAAAATCCTTTGGATCATTTGCATAAGCACCAAAAATGTTGTAGATTTTCAGATCAAGCCACAACTTTCTTGATCTATGTCTATAGCCCCCTTAGTGGATGCACTTGATTCAGTTTGAGACAGTTGCAAGCTCTCTTTTTCTTCTTCTATATCAACAAGAGCTCTATCCTCATCCAAGTACATACCAAGTTCTATAGGATTGTGTGCATATCTTCTTGATTGTCTATGATTAGCTCTCTCACATAGATCTCGAAGCTTTTGCTTTATCATATTGATGGTTGCTTTCCTCAAGTGCCCCTATTTTTGGTAAGGCAAAATCATAAACAAGAATATATACATCATCCATTTTAAGAGTTGATGTAATCAGAATGTTCATTTTCTTTTTTGAGCCTATTTTTTTGGTATCATGTACCATTTGTGTGTCATACTTACATCTGAATGCATTACTACTTTTAGTATAATACCAATGGACTATCAAAGCCTCTATTCTATTTTGATCAATATCTTTAGTGAACTCTAAAACTTTCACAATCTAGAATGGTTTGGTAGACTCATCACCATCAGCAATGACTATAACAAGTGTTTCAACATTTATTTATTTCAAATTTCCATGACATCCCACTTCAACTTGTTTTCTCATCCTTGGGCCTACATAAATATTCCTTTCAAGTGGATGAATAAAGCTTTGACAATCCTTGTTCTAGGAATATTAGTTGGAAAATGCATCCAAACTTCATCTCCAAAATAGTCATTTCCCCACATTTTGGTGAAATTCGATCTAGGTGCTTGTTCTTTTATTAAAATTCTTATTTTCTCTATTCATAATTTGAATTATCATGCCACATTATGTTCCCAAAAAGGATTAATAATTAGAACATTCCAAATGACATTTCTTTGTAGGGGTCAAAATCCACATTTAGAGATTCAAATATGCTCCTATTCTTATATCGCAGTACAAAAATAATTTCCCAAATATGAATATACCATTTGATGCAGAATGCTTTCAAACCCCGAAGATCAACTCCTCGCTTGATTTGGATACTTGTAGTTGTAGGTATGAATGATCAAAGTTATGGAAAAAAAGTCAAACTTTATACTTGGCATCGACTTTATGCATAAAAATGTTGCCAAGTATAAAGTTTGACTTTTTCCTTAACTTTGACCACTCATCTCTATAACCACAAGTATTTGAATCAAGCAAGTGAGTAGTCAATCTTGGGGTCTTTAAGCATTTTGCATCAAACGATATATTTCATATTTGGAAAAATATTTTTGTATTGCAAGATATAAGAATACATGCATATTTTACCCTCTAAATGAGGATTTTGACCCCTACGAAAAAAATTCCATTTGGAATGTTTTAGTAATAAATCCTTTTTGGGAAGATAATGTGGCATGATAATTCAAATCGACTACTCATTTGTGTGATTTGGATACTTGTAGTTACAGGTACGAGTTATTAAAAATTCCAAGATGGACTACTCACTTGCTTGATTTGGATACTTGTAGTTATAGATATGAGTGGTCAAAGTTATGCATAAAGTCGGTGCCAAGTATAAATTTTGGCTTTCTTCATAGCTTTGAGCACTCATATCTAGAGCTAAATGCATTCAAACCAAGCAAATGAGCAATAGATCTTGCATGCATGGGTATATCCATTGAAGGCAAAGTCTGAAGTGTTCATGTGCTTCAAACAGTTTTTGGTTTTGGCTAAAAATCTGTCAGCATGTAAAATGGGCACCCTCTATTCTGATCAAGGGGGGGAATACATGTCTTCTGATTTTAATGCATTTCTGGCTGAACGTGGGATAAAACACTAGTGTACAGTGCCATGTACACCTCAACAGAATGCAATTGTTGAACAAAAGAATAGGTCACTCATGGAGATGGTGAGGTGTATGGTCAAGAGTCAGGCTTTACCACATAGTTTCTGGCTTGAGGCTATCATGTGTGCAACATGTGTACTTAACAGGTGTCCCACTAAAGCACTGTGATCTATCACTCCATATGAGGCTTGGCATGATCACAAGCCATCTGTTGCACATCTATGTGTTTTTGGTTGTTTGGCATATGCATTAGTGTCTGAAGAACATCGCAGAAAATTGGATGATAAAGCAGTAAAATGTATTTTTGTTGGGTACAGTTCTAAAAGTAAAGGCTATCATATGTATCATCCACAGACTAAACGCATTCTGGTTAGCCGTGACGTTGTTATTGTGGAAGATGCTATGCATCCATTACTTTCATGTACTAAGAAGACATCTGTCAGCTCCAAAGACATGTATGATACTTTGCTGCCTCTTTTTACAGGTGGACAATCTAGTGCTGGTCCTAATGAGGCAACTTCTCAGCCTTTGTAGGTTTCATGTGGATGCAGATCATCCCATTTCTGATGCAGATTTGCATGATGCACTTGTTGATGAGAGAGTTGACATTGAGGAGGCAAAAACTATGCCAAAATGGCTGGTGCAAACTTTGTGTGATAGCAAAATAGATGCACCTCTGTCATATTGTACTCGATCAGGCTCTCATAGTGCCTCTTTTGCCTCAGATTGCTATGATATGGCTACATCTAGTCTCTATGAGGAGAATGAGCCTATCTTGTTTGATGAAGCACAAAATTTAGAAAATTGGATGGCTGTTATACAATCTACATATGATGCTATAATAAAAAATGGTACTTGGTCTTTATGTGACTTGCCTCTTGGCAAGAAGGCCATTAACACTAAGTGGGTTTACAAGCTAAAGCGTAAGCCTGATGGAATAGTTGACACGTATAAGGCTAGGCTTGTTGCAAAGGGTTATGTACACGAAAGAGTCATTGATTTTGATGAGACCTTTGCACCTACGTGTCGTATGACAACTGTTCTGAGCATCTGTGCACTTGTAACCCATCATGGTTGGAATGTACATCAGTTGGACATTAAAACTTCATTTCTG
The DNA here is from genome assembly GCA_020310875.1 of Ceratopteris richardii. Taxonomy (NCBI): domain Eukaryota; kingdom Viridiplantae; phylum Streptophyta; class Polypodiopsida; order Polypodiales; family Pteridaceae; genus Ceratopteris; species Ceratopteris richardii. Next base: position 95,298,766 of record CM035439.1, read on the forward strand.
AATGGTGACTTCCATGAAGAAGTGTATGTTTTTCAGCCCCGTGGCTTTGTGCAAAACGGGCATGAAAAACAGGTGTGTAGGTTAAAGAAGGCATTATATGGTTTAAAGCAAGCACCACGTGCTTGGTATGAGAAGATACATGCCTATCTAATTGCACATGGTTTTGACAACAGTCCAACTGAAAGCACCTTATATGCTAAGCATGCTAATGATGTGCTTCTGATCATTGTTGTATATGTTGACGACATGCTGCTCGTTGGTTCTATTGAGAAGCATATTGCTGATTTTAAGGCTGATTTACATGCCTCATGTGAGATATCTGATTTCTTGGTAGGCGGTTAAGCGCATCTTTCACTAGTTGATTGGTACTCGGCTACTTGGGTTGTTTTATCCCAAGGGGGGATCACTACCACTAGATTTGCATGATTTTTTTGACTCGGATTGGGCTAGTTGCTATGACACTTGTGTGTCCACTAGTGGCTTTTGCTTCATGCTTGGTAGCTCTTGTATATCTTGGTTGAGCAAGAAGCAGCCTACTGTGGCCACTTCCAGTTGTAAGGCTAAGTATAGGGTAGCTTTCATAGCTAATGTTGAGTGTGTGTGGCTCAGATGCCTTATGGCTGATTTGGGTGTTGGTCAGTCTTCTGCCACCACCATCTTCACAGACAGTCAAAGCGCATTAGCAGTTGCGAGGGACCCTGTGTTCCATGCTCGCACTAAGCACATTAAGGTGCATTATCATTATGTTAGGGAGAGGTTCTCTGCTCGTGAGATCAGCTTGGGATATGTGCCCACGCAGGAGTTAAATGAGTGCCAACTACTTGTTCACCGCATCACTCCCACGGGGATTTGTTGATATATTTAGCTAGTGATGTGTATGAACACTCTAGGACTGCTGGGGCACTTTTTTCCCTCTTTAGGAGGTTTTTTTCCCTCGGCTTGTACATACGCCTATTGCCCTAATGGGCTACTTATCTTTGTACATTATCTAGTAATAAATTCAGTATTGTGTGTTGTGTTCCAAGCTTCTTCTTCTTCCTTGTGTTGTTCTCGTGCTTCCGTAGACATCTAACTCCAACACTAGCATCTCTATGACTTAGTCTAAAACCTCAATTGACAGTTCTTTGTCAAAACGTTTAAAGAGAGGGAAGGATCAATGGGATACAGGAAGGACTTTTAAAATAGATTGGATAACAAAGTTTCCTTTTATTGAGCCTTTCATTGAGAAAGAAGAAGAGCTAAAATTTTCCAGTTGTAATTCGGTCATCAATGCAAGTTACAATTGAAATTAGATATCATTGAAACATGTGGATAAAATATATGAGAAAGTAGAAGTAGAAGGGAAAATGGAAAACATTATTGGATGGAAAACAAAATATGAATGTAGGCATCTACAGAATGTAGATGCCTATAATTCTCATTTATTGCTTTTGGAGCAAAGTAATCAGAAGAAAAGATCCTTTATGCATCTTTTTGGGAGAAAGATCAAATCAGATAATGATGCCATATTCATGCAATTTTTAATTGTGCTAGATATCTTGTTCATTGGAAAATCAATGTCTCATTATCCCAAGCGGAAAGTTTCATTGAATTTTATTGGATTATGAATTCAATGTTTTCCAACACAGTATTGGATGGAATCTTCAAGGTGGCAATTTGCAAAAGCAATGGATGAGGTAATCAAATATAACTTGAAGAAAAGTTTATTGAATGCTATTTTTGTTGCTATTTTCCTTGACCAAGTCACAGAAAGGGATTGCACTTCTTGGCTATGTATCCATGCATATATTGTGGAGAATTATATAAGGAAATTCAAATTTATTGGTACTTTTCAACTGAGCAGAAGTACAACTTTGAATTCTTTGGTGCAACTTGTTTTAGATTCCATTTTAAATATTGGAGGGATATTGATTTGTGATATTAATCAAAAGATAGTATGCATTGATGTTGATGGATGCTTAGATATGCATGGGCTAAGAACTGGATTGGGTGTTCAATTGAAATTAAACTATACAGCAAATGCTTTATATACATTATGTGTCTCATCGTACAAATTTGGCAGTAAAATCGTATCAGAATTTTTTTTGTACAAAAAGTTAAAGATCTTGTACACCACCCATATGCTTTCTTTTCAAAAATTCCTAAGCATATTAAAGATTTTAAATGTTTCTCTGATGGGATAAGTAAGGGAAAAGAAATTTTAAAATATATATTGACACTAGATGGATTTCACTTATTGGGCATGTAGAACACCTTTTGAAGAATATAAATCATTGATTGGTGTGGTCAATTTTATTTCTTTAAGTAAAGAAATACAAAAAGAAAAAGATCATAATTTGTTGTAAATATTAAGTGATGTGGAAACTCTTCTCTATCTTGGAGGAATGCTTCTATTGTTAAGAAATATGAATAATTTGATAAAAGTTTCTCAATCAAGGGATATTTATGTAATGGAATATGCAATAACAAGAAATGACTTGTATGCGCTTAGAAAAATTGTATTCTAAGACATGTGGTTTTGATTCACAAGAATTTTTGAGTGGGAATCATTGCTACAAGTTGTAGAGGATTTTTTTTTTGCAATACATTGAAAAAGTTTGGTTGTGCATATTTATGAAAGCAGATTCCTCTTTATGTATCACAAAAAAGTCAAGGAGTATGCATTAGGAAACAATTTAATGAAGCGTTCTGTTGGGAATTGAACTCACAACCTCCCGATTAGGAGTGCGATGGGCTAACCACTTGCCCCAAAAGCCATGGTTGAGGATTACTTCCTAATCCTCTCTCTTAAGGCGTGGTTCAACCATCTCCTACTAGGATTATGTGACATTCCTTCCCCCTTAGACTGAGCATTGTCCTCAATGCTCACTTATGGACCCTTCTTGGACCCACTTTCCATGCATGAGTGCTTCCACCAACCTCAAACTCCAGCACATGGACCAAATTTGGACCTATCCCACCCTCCGTGGGTGCCCAAATGCCCATGCGCCTTCATCCAAGGCCAGTTTCACACTCACCACGGATAAGCGCTTTTTCCAAGTGCCCACGACGGAGGCGCGAACCTCCATCTTAGCCCAATTTCGCAACTAGGCTCTGATACCAATGTTGGGAATTGAACTCACAACCTCCCGGTTAGGAGTGCGATGGGCTAACCACTTGCCCCAAAAGCCATGGTTGAGGATTACTTCCTAATCCTCTCTCTTAAGGCGTGGTTCAACCATCTCCTACTAGGATTATGTGACACGTTCTTTCCTATCCTAGTGGATAGTTTAAAACAATGCTTAAGATCCATATGTAACAAATTGAGTTCCAAGATCAGAGAGAGATTTCCTCAAGATGAGCTCTTAGAAGAAATGTTGAAATCATACAAAAGATAAGAGCTTACTAACAAATGGCTTTAAAAGCAAGGTCCAAATATTATATGATGATTTTGGGAAAATATATATTTACGAGATAAGATTATAGAAGGAATTATAGATCCAAATCTTCTAAAAAAACAATCAGGGATATTTGGACAAATGATGTGGGAGAAATTTGACTTCATCAAAGATCCTTCAAATCCAAGTGCAATGACAAAGCTATGGAAAAAGCTCGATATATCTGCATTCTTGAAGGAATCTATGTTGAAGTATTTTAAAGTAGCAAATTTGTGTCTAACAATGATTCTTGGATCCGTTGAAGATGGAAATCTATGGAGTAGCTTAACTTTCATAAGAAATGCTATGAGGAACGTATTGAATAAAAACTTGAACAGATGTCTTAGATTGTTTGTTTCTAAGAGTGACCTTGAAACTTTTCCTTTCAAAAAAGCTTATGCCATATGGAAAAGTCAATGCCAACAAAGAAATGAAGTGTAGTAACAGATGAGAGGAAATGTCTGGAGCATGTTGAACCTTCTAATATTTTTCAAATGGATTAATTAAAAAAATGTATCTTTTTTATTTCCATTGCTTTTTTAATATTATGATGAAGTATGATTTACACTGATATTTCTTATTGTTTTGATAGGTTTTGAATATATTGAGGACTTCAATATTTGCGTATTTTTATTTTCTTATTTTTTATTAAATATCTTAAATGATGAGATTCAAAGGCTCCTATTGTTAAATGTTCATGCCTATTTATGTATCTATGTATGCATGCACTCATGCATGTGCCATGCTTGCATGTGTGCATGTTTGCATTCTTCTATTCCTACATATATGTATGTTTGCATTCTTCTATTCTTGCATGTATGCATATAATATGTATGTGTGAATATATATATGTGTGCATGTGTGATTCTTACATGTGTGATTCTTACATGTGTGATTCTTACATGTGTGATTCTTGCATGTGAGATGCTTGCATGTATGCATGTTTGTATTCTTGTATTCTTGCATGTATATATGTATGTGTATGTGTAAAATTTGAATGTATGTGTGATGCTTGGATGTATATTTTATGTTTGTATTCATGTTTATATGTGTGTACATTGAACAATCCTTTTAGAGGATTTGAAGGCTTGCACATTGAACATATTGGAATTTGTGACCTATCTCCTATAAAAATTTGGTAATCTAATATTGTGTCCAGATAGATGTGCATGTAGGTGTGTGTATGTGCAACATCTGGCTATGCATATGCTAAAATAAATCAAGACCGGTATGCATATGAATGTGTAGACAAGTATGGATACGTGTGGGATTATTATGCCAAGTGGCTCCAGTCTACAGGTCTATTGTCCCATTTAGAATAAGAGATGTTTAGCTTCTTCTTGAACTTTAAGGATAGTTATGCTTTGAACATGGTAATCCCTATCTTTGAATCTCTGTGCTCTGTTCTGTGTACATATTAAGATTTTTTTGGTGTCTACAATGTATAGGATATAAGAAAGATTCTTGAAAGTATAGGCCGTGATAACGTACAAAGCTCCTACCATCATTTGAATTCCGAAGATGGTTGTATAATGTGTCATGGTCCATGTGCTAGTGGATGAGAGTAGAGTACAAACCTTCATAAGGACTCTTTCTATATGCAATCATTTGGTAGGAATATTTTATATATGCTAATGTTGTGCTAGGCTTCATTATGGTTGAGTTTGCCCATCATTATGGCAGTGATAGATACTCACTTTGAAGAGCTTCTTGGGAGTTCATTTCGGCTTCTTGTCTCCCTGTACTACCTATATACATTGCTACACACTTTTTTTATATCCAAAGCACTTTGTCATGTTTTTTCTCTTTTTTGCCAAGGCATGTGTGCATAGGAGTGCATGTATATGTGTTTTCATATGTGTTGCTATTGGTATGTGTATGTATGTGTGTGATTGTTGCTATATATGTGTGGAATATGAGTATATATGTGTGTAAATGATATATGTGTATATGTTTGTATGCATGTATATATAGTTTTTGTGATATACACATACACACACAACACACACACACACACACACACACATATATATATATATATATATATATATATATATATATATATATATATATATATATATATATATATATATATATATATATATATATATATATATATATATATATATATATATATATATATTTATATATATATATATATATATATAGAGAGAGAGAGAGAGAGAGAGATGTTGTGTGTGCATATACATATACCTGTGTGTATAGTTGTGTTCATATATATATATATATATATATATATATATATATATATATATATATATATATATATATATATATATATATATATATATATATATATATATATATATATATATATATATATATATATATATATATATATTGTTGTGTGTGCATATACATATACATGTGTGTATAGTTGTGTTCATATATATATATATATATATATATATATATATATATATATATATATATATATATATATATATATATATATATATATATATATATATATATATATATATATATATATATATATATATGTATATATTGTTGGAGATAGATGTCTACGGAAGCACACGAACAGCACAAGGAAGAAGAAGAAGCTTGGAGCACAACACACAAGGTTGAATGTATTACTAGAGAACGTACAAAGATAAGTAGCCCATTAGGGCAATAGGCGTATATACAAGCCGGGGGAAAAAAACCTCCTAAAGAGGGAAAAAAGTACCCAGGCGGTCCTAGTGTGTTCACACACATCACTACCTAAATATATCAACAAATCCCCCCTGGGAGTGATGCGGTGAACAAGGAGCTGGCACTCATGTATAAGGAAGTGCCAAGCTATGTGAAAATCACTCCACAAAAGGAAGTAAGCCCAAAGCTTTGCGGAAAGCTTCAAACTTCTCCCTAGGCAGAGCCTTCGTGAAAAGGTCTGCAATGTTCTCCTGCGTGGGCACATATGCCAAGCTGATCTCCCCAGCAGAGAACCTCTCCCTGACATAGTGATAATGCACCTCAATGTGCTTAGTGCGAGCATGGAACACAGGGTTCCTCGCAACTGCCAATGCACTCTGACTGTTAGTGAAGATGGTGGTGGCAGAAGACTGACCAACACCCAATCAGCCATAAGGTGTCTGAGCCACACACACTCAACAGTCGCTGTTGAAGATGCCCTATACTAAGCCTCACAACTGGAAGTGGCCACAGTAGGCTGCTTCTTGCTCAACCAAGATATACATGAGCTACCAAGCATGAAGCAAAAACCACTGGTGGACACACGAGTGTCATAGCAACCAGCCCAATCTGAGTCAGAAAAAGCATGCAAATCTGGCGGTAGTGATCCCCCCTTGGGATAAAACAACCCAAGTAGCCGAGTACCACTCAAGTAGCGAAAGATGCGCTTAACCGCCTTCCAATGTGTGACTCCTGGGCAATGCATAAACCTGCTTATCTGTGAGATAGAAAACTGAATATTTGGTCGAGTAATGCATAAGTAAATCAAGCATCCAACAGCTTGCTGATAGAGAACAGATCAAATGCATCTCCAGCATCATGAAGACTCAATGGTAAACATGTCTCCATAGGAGTGGCAATAGGCTTACAGTCTTCAAGGCCAAAACGCTGCAATAATGTGTCAATAAATTTTGTTTGACACAAAGCCATTCCACCATCAACTTGCATAAACTGAATGCCCAAATAGTGATGCAAATGCCCCAAATCAGACATCTCAAATGAGGCATGCAAATCAGCTTTAAAATCAGCAATATGCTTCTCAATAGGACCAGTGAGCAGCATGTCATCAACATAGACAACAATGATCAGAAGCACATCATTAGCATGCTTAACATATAAGGTGCTTTCAGTTGGACTGTTCTCAAAACCATGTACAATCAGATAGGCATGTATCTTCTCATACCAAGCATGTGGTGCTTGCTTTAAACCATATAATGCCTTCTTTAACCTGCACACCTGGTTTTCATGCCCTTTCTGCACAAAGCCATGGGGCTGAAAAACATACACTTCTTCATGCAAGTCAGCATTCAGAAATGCTATTTTAATGTCCAACTGATGTACATTCCAACCATGATGGGCTGCAAATGCACAAATGCTCCGAACAGTAGTCATATGGCATGTAGGTGCAAAGGTCTCATCAAAATCAATGCCTCTTTCCTGCGCATAACCCTTTGCAACAAGCCTTGCCTTATACCTGTCAACTGTACCATCAGGTTTACGCTTCAGCTTGTATACCCACTTAGTGCCAATGGCCTTCTTGCCAGGAGGCAAGTCACATAAAGACCATGTACCATTCTTCATTATAGCATCATATTCAGATTGCATAGCAGCCATCCAATTTTTTGAATTATGTGCTTCATCAAAAGAAGCAGGCTCATTCTCATCATAGA
>CM035439.1:95314066-95441566 GCA_020310875.1 Ceratopteris richardii
GTCAATCGTGATCGACACGTCAATCACGACCGACAGAGTCAACGACTGACTAACCACGACCGACATGCCTATCGTGCACCACATGTCAATCACGACCGACCCATCAACCGCGATCGACCCGTCAATCACGACCAACAGCCTCGACAGACCTGTCAATCGCGACTGACCCAGTCAACGACTGTTTGACCACGATCGGCAGACCCCTCGTGCCATGTGTCAATCGTGATCGACAGAGTCAACGATCCTTTGACCATGATTGACTGAAATTACGGTCCACGTGTCAATCGCGATTGACCCATCAATCGCGACTGACAACCACGACGGACCTGTCAATTGCGACTGACACGTCGATCGTGGCTGACATATCAATCGTGATTGGAAGACCACTCGATCGCGATTGACGAGCAAATTCGTCCAATATTTTAGGGCAAAAAATATTGGTCTATTTTTGGCTAATGTGTGGGAAGCATTTAAGGTTTAGTAGAGCATTGTGAGGCCTCTACACAAAGTATTTCGAGAAGTCCTGTTTGCCTGTTAGCCTGTTTGAACCCTGTTTTAATCCAAGAACCCTGAACAGTCATAACTTGTTGTTTTAATTCCTCATACAAAATCCGTTTGAAGTTACCATATCCAGGGGGAGAAGAACTAAGGGATCGTTGGGATTGTTTTCCATAAAGCCAAAGCACAAATTTGTTTTCTGAATTGCATGTATGAATAGGGTTTGTTGTGTCAATTGAATTCAAATCTTGAGCTAACTTTGGGACTTTTACAGGTCCATTGAGAGCAACGAAGGGCATTCTGAGCCAGAGTAAGTGCAAGCTTGGGAACACACTTCCTGGGCACACAAGGGCAAGCAAGGAGAGAAACTAAAGGTTGGAAACTCTCAACACCCTCTGTTAATCCCTAGCTTAGGCTAAGTGCGGATAGAGGTTTTGATCAATTTGGGATACGTTAAGCACGATCAAGTCCAAGAACTCTAATTACTCAACTGCAAGTACAAAGAAATCAAGCGACCAAATTCAAGTACAAAACAACCTAAGGGAAAAGAATTTAAATCAAGCGACCAAACTCAAGTACAATAAAACCTAAGGGAAAAGAATTTAAATCAAGCGACCAAACTCAAGAATTTAATAATAACGAAGATTGATTGCACAAGAAGTGACATCCTAAGAAAACTGAAAAGAACAAGTGATTAATACAAATCGATGTGCAACGAGGTTGTACTTGGGAAAATTGGGCTATTCAATTAGGCATATGAACCTTAGATCAGGACGACACCTAGGAAGAGATAGACAGAGTCTTAGGTCTTCAGAGGCTAGTGTCAATCATATTGCTAGGTCTTGGGCCCAGCAGTTGAGCCACTATTCACACTACCCAAGCTCTGAGACTAGTGAATCAGAGATGCCTCAAGGTATGGAGAGACCCACAGGAAGTTCAGGTGTGACATACTTACTAAGGGTCGAAGGCCCTTACAAGATGCAACTCGAATACCTTAGGACCAACTGACTAGGTGCATGCATCTATGTGGATGGCCTAGGAAGATCTGTGGTCCATATCAAAAGCCCAGATCAACCCATTGGAATTGAACATCCAGCTGTCAAGTTTGAAAATGGAGCATACCTAGACAAGGAAGGAACCATATATGTAGTCACCAGCCACCCAGATAGAACTGAAGAATTCGGGAATGTGATCCTAGAAACGGACATAGGTGACCTAGAGCAAGGGAACATAGGTGGTGAGCCTAAAACCCCTCGATTCAAATCAGTTCTTACTAGAATTATCACACTAGAATGGGTTCCCTAGGACAATAAGAGCATAGATCTGCTCTTAAACCGAGAGACCGATGAAGCCTTTTGGAGATATAAGCCTGATCAGTCGAATGAGGTTGGAACACTCACTATCTATGAGTTTAAAGATCCGGATAGCCCAGGCAAAGTGACTTACCTAGACAATACTTCAGAGAGGGTCTTTGTGGTCACAGAGCATGGTAGGCACGCCTACACTTGGAAGGGTGACTTTATTTTTCCCCAGCCAAGATCTAATGTCTCTTATGGCCACCAAGGAGCGGGAACATCCCAAGCTCATGGAGCTCAAAGGGACAGAAGTAGAGACGGGCCAGAGGTAAGTTTTGCCAACCCCTTGGGTAGAGAAAGGATGAGAATAGAAATGGATAGAGTGGAAACTGAGAGAGCTAGAGCCCCAAGAACCAAAGAAATGCGGATGAATTCCCTCTACCAATACCTAGAGAGCACACAAGGACTTTCAGACCTACACATCTAGTTAAATCCATGAAGAACTACTTCGATGGCACAGGAGACCCATAATATGATCATGTGGCCGGGTTTAGGCAAGTCTTGAGAGCTGAACAAGTTGAGGACCTATTCATGCAGTTCAATGAATTTGGTCTAACCCTTAGGAACACCGCTCTTAGGTGGTTCCAACCACTAAGTGAGAGACACTTCAGGAACATAGACCAACTTCTAGAGGCTTTCATTATTGAATTCTCTAAGAGTGGCATAAGGCATAACACTTCCTCACTGATTCATAGCTTCAAGCAAACCCCTCAAGAGATGGTTATACTTGCAGGAAGAAGGTTTAGGCAATACTTAGAGAGGTGCCCTATTTCTGAGTTACCCACACCAGCCAAACAAGTGGCTTTATTCCTAGATGGACTGTTGAGTACAAAATTGAGATCATATGTGTACTTGAAAGACCCTAGGACCATAGAAGAGTGTGTACGCATGTGCATTGACATCAAGGATAATCTAGGGGAGGAATTAGAACTTTCAAAAATCTACAAAGATTCAGATAGTTCTACTTGCCTCTCTTCCTCGTAATCCACATCTATTGAGGAACTCGCAGAGAAAGTAGCTCAAAAACTAGGTGTCTCTAGCAAACAAATCCCAAGATTTGCCCCAGTCAAGCAGTGCCATACTTGTGGAGGTGACCATATGGCGAACGTATGTCCCATCATGGATCAACCCCAAGTGAATCCCAGTAGCCAATATTGCACCATAGAACGGAGATATACTAATCACACAGCACAAGATTGCCCATACAATAAGCAAGCGGTTAGGCAAACCTACCCTCAACCCTATCCACAACAGGGAAGATATCAAAACCAGTATCCACCACAGCAGTATGCAAGGCCTCAACAAACCTACCAACCACAATATCAGGCCCAGCAGAGACCTCAACGAGTGCTAGCCCAACAACCTCCTACTCCACCCAATGTGATCCCAGTAAAGTATGCAGCTCCAAAAGAGAACCTGAATAGAGCCATAGTGCCAGTAACACCGTTGCTTTTAGAAAGTGACCCCAGTTCATAGCTTTGATTCCACACATATTGATAGCCCCCAAGCTTACTACATGCAGTCTCCTGAACATGGTGAATCCTACTATAGTGAAGAACCGAGTGAACCTAGTTGGGATCCAGAGTATGCAAATATCATGTACACAAATCCCAACCCTAGACCTCAACCTAGGCAAGTAAGACCCCCATTCCCTAGAGGACCATGCTATAGATGTCAGGGAGATCACCTCATTCGTGATTGCCCCATGCCTGCACCTACACAACCCCGGTCAGTAACAATCCAGGGCTTTTGTCAAGATTGTGGAAAGGAGCATCTCTTACGAGATTGCCCAAAGAATCCCAATAATATGCCAAAAATCACTCCTATTAATGCTATTGGTTTAGTAGTAGACTCTACAGGAAGTGTGACTTCCACTGCACCAGTACAGGTAGTCACTAGAGCTCATGCTTTGCAGCAGAACCAAGGTTCATGCCAAGAAAGGAGCGCTGAGATTAGTGAAACCGAGTGTGGCCAAGAAACGAATGAGAGCGTGGAAAGATAGCCGAGAAAGGATGACAAGACAATGGGCAAAGAAGATGAGCAACTTAGAAGAAAGCATAAGAGAAACAAAATCCAAAATTGTTGAACTCACCTCTCAAACACACTCTCACATACCACCACCACCATCATCCCTATCACCATCTAATCCACCACCTTTCAGCCCACCTCAGACAATTCCACCACCCCCTAGAGTAGGATCAATGTTGGCCGATCCCACTCCTGAGGACATAGACATGATGCTTAAGGCATATCAGGCCAGAATCCAAGAAGGGCCAAATGTGACGGATCATGACAAGTGGTACCCTAGAGCTGACCTAGAGATAGAAAGAACCAAGCTTTGCGTGAAGATGGTAGCCTTGGCTCAGACCATGTTTGAAGCCAGTCGCCTCTTCAACTACTCTTGCTCAGTTAAGGCACAATTGCACTTGGATGGACTCTTAGAAAAGTTAGAGAGCATAATTGCGAGATCTGCCAAGGAAGTAAATTCCCAAGGAAAAGACGAGGTAAGTAAAAGAATCAGCATTCCCCCTCAGGAAACTTATGTGCCTAACTCCACAGAGCCAGATACATCCTTTTCTATGAATCGGTACTCACCTGAATTCTTATGAGAGATTAAAGAAGAGAAATGGGCTAAAGAGAGTGAAGTTCCTCCTCCCATTGAACGTGTGGATGACGCGCATGATCAATTCCCACAAGACATTCCTTCCATTTATGAGGAACAAGAGAGTACCCAATCTCAGGAGAGATTAGACTTTGAGTCTAATTCCTTACAGGAGTTATCCCACGTCGCAAGTCCATGGGAAGCTAAGTCCACGTGTATGAGAGCACCCACGGTCATGATAAGAAACAAAGACTCTATCATACCTAGGAATACCGAGGTAGTGAAGAACACTAAAGTGTAGTGCAACCTCACTTTAGAAGAGCTACTCAAGGTGACGCTAGAACTATGGAAACATGTAGCTAACCAAGTGCCAGAAGTAGCAAAACCTCGTTCCTAGGAAGGATCTCATAGAACAGTGCCAGAGATACCTTTGGACAAGATAGGAGACATGAGTGAGGGAGAAGAAGGAAACACCTATCTTCCCATCACCCATCAAGGATACACAACCAAGGCAATTCTGGACTCTGGTGCAGGAGTTGCAATTGCTACCGCTTCCCTATGGAAGCATTGGGGCAAGCCAGCACTCAAGCCAACGAGGATGAAATTGCAAATGGCTGACGCTCACATAGAGAGACCCTTAGGGCTGTTAGAAGGAATAACTCTTACTACTTGTGGTGTAGAGTTTAAGCACACATTTGCTATCTGTGACTTTAGCAAGAACCAGGCCTCTGAGATGATTTTGGGAAGACCATTTATGCGGCAGTTGCAAGTGGTACAGGATTGGGGCACCAATTCCTTGTATTTGCAACACTTAGACGTCACGGCCAAAGTTAATCTCAAGGATTACTCTCACAAAGATGTACCCCCTATCCAATGGAATCCCATCCATAGAGCTAAAGATGATACCGAGTCAGAGCATTCCATAGGATCAGGATCCTCATTGATGCATGAAGACACCCACTTATGGATGTGCAAAGTGGTAGTAGAAGAAGAGAAGAGAGAAAAATCCAGAGAGGTAGGTGCAAAGGAAACACATAGATCAATTCAAGACCCAACCTATGCACCTGTAGTATTTCCTGATGAAAAGTTTGAACCTCATGGTTGGGCGGAAATTTTAGCAACAATGGATGTAGCCATCAATGAAGAACAATGGATGCCCCACTGTGATGAGGATGGCTATGACCTTTCAGTTTTCTCAATAGATCCAATCATGGGTGAGTCGGTTCTTGAAGAATGTGAGCCTAGCACTGATGCGTTCAAGGATGCAAGTGACTCCGATCTAGAGTCAATCATTATGGACCCACCTTTTGCATCGGAAGAAGAATACTTCTATGAGGTAGAGGTTCATCCTCAGAGACACAAAGAGCTTGTAAAAGAAGTGAGGTTAACCACACAAGTGGCCACTAAGAGTGAAGGCAAGAAGAGGAAGAAGAAAGAAGTCATACCAGAAGAAGAAGAATCTTTGTTTGAGGTCCCTGAAAATTTTAAGAAGTATGAAATAGATGATAGAAGAGTCATGGTAAGAATGCCTAAATGTGAGGCACGATCAGGAGAGGCCTATGATAACAAAGAAACCACGAACAAAATAGTGGTAGCCATAGAAGAAGGAGAAGAGAGATGCACTTACATAGGACATGACCTCACGGAAGAAGAAGAGCAAGAGTTGATTTCCTTGCTAAGAGAATACCGAGATGTATTCGCTTGGAGTTACAAGGACTTGAAAGGTGTGGACTTTGACATATGCTCACACACTATCCCCATGACCTCAGATGCCAAACCCTCTAAGCAAAAGCCATACACATATAATGATAATTATTTTGCCAAGATCAAAGAAGAGATAGATCGCTTGGTTGAAGCTGGATTCATCTATGAAATTGAGCACACGATTGAGTAACTAACCTTCTTAAAACTTTTTGAACAAAGATCAATGGTTTCATGAAACATTGTAAGAAATGAAAAGTGTAAAATGAATTAAATACATTAAAAATTCAACATTTCCAAGGAAGGTTAACACATAAATTTGCCTAAATTTTTATATTTCAAATGGGATTCATCTTTGAAATTCAACAAAAATATTACATTTCAAATGAAACTCGTCATTGAAATTTGCCAAGATATTTATAATTATAGTATGATACACTTAGAGCATTTCGCCCATTTTTATAAACTTTTGAGTGAGGGGATGGTCTTATTTTTTTCACTGATTCCAGCCTACCTCAAGGGAACCAGTGCCACCATTAACAGATGACCCTAGAGACATGGCTAACCTTGAAGAGTCAATTCTAGATGAAGAAAAGATTACTGAGACTGCTCAAGTGTCTGAAGATGATGTAATGCATGAGGCCGAGTAGACATACGATCAACTTTTATTGTAGAAAACCTATCCAACTTTGTAAACTTTGACTTATGTAATACTTTGTTCATTGAAATGTAATGCTCAGAGTATCTTTTTGTTTGTTGTTATCTATAACCACATCCTGCATTGTTCTATTTGATAGATGTGTGGTTTTGTTTATATTTATAATTGGTTGAGGTAATATTCTTTAAGTGGCAATTGGAAGAGCTTTGTGAATATCAATATAAGTATGCAAAAAAACTTCTCATAATTTTTGTAAGATGAAATGATGCGGTATTCTCTATGTTGAGCCTTCAAAAATCTATTTTATTTTCCATGTTAGAGTTATGGAAATGGTAAATATCAGGGAGATCAACTATCTATGTCTTTGGAGTAAGAAATATATCAAGAGGTTGTATCTCGTTTTCTTTCATGGTACTATTTGGTATAGTCTGTGGAACGGGAAATTTTTTAAAACTTTCATGGGAGTAACTTGCTCATTAGATAGCACTTTCTGTCTTGAAAAATGAATTTGGCTTAGAATTTGATACGAGAAGATGATATTTAAAGTCACGTATTGAACAAGAAACTAGGATTTTCACTGTGGGATAAGAAAGTGGGGTTATTTTGCAACATTTCATGGTTTTCTTCTAATTTTAAAAAGAGAACATGTCTTTGTTCTAGTTTGTTATGACTCAGTGTTGTGGACGTACAAAAAAAACTTCATAAACTTATGATGGTTGCTTCCACCATAATTGAAAAACCTTCCAAGAAACTTGTAAGAAGATTCAAAAGCTAAAATTTCAGCAATAAAGAGGAATGTACACTGCAAAGGAGACACAATTCTTAACTACTCTCTAGAAACTGATAAAAGTGAAACCCTTTCAAAATTTGGGAAGGAAAGATGTGTGATCAACTTTAGTGAGATGCCTAGGGAGGATCTATAAAAGTCCGTAGTTTTTCATACGTAAAAGAATTAGGAATTGCAAAAATATCCTCCCCTCCCTCTTCAGACACCATAGAACAAAAAGCTTAAAAAAATGATCAAGCATGAAGGGAATGATAAAATCATCCATGTACCTCCCTTCTAAATCTCTTGTATTTTCTCTTGAGTTTAATTTAAACCTTTGCTTTTCAAAAAACAAAAAGGAAGCATTACATGTTCAGCTAAGTCTTTCAAAGTGCCTTCATTTCTCTCTTTGCAGAATGCCCAAAAGCTAATGTGTTTGCATTGTCCGAATATAATCTCTTTATAATTAAATTCTTGACCATGGAATTGTCGAGCACACAGAAAAATGAGAAAAAGGCCGTTGACGAGGAGCACTCCTTCGTCCCTGCCATCATTTCCATCTTTTGTAAGTCATGGAGAAGAAAGAAAGAGTTGTCGACAAGGATTAAGCAGGAGTCGAGCTCTAGTTGGTCCCTGCCATCGTTTCCATATCCAGTACTCAGAGAGAGAGCGAGCAGTCTGAGGATGGTGGTTCCTCGAGTGCTACTTTTCCTCTTCTCCTTCACTGTGCTTCAGCCATCTCTCCTCCAATCAGCACCAACGGACTTTCTCTCTCTCCTATACCAAGACTGCTTGCGCAACAGCAGCTCCTCTCTCACCGCCAGCTTCTCCCGCAACCTCAATATCACCCTGGGCAATTTCTCTACCATGGCCTCCCAAGGCAGCTACTACTCCACAGCCACCACAGGCGTCTCTGGAACAGACACCTTGTACGCCGTCTTTCAGTGTCGAGGCGATTTGACCGTAGAAACCTGCTATGTCTGCGTGCAGAACGCGACGGCCCTCCTCCCTGACGCATGCCCAAAATCTGTGGGAGCGCGCATCCAGCTGGACGGCTGCTTCCTGCGCTACGACAACCGTTCATTCTTCTCCCTTGACACAAACGTAAGATTGACCCTCTGCAACGTGAAGAATAATACCGACATAACAGCGTTGACCGCCATTCAGAACGCAATGGGGAGGGTGATCAGCCTCGCTCCCCAGCAGCGAGGCTTCGCCTTTGTTGTCCAGAACGCCGTGTATGCGGAAGCACAGTGTATAGGCTATATAGACTCCTCCGAGTGCTCGCAATGCCTGACGAGATACTCTTATGGCAGCTTCTGCGTTTCGAGCATAGGCAAGCGGCTGTTTACAGGGAGTTGCTTTTACCGCTTCGAACTTTACAATTTTTTTGATAGGCTGCCGTCTCCACCGCCGCCGCCGATCCCTGCGCCTGCCACCCCTGCGGCCACCAATCCTGCCGCTCCTCCCGGTGGCAATCCTGGGGCGCCTCCCATTATGGCCCCCTCACCGGCCGTCTCACCCACCAAGTCCAATGGTAAAACCTTGACTGCACTATGAAAGATTCTCTTTTATATTTTATTTTTCTCCAATTTATTGTGGAGTATTCGTGGGAAGAGGGGAGGGGTTTCGGAACATCTTGATACAAAATATTCCGTGGCATTGCATTAGATAATGAGCTCTTAATGCAACAAATTTTTTTTAAGAGGAAGTTTGGTGAAAGCTTAATCTCTTTTTTATTGAATTCATTGAAAAAACAATCCTACAAGTGAACAAGCTTAGTACCCAAGGGACTCCCTCATCTCACACAGTAGAGGTTAAACTCATGAAGGCCACACTAAAAAACACTACCCAAAGGCAAGTGGGTTTAATACTACCCCAAGGCATTACACTAGTCTTAAGCCCACATATGTCCTATCGTAGAGAGGGGTTGAACTCTTGCCCCTGCCTCAAGAGGGAAAGGCCCAACCACCCAATCTAATGTGTGCAAACAATGTGAAAAATCTTCAAGAGTTCACTTCTTTAAACAATTTTTATTATTGTTTTTTGTTGAAAATGGTTTACAACAAAGTCTATAGTCACCCAAAAAGATGAGCTTGCCACTTCTCTATTGTCAACATATGTTAGGTCTTCTTAATTCCTTTTTAACTGGTAGCACCATATATTGACAACAGTGATCTCTTTTGCCCCCACATTGGATGATAAACCACATAAACATACACATTTTTTTTTAAGTTACAATGATTTGAAAATACACACACCCAACCTCATAAGGTAAAGGCACCCATGGACTTAGGATTTCAATAGATATGTCCAACCATATTTGAACCCGAGACCTCCTTCCACATAGATCAAAGTATGAACCATTAAAAGAAAACTTTATTTCTTTCATACTGAAGTCAAATGGCTTTGGAACCTCTTTCTACCTCTTATTGTCTCATAATACTTTCCATTTATGTGCCTTATATCTATCACAAAATCTATAATACATCTATTTGAAGTTGTGTGATGGAATTTCTTGATTGATATTTCATCCTTCCACGTTAACTTTAAGTGGGATGAATATACCATATCAAGGAGTTCCAATTAAGCAAAAAATGCACAAGTCTTCTCAAATTGGTCGGTCTCAACTTCCCTTCAAAAAAGAAATCCAAAAATTGACGATACAATCAAACATCAATACGCTTTCCATCCTTTCATTCCAATATAAGAAGAACTAGTTATATAAAAATCATTAAATTCATTCAAAAAAGAGAAAGACAATAGTATAGCTAGTTGTTCATATCATGTTAATATTTATGTATCAAATTTTAGTGCGTTATGGAAATCATGAGTATGAACATACTTAGGTTCATCTATGCACTTTTACCCTATTGTAGAGATTTCTTTTCCTTGAATTTTGTACATTCCAATAATCCTAAGGGGTTAGATACCTTCTCACATTTTGGACTTTAAAGTATTATTACATGGCGTGCTCATATGATCCTTCTTCATCACACTTTTTTTGTATGTTTTGCTTTCTAAACTCCAATTAGATCATCTCGCTAGTGCATTTCTTATTATTGTGATCACCAAATGTGCCTCAAATCTCTGATGCTATGATGATAGAGAACTAACTAGGATGATAATGGAGCTAGAATACTCCAAACACCATTAAGTCTCAAAAAAGGATAACCAAGTGTTAGATTCTAGGAAAATTTCGACATTCTCCCTAGAAAAATGAATCAACGAACAACAATGACCAATCAAAAACTCATAAAACAATGAGTACTGACATATAATCCTGCACAATGAATCATTGATTGTATTACATATAACCACTTAACTGAAAGAAGCCAACTAGGCTTATCGAGCACCCATGAACAACTAGCATACATCTCCTATGGTGATGTTGGGTAAGTCGTGTATCTTCATCACCTAAGAGACCTTGACATTTGAGTGTCTCTGAATCAACAAAACCTCACCATGAACTTCTTTATCAATGTCAAAGGCTTTATGCAAAAATGTAACCACTTTATCAATAACCACATGGACATACATAAGCATATCCACAAATGCATACATAGTCTGTATGTGCTTAGTATATGCAATTAAATACCACTAAAGGGCTGAACGTATAGCCCAAACACTAGCCAAAAACACCCAATGAAGAACCTTCCAAGAAACCTGTAAGAAGACTCAAAAGCTGAAATTTTAAGTGATAAAGATGAATGTATATTGCCAAGGAGACACAATTCTTAACTACTCTCTAGAATATGATAAAAGTGAAGCCCTTTAGAAATTTTGGAAGGAAACATGTGTGATAAACTTTGGTGAGATGACCAAAGGGTGGACCATAGAAAAGTCCCTAGTTTTCATATGTCAAAGAATTAGGAATCGTAAAAATACCCTCTCCTCCCTCTTCAGTCACATAGGGTGTTTTTTCTAGTGGAAAACAACTCTAAAAAAGTGGATCCTTCATGAAGGCAATGATAAAAGCATCCATGTACTTTGTACCTCTCTTTATATCTCTTATCTTTTTTCCTTGTGTTTAATTTAAATCTTTGTCAAAAAAAACGGAAAGCAATGCATGTTGAGTGCTAGCGAACATTAAGTCTTTCAAAGTACCTTCATTTCTCTCTTTTCAAAATGCATAAAAGCAATGTGTTTGTATTGTCCAAATATAGAATTATTGTTAGTCAGTTTGGATGCAGGATTCCGAAGACAAAAAATTATTCATCTACTCCAATATCTAGTATCTTTTATTTGAGACACCTATTCCATTCCTAAACAATTCAAAGAATTATATGATCCAATTCAAAAGTATTTGTTTTTTGCTTCGATCATTGAGTACAATGATCTTTAGGAGGATGAGAGGCTCTAGGTAGCCTACTATTGCAATGCTTGCAAGGACAAAGGCCAAGTAGTCCATGGTCCTAAGCTTGGGGGTTATCCAAGGCCTCAAAATGTAACAGACGAGAGAAGCCACCACTATGCCTTTGAAGGGCTTAAATAAATCGTTCATGTGATCGTCTAACATAGGACTTTTCTCCTTAGGAAGAGAATTAATGGTATAAAAAGCTCAAATATTCTTAAAGGTTTCTCAAGCCATTTTGTAAACCTATTTTAAACATTCGATTTATTGACACTTGAAATTATGGCCGTGCAATCATATCTTTAAGATTTTATGGGTATGAGGATCCCAATAATACTTCAAAATGGCTTATAATACACTCATGATTCTCCTTCTCTTTTGTACATTCCTTATCAACTCTATTGAACAACTTGGGGATGTACTATTTGAACTCTCTTAGGAGTTTGCACATCTCATTGGAAGTTTTATCTACCTTATTTTCCTACCCCTCCTTGAAGAAAACCTACAAAAAAAAAATCTTGATTTATCCTTCATGTCTTAGTTTGCTTTTGATCTTGGAAAGGTTGGGTTTTAGTTCTATGTTTCCTTTATTCGCCTCATCCTCCAACTAATCAGCCTTCTTAAGAGTTTTTCCCTTCTCTTTTTCTTGACACGTTGGATTTTTTTATAATCCTTTCTCATAGTCTCCTAAATCTTCTTTAATATTGAATGAAAAAAGAGTTAAGGAGGCATCAAAGCAAAATTTTTCGTCCAAAATCAACTTGATTTCCCAAATAATTGACAACAATGAGGGAATAAAGGATTCAACATGGAATGAGGGAGACTTACCTCCCCTCCTTGATAAACTAAATTAGAAAATGATATAGTGGTGGTATCACCGGACAAAATCAATGCAAAGAGAAACATTAGACATTTAAAATTTTTATAAGAGTGTAGCGTTTGTGGAGGCATGCTTTGAATAGTGCGAGGACATCTTGCAAATAATGTAAATTAGTGACAATCTTCAATTCCTCTAGATGGTGGTATAGATTCAAGAGATCTCAATTTTCGTTCACCAATCTTCAATTCCTCTAGATGGTGGTATAGATTCAAGAGATCTCAATTTTCCTTCACCAATCAATAAAGCTTTCCACCATTTTTAAGCTACTTAAGAGAAAAATTTGAAGAGTGCAATGGGGTTGAGGTAGTATGCTTTATATATAGGATCCATCTCAAGATTGTCCCTAAGATCATTCCACCACTCCCTCAAGAGTGATATTTGGTTATCCATGAATGATACAAAAAACCCTTCTCAAGATTTTTCATTTTGCACCTTTATGCATATTTACTTCTTATATACAAATAAATCTTGTAGTACGAGGTATGTGGAAGCATGCGAAGAGCACAAGGAATCAAAAGAAGCTTAAAGCACAACAGAATATAGAATGTATTACCAAGTGAATGTATGACGATAAGTGAACTATCAAGGTTATAGGTGTATATAAAATTCAAGGGAGAAAAACCTCCTAAATAGGAAAAAAGTATCACAATGGTCCTAAGTGTGTTCACACACATCACTACCAAAATATACGAACAAATCCCCCCTGGGAGTGATGTCATGAACAAGTCATTGGCACTCATGTATAAGGAAGTTTCAAGGTATGTGGAAAGATCAATCCACAAAAAGAAGCAAGCCCAAAGTTTTGCAAAAAGCTTCAAACTTATCCCTTGCTAGAGCCTTTGTGAAAAGGTCTGCAACATTGTCCTATCTGGACACATAAGCCAAATTGATCTCTCCAACAGAGAACATCTTCCTAACATAATGATAGTGCACCTCAATTTCCTTTGTCCAAGCATGAAACATAGGGTTCATTGCAATTATGAATGTGCTCTAAATGTTAGTGAAGATGGTGGTTCCAAAAGACTAACCAACACCCAAATTAGCCAAAAATGTGTATGAGCCACATACTCAATCGTCGATGTGAAAGCTTCCCTATACTTAGTCCCACAACTAGAACTAGCTACAATAGGCTGCTTCTTCCTCAACCAAGATATGCAGGAGCTACTAAGCATGAAGCAAAAACCACTAGTGGATACACAAGTTTCATAGCAACCATCCCAATCTGAGTGAAAATGAGGATGTAAATCTGGTGGTAGCGATCCCCCCTTGGGATAAAACAATCCAAGTAGCCGGGTACCACTCAAGTAGCAAAAGATGTGCTTAACTGCTTGCCAATGCTTGACACCTAGGCAATGCATAAACTTGCTCATCTAAGATACATCAAATTGAATATCAAGTTGAGGTATGCATAAGTAAATCAAGCATCCAACAACCTACTAATAGAGAATAACATCAAATCCATCTCGAGAATCATGAAGACTCAATCATCAACATGTCTCCATAGGAATGGCAATAGGTTTGCAATCTTCAAGCCCAAAACACTATAATAATGTGTCAATATATTTTTTTTTACACAAAGGCATTCCCCCATCAAGTTGCATAAATTGAATGCCCGAATAATGATGCAAATGTCCCAAATCTTACACCTCAAGAGAGGCATGAAAATCAACCTTAAATTCAAAAATATGCTTCTCATTAGGACTAGTGAGAAGCATGTTATCATCATATACAATGATGATTAGAAGTTCATCATCTGCACGTTTACGATATAAGGAGCTCTCAGTTGGATTGTTCTCAAAACCATATATAATCAAGTAGGCATGTATCTTTTCATATCAAGGAGGTGGTGCTTGCTTCAAACCATATAATGTCTTTTTCAATGTGCACACTTTGTTTTCATGCCCTTTAGGCAAAAAACCATGGGGCTAACACTTATTCGTGTAATTCATCATTTACAAATGCATTTTTAATGTCCAACTGATGAACATTCCAACCATGATGAGTTGCAAGTACACAAATGCTATGAACAGTGGTCATTCAACATGTCGTCAAAATTAAAGCCTCTTTCTTGAGCATAATCTTTGGCAAAAAGTCTAGCTTTATACCTATCAATTATTCACTTAAGATTACGTTTCAACATCTATACCCATTTAGTGCCATTAGACTTTTTGCCTCGAGGAAAATTACATAAAGAGCAAGTATCATTCTTCGTAATAGCATCATATTCTAATTGCTTAGCAACCATCCAGTTTTCAAAACTTTATGCTTCATCAAAAGAAATAGGCTCATTCTAATCATAAAGACTAGAGGCAGCCATTGCATAGAAATCTGATGCAAAGAAAGCACTATGAGAGCTTGAATGAGTACGGTATGACAAGGTTTGCATCCAATTTTCTATCTCTGAAAGTCTGCACTACCCATTTAGGCATAGTTTTAGCCTCTTCAATGTTAGCCCTCTCATCAAAAAGTGCACCAAGTAAATCTACATCAAAAATGGAATTATCTACATTATCATTTGGAATCTCTAAAGGCTAACAAATTGCCACATTTAGACCAATACTTGATTGTCCACTTGTAAAACAAGGTAGCGAAGTATCATACACATCCTTAGAGTTGATTGGTGTCTTCTTGGAACATGAAAGTAATGACTTAATTGCATCTTACACAAAAACAACATCACAACTAACCAAAATGTTTTTAGTATGTGGATGATACTAATGAAAGCCTTTGCTTTCAGAATTATACCCAACAAAATACATTTTATTACTTTATCATCCAATTTCCCGAGTTGTTGTTCAACCACTAATGAATATGTGAAACAACCAAATACACATAGATGAGAAACGCATGGCTTGCGACCATGCCAAGCATCATAAGGATTGATTGATTTCAGTGCTTTGGTGGGGCATCTATTAAGTACATATATTGCACACATAGTAGCCACTATGCCTCAAGCTAGAAGCTATAAGGTAAATCTTGATGTTTGGTCATACACCTCATCATCTCCATGAGAAGCTTGTTCTTTCTTTCAATAACTCCATTTTGTTGAGATATATATGACATTGCATTGATGTTTTATCCCACACTCAGCCAAAAATGCATTAAAATCAGAAGACATGTATCCCCCCTCTCAATCAAAATGAAGAGTGCCCAATATACATGCTGACATATTTTCATCCAAAAACTGTTTGAATCACATAAACACTTCGGACGTTGCTTTTCATGGATACATCCATGCATGTCTGGAGAAATCATAAATAAAATTCATGAAGTAAAGGTGGTTCCCAAAAGAAGATGTTTGCATAGAACCATAGGCATCACTATGAACAAGCTCCAATTTATGAGCAACTCAAACTGAACTATCTTTTGGGAAGAAACCTTCATTTTTCCCAAAATACAATCGTCATAGATGTGGTTACAAGGTGCCTGGAGTTTAGGCAGAGAGGATACTATTTCAAATTTTTGCATGTGTACCAATCTAGCAAAATTCATATGACCAAACCATGCATGCCAAATCTTTGCATCTAAGATAGCCTGAGAACCTTGAACTACACATGTTGAATCATTCATAGAATTTGCATAGTCTATGAACTTATACAACCCACAACATAAAATACGAGAAGCGATAATAATGTTGATATTTGAGAGATCATAGATTGTATACTTGTCATCAATAAATTTGACAACCAAGCCAACCTTGGCTAATGCTAAAATTGGCAACAAAATTTTCTTGGTCCCTTGTATATAGAATGCATTTGAAAATGTGAAAGAACTATCATCAACAATGTTAGAATGGTTTTACTAGCTCCTCTTATTGGTACATGTGACACTATTCCCTATAGGGACAGGCTCAAGTGAACTAAAGAAACTGCACTGCCAGGTAATATCTTTGGTTGTCCCACTATCAAAGTACCAAACATATGAGTCTATCATAGACATACACTGCTCATGAGAAGATGGTTCATAGCTACAAATAGTAGTAAATGCCCACTCTTCATTTTAAGCAAGATTAAAAGACTTTGTTTTAGTTGTACATGTCTTTGCAACTACCATTCAAGCCTCTTTCTTCTAAGCCTCTATTGCAAAAATTTAGCACAACTCTTTATGAAATTATCATTTTCCTTACAATTTTTGCAAAAATTCTTTTTCCTTTCTTTTTTCTTTTGCCCTTCTCACTAGCTAAGAAAGCTTGATCTACAACATGCATAATTGACTTGTTTTACCTGACCTTATCTTCCTACAATAAAGCAAAGGCTAACTCATCAAATGTTAAAGCATTTGGATTTCCTTTCATCATCAATTGAAGAGCAGAAGAAAACTTTGCTATGAATCTAGAAGATTGTTAAGAATGGTCTGCACAAGTGAACTATCTGGTACTTTTACTAAGGAGGCAACTATATGAGTTACGACCAAGCTTAAACCTACAAAAGACAAGCTAATTATGCCTCAATCAATTTTGAGAATGAAAATCTGCTTTAACACATATGCATGTAGAGTCAAACAAAGTAGATACTACATGGTATATTAATAGTGCTTGTAGCAACCATAGAAAAAGCCCGCATGCTTCACATCATGTGTAGTTTACTTTTGACAATATGCAGATTGTAGAGCTAGACTTGTGGCACAAAAGAATCAGCCCAATCAAGATTCAATGGATGAAGAAGATGTTATACAAGATTCTAGTTTAAGTTCTACCAAGTTTTCAAGGTAAAGGAAGGAACAACGTATGAAAATCTTGTTAGATGGGTAAACACTCAAAACATCCCATCAATAAGATTGGATATATTAGCCAACTTACACTTGAATTGGTTCACAAAGATGTTTACTGAACAACCAAGGAACCATCACTAAGAGGGAATAGATATGGTTTCAATTTTATAGATGATTGTACTTGCATTATTTGGATGTATTGTATAAAGCACAAATCATGTGTTTGGTTTCTTGAAAGTATTCAAAGCTATGGTTGTGAATGAGGCACATAACTACATAAAGTAGCTAAGTGATGATGAAGGGGGAGAGTACTTCTCCATTGAATTTTTTGTTTGCTATGGGATCAATATATCTAAAGACAAGTAACTTGCAAGTATACACCCCATCAAAATGGAATCGCAAAGAGAAGTACAATGCAAGGATAGTTAGGGAAATGTTGAATGAAATGCATGTGTCCAAAAAAATTGGGAATGATTCATCCAATACAATAGTATACCCCGTGAATAGGGCTCCATAATTTAAAAAAAAAAGCTCTCCAACACTTTGCCAAGATTGATATTTTAAGAATCCCGATCTCTCCCATCCCAAAACATTTGGTTATACATTCTATGTTCATGTCTGTAGTGAGCTAAGGAACAAGTTTTAGTTTAATTTAGAGAAGTGTTTCTTTATTGGCTATGCCAATGATCAAAAGGGCCTTAGGTGCTTCAATCTTAATACGAGGAAGCTCAAAGTTCCTAGAGATGTAGATTTTTATGAGCTACTTCCATGGTACAAGAAGGTAGCATACATGCAAATACATGAAAATGATGGATCAAGGTATGGAGAGGCAAAATACAAATAAGTATTGAGTTTATTGGTCATTAAATCTTAACTTTAGAGAATGAAGATCAAAATTTATCACCTTGGAGAAGAAGAAACTATGCATCAAAGTCAATAAAAAAAAAGGGCAAAATCAAAGCTTGTGGAGCTAGATGAAGATGGAGTTGAATTGGAAGATAAAGATCATGCAGTCTTAACATGTACTAAAGCCTAAGCCAAGGAATAAATGGTTTATACAAAAGCCTAAGTCAAGGAATAGTAGTAATATAAAGCATAAGCCAAGGCATAGAAAGGAAGCCTTTAAGGAAAAGATATCTAGTAGATAGGTTCACATGCGATTCTTTCATGGAAACTCATTATGATTATGTGAATAAAGTTACAAAAGATAATGCACCTTCATGTTTTGAAGCATCAAAGAGGTATTCTCAATTGAAGGAACCTATGAAACAGGAGATTGAAGCTCTTAAAAAGAACAAGGATTGGATTATCATGCCTAAGAAGAAAGACTAGAAAGTGATAGGAAGCAAATGGTTCTACAAGGTAAAGAGGAAAGAAGATGGGACAATCTCAAGGTATAAAAGCTAGTAGCCAAAGGCTTTGCACAAACATAATGAGTGGATTTTGAGGAAAATATCAGCCCATAACAAAATGAATATTGTGTGAACCTTAGTAAATATTCTGGCTAGCTAAGAATGGAAATTATACCGATTGGACAACAACAATGCATTCCTCAATGAAGACTTGGAGGAAGAATTATATATGGAGTGGCCATAAGGCTTTTGTACACAGTAAGTTCTTGTAGGTCAAATTGGGCACTAGTGGTTGACTTGTACGGAGAATGGGAATGGGGTAGAACACTCTGGTAAATATTCCTACAAATACACAAAAAGTACACACAAGATTCACTCACTCTAGAAAATATGTCCACCAATACACACAAGTGTACAAGAAATTCAACCACATGAACCTCCTCAAAGATCTAACAAAAATTCTTCGTAATATAGCTTATATAAGACGAGTATAATGTGTGTGTGATTGAGGTATGATAACCAAGAAGAGGGTTGGAACCAAACATAAAAGTAGGGGCATTAGATGCAAAATGCAATACAAGGGGAGACAAGTACAAAGGGGTGATGCCAAGTATGACGATAGCAATCGATAACGGATGTCAATGCAATGATAACCTTGGAGCCAACAACTACTCATATTCAAGTTCCTTTTGTGGTTGGGGGGTTTCTTTCATATATCTTATCCAAGTATCTTAGTACTTAAGTACCAAATATCATACCTACAAGTGCAAGGTATATACTTGTTGTTGGAGTTTGAGTATGCAGAAGCACGTGAACAACACAAGGAAGAAGAAGAAGCTTGGAGTACAACACACAATATTGAATGTATTACCGAGAGAATGTACAAAGATAAGTGACCCATTAAGGTTATAGGCATATATACAAGCCGGGGGAGGACCTCCTAAAGAGGGAAAACAGTGCCCCGGCAGTCCTAGTGTGTTCACACACATCACTACCAAAATATATAAACAAATCCCACTTGGGAGTAATGTAGTGAACAAGGAGTTGGCACTCATGTATAAGGAAGTGCCAATCTATGTGGAATTAATCCAGAAAAGGAAGTATGTCCAAAGCTTTGTAGAAAGCTTCAAACTTCTCCCTAGGTAGAGCCTTTGTGAAAAGGTCTGCAATGTTCTCCCGTGTGGGCACATATGCCAAATTGATCTCTTGATCAAAGAACCTCTCCCTCACATAATGATAGTGCACCTCAATGTGTTTAATGTGAGCATGGAACATAGGGTTTCTCGCATCTGCCCATGCACTTTGGCTATCAGTAAATATGGTGGTGGTAGAAGATTGACCAACACCCAAATCAGAAATAAGGCGTTTGAGCCACACACTCAGTAGTCGTTGTGAAAGCTCCCCTATACTCAGTCTCATAAGTAGAAGTGGCACAGTAGCCTGCTTCTTGCTCAACCAAGATATGCATGAGCTACCAAGCATGAAGCAAAAACCACTAGTGGAAACATAAGTATCATAGCAACCATCCCATTTAGAGTAAAAAAAAAGCATGTAAATTTTGCAGTAGTGATCCCTCCTTAGGATTAAAAAAATCCAACTAGCCGAATATCACTCAAGTAGTGAAAGATGTGCTTAACCGCCTGCCAATGCTTGACACTTGGGCAATGCATAAACCTGCTCATCTATGAGATAGCAAACTGAATATCTTACTGAGTAATGCATAATTAAATCAAGCATCCAACAACCTGCTAATAGACAACAGCATCAAATGCATCTCCAACATCATGAAGACTCAACAGTAAACCTGTATCCATAGGAGTGGCAAAAGGTTTGCAGTCTTCAAGGCCAAAATATTGCAATAATGTCTCAATATATTTGGTTTGACACAAAGCTATTCCACCATGAACTTGCATGAATTGAATGCCCAAATAATGATGCAAGTGCCCCAAATCAGACATCTCAAATGAGGCATGCAAATCAACCTTAAAATCATCAATATGATTCTCAATAGGACCAGTGAGCAAAATATCATCAACATAGACAACAATGATCAGAAGCACATCATTTGCATGCTTAGCATATAAGGTGCTCTCATTTGGATTGTTTTCAGAACCATGTGCAATCAGGTAGGCATGTATCTTTTCATACCAAACACGTGCTTGCTTCAAACCATATAATGCCTTTTTCAACCTGCACACTTTGTTTTCATGCCATTTCTGTACAAAACCACGAGGCTGAAAAACATACACTTCTTCAAGCAAGTCACCATTCAGGAATGTAGTTTTAGTGTCCAACTAATGTACGTTCCTATCATGATGAGTTGCAAGTGCAAAGATGCTACGAACAGTAGTCATTCGGCATGTAGGAGCAAAGGTCTCATCAAAACCAATGCCTCTTTCTTGAGCATAACCCTTTGCAACAAGCCTAGCCTTATACTTGTCAATTGTTCCATCAGGTATATGCTTCAACTTGTATACCCACTTAGTGCCAATGCCCTTCTTGCCAAGAGGCAAGTCACATAAAGAAGAGATACCATTTTTCATTATAACATCATATTCTAATTGCATAGCAGTCATCCAATTTTTTGAATTTTGTGTTTCATCAAACTAAAGCGGCTCATTCTCATCACAAAGACTAGAGGAAGCCATAACATAGGAATCTGATGCAAAAGAAGCACTATGATAGCCTAAACTAGTATGATAATACAAAGGTCCATCTAATTCGCTATCTCACAAAGTCTGCACCAGCCATTTTGCCATAGTTTTTGCCTCCTCAATATCAGCTCTCTCATCAACAAGTGCATCCTATAAATCTCTATCGAAAATGGAATAATCTGCATTATAACATGAAACATCTAAAGGCTTAGAAATCACCTCATTTGGACTTGCACTACATTGTCCACCTGTAAAAAGACGCAACAAAGAGTCATACAAATCTTTGGAGCTAATTGATATCTCCTTAGTACATGAAAGTAATGGCTGAATTGCATCTTCCACAAAAACAACATCATGGCTCACCAAAATGTGTTTAGCATATGGATGATATAGACAATAGCCTTTGTTTTCATAACTATATCCAACAAAAATACATTTCACTTCTTTATCATCCAATTTCTTACGTTGTTGTTCAGACCAAGCCGATCTTGGCTAATGCTAAAATTGATAACACGTTTTCTTAATTGCTGGCACAAATAAAGCAGATGACCATGTACATGAACTACCATCAACAATAGTTAGAATGATCTTACCAAATCCCATAATAGGATAAGAGAAGTTCTTGGTGCATGTGACGATATTCCCTACAGGAGCAGACTCAAGTGAAGTGAAGAAACTATGCTGCGAGGTAATATGTTTGGTTGTCCTACTATCAACGTACCAAACATCTAAGTCTATTGCAGACATACACTGATCATGAGAAGATAGGTCATAACTCCAAACAGTAGTAAAACCCTTCTTCATTTTGCACAAGATTTGAAGACTCTGATCTGGGTGTATAGGTTTCTACAACAACCATTCTACCCTCTTTTTTCTTTGCCTCTTTTGCAACCAGTTTTGGACATCTCTCTATGACATGATCATTTCCTTTGTAGTATTTGCAAAACAATTTCTGCTTTTTCTAATTTCTTCTCGTCTTAATCATCCTTCTTTGATTGTGCATAATTAGCATATTTTTGCTTACTAGTAGATGAGCTCTATTTACTATTGTTCTTCTCACTAGCTAGGAAGTCTTGATTTGCAACATGCATAATGGACTTGTTCTGCCTAGACTCATCTTTATGCAACAAAACAGATACTAACTCCTCAAATGTTAAGGCATTTAGATTGCCTTTCATCATCAATCTAAGAGTAGAAGCAAACATCTGATATGAATCTAGAAGACAATTCAGAACAATCTACACAAGTGAATTGTCAAGCAAGACTTCATCAGCAAAAATCAATTGCTCCTTCAAATCTTTGACCTCTCTCAAAAAATTATCCATGAAATCTCCTTCATTCATGTGCTCTCTCTCCAACTTTTTTTGGAGGTAAGAAACACAAGCCTCATTCCTTGCCTGGTATAAAGTGGTAAGCATATCCAAGCATCCTTTGTTGTTCTACAAGAGTGAATGTGAGGAATAATGGCATGTTTAATAGACAAGGCTATCAATGCATGTGTCTGAGCATCTTTGCCATCCCAATGAAGTTGTTCTACAATAGGTGCAACAAAAAACCATAGCACAAACAAGAACATAAAGAATATCACCATCTTAAATTCCATCTACATCATCTTTAGTAACTGTATTTGCAGATGTAATAGGACATTTTTCAACATCCCACACAATATTCCACAGTCCTTTTGCAACCAATACATGATGCATCATATAAGTCCATAATGGATAATTGGTACCATCCAACTTATCATCAACAGCCAACATACGGAATATATCACTGCTTTCAAACATGGCCACTAACTAAAATACCTAGATGCAGAAAAGTGAATATATCTCAAAAATTTGAATAGAACTACCATGTCAAGTTCTACTAAACCTATAGCAGACTTCAAAGCACTTATACTGGCGAACAGAAACCTATATATATCTTTGGCACAAAAGGATGAAATTGCCTACACGAGCACTATGATAGTGCATTCAGAGATCGAAATGAGCGATTTTGAGAATGTCACTAGAGGGATGTCGACGACGCCCTAGATAAAGCCACGACCTGCTCTAATACCAATTGTTGGAGTTTGAGATCTGTGGAAGCATGCATACAGCACAAGGAAGAAGAAGAAGCTTGGATCACAACACACAATAGATTGTACAAAGATAAGTGACCCATTAGGGTTATAGACATATATACAAGCCAGGGGGGAAAGTCTCCTAAGGAGGGAAAAAAGTGCCCCAACAGTCCTAGTGTGTTCACACACATCACTACCGAAATCTATCAACACTTGCAAGTACAAGGTACCCTTTCAAGTGCCTCAAAGTATGTTGCAATCATTGGAAAGTATGTACCAATCATTGGAAGAAATAAGTGGGGCTCTTCATATGCCTACCATCAAAGGGATCTCCATCTCGAAGAGCCACCAAGAACGAGAGACATCAGACGAGGGCACCAAGACGAGAGAGCCACAGGACATTGAGAGACATTGGGGAATGGAAGCCAAGTATCGAAGACGTAGGAAGATCCAAATAACCAAGGAGGAAGATCATTGGTACGATTATCGCCATGAGGATTACCAAAAGTAGCACCAGCAGTACTGCCAAAATGGCCAAAAACCTATAAAACATGGTAGGTGGGAGAAGAAGATGGGAGGTAGAATTGGTAAGAGCAAGATATCACCAAGAACACCAGCAAAATCACACATAATCATCACAATCCATCATAACAAAAGCTAGAGCTAAGTGGAGAGGGGAACTAAAACTAGTAGATGGAAGATATTGAAGGGGAAAAAAAGTGCCTCCATGGGGCGATAAAACTTGGAATATTCAAAGGTGAATACAAAATGGAACAATCCAAGGCAGACTATCCAATAAAATGCCCAAGGCTATACAACTACGAGACACAATATGGAACAATTTGTGCTGCCAACAAAATGCCCAAGGCAATACAACTAAGGAATTTGGATACAAAATGTCGAATACAACATAGGATCAATGACCTATAGAGAAGGGGAGGTCCCCTTGGGTGGAGGTATGGAGGTAATGGGAGCTACCAAGAGGCAAATATGAAGAAGGGCACAAGTATATTAGGTGTTGGATGAGGTACAATGGACATCGAGGTACAATGGGTGTCGGGGAAGGTGGTAGGGTATGATAGGAAAATAGGCTAAAAGGAAGAATGGAGGCAAATCTCAAGAAGCAAAGGCCCCGATATTGACAATGGTATTGCAGTAGAAGATATATCCCATGCAATTGCAGATAGACAGGGCTAGGATAAGTGGTGAAGGCATCACCGGCAAGGATGGTCTCCAGCTTGCAAGCTTGGAGCTCGGACCACTGCATAGTTGTGTCTCACTCCACCATGGGAGCAAGCATGACCTCATGCTTGGCTGCCCACTATGCATGAGCCATGGAATGGACCCACACAATGAGGGAATCGTAGTACAACACATGGCAGTGAGCTACCTATGTTGTAAAGGCTATCATACACGAACGAGTGGTCCATGGAGGGCACCCTAGTATCTAGTGTTGCTTCAAGATCTATAAGGTCGACATTCAGTGCATGTGTGATAAGCCATGTACTAGGTGCAACAATAAGTCCCATTACATGCTTTAGTCTTGTTCTTGGTGTTCTACCATGTAAAGACTCATACAACAAGGGAGTCGAATGCTCCTAACTTAATGTCTCATCATCATAATGAGTGTATGAGGATACACTTTGCCTGAAATTCTTAAATTATGGGAGGAATTCAAAGAGGGGGCTACATCGAGGGTAAAGGAATGCGTGGGAACAATGAACCACTGAACCAAGGGAAATGAGTGCGAAATGCAATGCAAATGACAAAATGCGTGCAAAATGCAATGAAGATGAGCATGTGTGTGTCTTTGTATGAGCAAAAGACAATTTAGCAGGGGTTTGTAATGTGTCTAATTTAGGTTTTTGAGATGTGAGGTGCAAGGTGAGGAGGCGAGTGGTGCAAGGTGAATGCATACCATATGTATTGCTCGAGTAACCTATCACCTTAGACCTAATTTACCTAAGGTTTTGTCCGCGCACAGTAGACTTCAATAGATTTAATTTCAGTTATCAACCACTCCAAATGGATTGGATTAGGTCAGGCAAGCAATCGATACAAAATAAACTATGAAAATTACTAGCTTAGGATAGAACTAAGGTTTCACTATGAATTGAATCTCTGTAATAGAGAAGAATTAGATAGAGATATTTAATGGAAATATATATAAATATGCAAACAATGCAAGAAATATCACTTCAATTGGATCTATCGACAAAGAGAAATGTACAAAAGAAGTAGGTAGTGACTACCAAACACTCTTCCTACAAGGGATATGAGCCTTGTAGCTCTTGGTTTATGATTCTCTCTACTTGGATAGCTTTGGGCATTCTTTAGGCTTGCTTCCATGGCCCTCCGCTTCATTCTTCTTGCATGATTTGTCACCAACTTGCCTTCTCCATGAGATTCTGAGTGAATATATCCTTTTTGTGACTCTTCGCATATCCTTGTGTGCTCTTTGGCTCTTCATATGGCTTGAATTGTCTCTTGGCTCTTTATATGCCCATACATGGATACAAATGCACATCTAGTCCAACTCTAAAATAACCTTGACTTTCACAATAACCTTTTTTTGCTCTAAGTTCCATGAGCTTGCCCAATTCAAATTTTCAACACAAATGATGTTGTGGTTCGTCCTTTGACTTTAAGATCAGTACAATGTCATTTGCATATAGTAAAACATGAATTATGGTCCTCCCCAACTGAGCTCCCTCACCTCTTCCTTGTAGAATGAAGCTAGCTATCTCATCAATGTAATGGCCAAAAAGAGAGGGTGAGAGGGGGCACCCTTTTTTTGCATGAATGGTGCTAACAAGGGGATCAAAAAGACCTTTGAGTCTGACTAATTGTGAGATATATCAAACTTCCCACAATTTTCTTGTACATAGTAGCATTTTCCAATGCTTCACCTGATGTAGTATCCAACTTCAGATTTTGATCTAATGGCATAGAAATTATCTTACAATCAACCATACCATACTTTTGCAGCATACTCAAGGCATATTGCCTTTGCGACATCCATATCTATATGTATAAAATCAATGCCCAAGAAATAGCGCAGCACACCAAGATCTTTCATGTCAAATTCCTACATAAGGAGTTTCTTTACCTCTTTAAAGCTTCTTTCATTATCACCACCTATAATCAAGTCATCAACATAAATAGCCACAATCATGATGCCATCATCATCCTTCCTTGCGTATAATGAATGATCTACATCACACATAGAAAATCCAATGGTGGTTAAGTAATCAACAATCCTTGCATGCCAAGCACGAGGGACTTGTTTAAACCCATACAAAGCCTTTTGCAACCTGCAAACATATTATGGGTGCTTTGAATCCTCATATCCTTGTGGCTTGTCCATGTATACTTCTTCCTATAACTCACCATGTAAGAGCATTCTTTACATCCATCTTATGCAAAGTCCATCCTTTTCCTGTAGTTAATGCAGTAAGTGCTCTGACAGTAGACATTTTGGCTATTGGGTTGAACGTTTTCGATTCCCACAGACGGCGCCAAATGTTAAAGGTTAACTCGTCGTTTACGATTATCGTAACTGTTAATTGCCTACCGCGGTCGTTAATTATTACTTCAACGCAACAACCCTTCGGAGACTCCAGAATCTGGTTCCACACCTGCGTACCAGATATTTCCGAGTCTCTCTTTCTCTGTATTCAATCTTACCGCAAAAATAGATTGACTCTAGCCACGTGGGTCCTTGGGAGTGGTAGGGGTCTGTTAGACAGAGGCCCTATACTATTTTCCCAACTTCTCACTCACTCGTTACTCGGTCAGCGCGTCTTAGCTCAGTAGTTGTTTCTGATCAACCAAGGCTATCAACGTCTTAGAATCCCGTACTCCAAGATCTACCTGCTATCACAGTTGAGCAGTAATCCGGACTGAGAATCAATACACAAGGCGCACTGCTGGTAACTTAACACGAACTCCTTCTGCACAATTTACAACTTTACCGAGTACCACATTCAAATGGCAAGACCTACTGACTATAACTTGTCGCGCACTTTATCATCATTCTACTCGCATTCAGAACACTACTGGTACTAATCCGAACATAGATATACTACCTACTCAGTCATTCACAGAGATTCATAACTCACAACCGAACCATGTTAGTTCTCTGCGCGTCCGTGTTCCACAGACGAACGAGCAGACAAACACATTCCTGTCGACTAACGCTTAGGAAATACTTTAATCATTACCGGGTGAAATCTCTGCAACACCGTATCAATTCGTAACACTGCGTATAACGCACATACGTACACAAGCACATACACAGGAGAGGGGAGGGAGCAGACGAAACAGAGCAGAGTTACTCTTGTTCTACACACACAACACTTATACGTGCAATTCCCAAAACACAGGGGACTCTTTTAACTCATTACCGAACAGACTCTCACAATCGCAGTACCGACTCGTAACACACAGTGTATCACACATACACAATCAAATGATTACACAGGTAAGGCGCGCAGAACAGGACGGAACCAAGACACTCTACTCATTTGCACACAGTAGAAGAAGTAAAATAACCCCAAAACGGGAACTCTCACAATGTATTCGCAACTTCCAAAAAACACGGGGAGCGGGGCTCTCTGGGCTCCTTGCCTACTCTGCCTACTACCTCTGCTGCTCTCTCTGATCGCTTTAAATAGAGTTTTGTTACAAGGCTTTTACGCGAATCTTTCTTTACCGCGTACTTCCAGAAGAGTTCTTTCTACATTAAAAACTTCTGTCTAAGTACAATTCTTTCTTCATTAAAAACTCAGTCTAAGTACAATTGTCCTTTGTTCGGCGGCCGTCTAACAATCCTTTTGCTACCATTCGTGTTTTATAAATGCTTATGCTACCATCAGCATTGTGTTTTACCTTGTAAACCCACTTCAGCCTATGGGTTTCTTTCCTTGTGACAATGGAACCAGCTTCCATGTTTCATTTCCATAAAGTGCAGTCATCTCCTCATCCATAGCTTTCTCCTATCTGTATTTCCAATAGCATCTTCAAAATAAGAAGGTTCAACATTTTATATTACCTTGGTCATATAAGCATAATGACGAGCCATATAACTGTCATATGTCAATCATTGTACTGAATTCCACATCCTCCCAGATCTTCTTGGTCCTAGGTCACTTCTCCTTGCATCATATGCATGTGCCTTTCTTACACCTAGAGTCTTCACAGAGGACAATCCAAGTTCCTCGTCAAAGCTCTTTTCTAAACTGCTAGAATCTCCATCAATGTATTCATAACCTATAGATGTTTTAATACCAACAGAAAGGATTTCTTTGCCTTTCTTGGATGTAGTCGATGAATTTTCTAGCTGAAATTCCCACACAATCTTCCACTCCATGGATTTGAGTTCGAACTATTGCTTGGTGATGCATCAAGTCCACTCAAAATATGAGATTCTTCACTTGATTTTTCAGCAGTTCCTATGTCATTTGAGTCAAGATTAAGTCCTTCTTTGGCATCTGCATAGAAGCTTGACATTTCATCAAACACCACATCTCTGCATACCTTCACTTGTCTTGTGAGTAGGTTGTAGCATTTATATTTCTTTTGCTCAAGAGAGTACCCAATAAAGATACATTTTTCTGCTTTTGGATCAAGCTTTGTCCTCAACTCATCTGGAACATGTAAATATGAAACACAGCCAAACACTTCCATGTGTGATAAGTTCGGCTTTTTACTTGTAAACTTCTCTTCGAGTGTAACTTATGTACAACAGTCAGAGTTCTATTCATGATGTATACAACAGAGTGCACAACTTCTACCCAAAAACAATGAGGCATATTCTTCTCAGCCATCAAGGCTCTTTTTATTGCTACAATATGTCTATTTTTGCATTCAGCAACGCCATTTTGATGCGGTGTGTATGTACATGACAACTATCGTCGAATTCCATGACTTTTTAGAAAGCTATTGAACTCATTTGACGTGTATTTACCTCCTCCATCATGACTTAATATCTGAATATACTTCCCTATCTGCTTTTCCACCATAGCCTTGAAATTTTGAAAGTGATTAGACACTTCACTCTTCTCTTTCATGAAGTAAACCAATACTTTTCGTGTATGGTCATCAATGAAAGTGACATAAAACCTACATCTTCCCATAGATATGGTCTTTGCAAGACCCCAAACATCTGTATGTACTATTTCTAGCATATTCTCATTGACATGTTTGTCATGTGGAATGATGCCCTTAATTGTTTACCAAATTGACATGTTGCGCATACCCACCGCATTTTTGCAACCTTGAAATTTGGTAGTCCATTGACAAGCTCCTTTGACTGCATCAATTTCAGTCTCTGCAAATTCGCATGTCCAATTTGCTTGTGCCAAATCTCTATATCACCAATAACATCTACACCTTTTGCAAACATGGCTGCATTTTGATTCCTTTGGTAATCAATCTTCCATCCTGTTTGTACTCTTCTACATATAATCCATCAACATTGAACCTGACTTGTAATCCCTGGTCAACCATTTGTCCAACGAAAACCAAATTCTTTATTATATATGGAACATGCAACACATCAGCAAGATGTTTTACCTTCCCGTCCTCCATAGATAGTGTTATGTTTCTTGTATGCTCGATAGGAAGTGACATGTCATCGCCTATCTCAACATATCCAAGAACTCACAATTTTTGCAAACAGAATGCAGCTTACAGTTTTGCAAAGTGACTTGGCTTCTCCATAGGCCCCGCCTTGTGGACTCAAAACGAAGATCAAGATGGCTCCAAAACAAAAATCTAAGAAAAACAAGTGACCCTAAGGAATAGCATCCGAAAATATTTTGGCCCCTTAAACATTCAAAGCAATTTTGTAGCACTCTGAGGTCATTTGTGAATCGCACTTTCTCCATGCCTTCTCGCATAATCTTCATTGCCGGCCTTCTCCATGAGCTCTCTACAGCTATATTGGCTTGAATACCATGTCATGAGAAAAGAGACAAGGAAGAGAGCTCACTCATACACCTCTCACACTCAAGAGGAGCACACAGAGATTGAGGCAAGAAAGAATGATCTTCTTCTTCTACTACTACTACATAAAAGGAGTATACAAGAATGACCTAATACAACAATACAACTAGTGCGATATATAAAGAATAGTACATAAAGAAAATCCTAATGTCCATAAATGAGTGAGCTTGCAAGACACAAATGTGCCATCACTCTAGGTAGATAAATCTAGTAAAGCTCAATGACGTATCCCTGACATATACCAATGTGACCACTATACATGTCAGAGAAATGAAAAAAAATGATACGTATCATCCTAGATCATCACATATTGAGCTTGATATCTCAACATGATAACCATGGATCCACCAAAGAAAGCATTCGATATGAACCCCCTCCCCCCACATGCAAGGGGATCGCTTAAGGCAAGTCCCCTCTACACAATTTCTTTGTTTCCTTTGCATAAAGTCGAAGGGTGATAACCAAGGATCCACCTAAAGATCATGGACTCTCATTCCAAGAACAAAATGGCACTACGACGTCCCCATGTCCTCCCGTACAAGAATATGAAACATTATGAGGCAAAAATATAGAGTTATCTTTCATATTGTATATCCATATGAGTATTTAGGATGGAATAAGCTTTCCTTTGTACATCATGGTTTCACAACTATAGCATGTAATCTCACACATCCATCCTCCCTTCGATGTCATATGATGCATCAATTCAAGCATCGACATGTCACATTCGCCTTGCAAATGCTATTTTTTGTGGATGACCAGGAATACACCCTCATGATTGTAGACTTTGTCTCATAGGCCAAATTGACCCTTGCATGATACTAATTTTGTCTCTCGTAGAAACAAAAAGGAAACGAGCATTAACTCGGATGAAAGTCTTTGGGTTGAGATTTCTATCCTTGCTTTGAATATTCAGGAAAGATTTGGCCACAATGAACCTAGCCAAAGAAAGAAGCAAACAATGTTACAAATCATACCAATCGATGTCTAGATGATTAGGTATATATGAACCTGCTCAAATTGAAGCTTGGACAAAAACCTCACTGTATGAAATCTGTATGTCAACTAATATGACTGCAACATTTACGTAAATAAACACAAGTGAAACCCTAATTCACCCAAAAGGAAAAGTGCAGAAATAAGCTCACGGTGTCAACCATGAGATTATAAAACTATGAACTCCATCATTCACAGCATTGATCAAATACCATAATATTCATACTAGATGGTTAGTGCTCAATAGGGGGTGTACAACCAAGTATTACTGCATGCTCTCACATGTGTGCACATGGACACAAACACACACCCACACACACACACAAATGAATTGCCTTTCTTGCTTTGAGGATCATGGATGTGAGGCAGACTCAGACAATATAACTTCTTGGAAAGGGGAGAAGTGAAAGATATGAAACAATATGGTCATAAAGGCAGAGCTGATACCATACACACACCTACCAGTACATTGTACTAAGGACAAAAATCTCATTACATGAAATATGCATGTCCTGTAATATGACCATAGCATACTCCTGAAAATTTAGCTTCATCGATAAATGTCTTCTATTTCCCTGAATTGAAAAAGATAGAGCTGATTTTCTATACAAGTGTAGAAATGGATAAATCTCATGTTTGTGACTAGGTTCTTCCAAACTATCAGCTCTCTTCATCTCTCTTTGCATAGCTGAAATTCAGAATTACACTTAATGTTAAGGATCTCTTACATTCTTTGCACTAGGTTATAAAACAGGATATAATTGTTATTCAGTGTTTCAATTGATGTTTCTAATTTCTCTCTTGCTTTTGGTACGGGAATGAGTGGAACAAAGAATATAACCATAACCCCCTCAATTAAAGGATGCATATCAAGCCTCTTCCTGCATTTTTTGCAATAAATGTAGAAAGTGTTACACTTCTAATTCATGAACCTCTGAGCTCACACTTGTATAAATGGCAAAGCTATCTTTGAATGACAAGTTTTGTGCTTTGCATGAAATTTTAATGTGCTGCATAGTTCGTCCTTGAATTTGTGAGGTTATGGAAGACACCAGCAATCCACAGGCTAGGAATAGTATCATTATATAATTTCCTAATGATTTATACCCTTCTTTTGAAGGTTCAAAGCTACCCATTATCATCGGCATCATTGTTCCTGGGCTTGGCATTACCATTGTTGCAGTAGCCATCCTTGTATACTGTCACAAGGCGAAACGATTTAAGGGTAAGGTAACATGAACTCTATTTATATGTGAGGCATTATTTCAGCTCCCTCTGTCTCCTCCCTCCCTGCCTTGAGACGATTTAAGGGTAAGGAATCATGAACTCTATTTATATGTGAGGCATTATTTCAGCTCCCTCCCTCCCCCCCCCCCCCCCGCCCTTCCTCCCTCCCCCTGCCCCCCCTCCCTCCTCTTCCCCACCCCCCCCCCCCTTCCCCCTGCTCCCCCCTCCCTCCCTCCCTCCCTCCCCCCCCCCCCTTTTCCCTCCCTCCCCCCCTCCCCCTGCTCCCTCCCTCCCTCTCATGTTGCATGAGTGCACACACACATGCACATTTTAAATCTTCATCCTAGAACAATTGTAAACTTACAATTTTCATTCACATGAAGGTGCAAGCTCTGAGAAACAAGCTCCTGATATGCCAGACATCATACCCGAATTTAGTTTGCCAGACATTATACCAGATTTTGGAAAAGTCTTCTCCCTGCAGGAGCTTGAGATAGCAACTCAAGGATTCCACCCGAACAATAAAATTGGTCAAGGTGGATTCGGTGTTGTCTACAAGGTATACTGCTATTCAGATTATGTACAGTTTCTCTTTTCGAAATGCTTCATTTGTAGTTCGTTCTTCCAAAAAGCTTGAGGAAGGAATGGGATTCCGTGGAAAGTAGTTATAAAATATAGAGAGAGTTTATGGCATATAAGATTGTCACTAATCTTGTCTGCCTTGCTTGTCTATTGGGCTAAATGAGTCTTCTAATTCAACCATGAAAGCTTGCAGGTGCTTTGCACAGAGTTATCTATATCTTTTTACACATGTAAGCGAGGCCGTTAGAGATCAGATTCTGGGACACGAAATACTCAAGCAGTAAAGAAGAAGAATGCCTTTATGGTGGAACTAAGGGAAGATGTAAATCATTGATACTAAAATAATTAAATGCAACAATGAGTACATGCTTTTTAGAGTCTTGACATTTAACTGTTCATTAATACTAACTTCATAAAATGCTGAAGAATCTTTCACTACTTTGTTTTTCTTGCTTCTAGATCTAGTCCGCGGAAGCACAGAGACCAGTAGTTACAAACTTACATGTTACACTCCACTTTGTCAAAAATTTATTATACAGTGTACACAGATGTAGAGGTTACAGAATGGCACTAATTGTGCCATTTTGTTTTCGGATAAAGAACCTTGAATTGAAGAATTGTAGGAACAGTGTAGAGAATGGAAAAAGACAAAAACAATACTTGAATAATGTTTTGATAAATTTTCTCCAAACCTCCTTTTCCTTCGCTTGTTGCTGAAGGATTGTGGGCCACTGGAGCTCCTGCACTGGATGCTTGTGTGTATGTAAGATCCATCTGGTAAATCCTATTGAAGTTTGTATTGGCTTGTATTTTGGAAATAAATATGCAAGTAATATTATTGCCTCCCTTTTTTACAGTTGGTTCTACCCCTTTCTCAGTTTCTTTTTCATCGTCATGTCTCGGC
Source organism: Ceratopteris richardii (assembly GCA_020310875.1). Classification (NCBI taxonomy): domain Eukaryota; kingdom Viridiplantae; phylum Streptophyta; class Polypodiopsida; order Polypodiales; family Pteridaceae; genus Ceratopteris; species Ceratopteris richardii. Next base: position 95,348,376 of record CM035439.1, read on the forward strand.
TAATAGTATGTGCATTTGTGACCTTAAAGCAGTGAGCTTGGAGGAAGACCTCACCGTGATAGAAGAACCACATCCAGTAAAGGAGATACACAGCCGGATCCATATCATAGGAAGAGACGAGGAGGCCCGATACATATGGGTCCGCATGGAGATAGCACCAAGGAGCTTGATTTACATTGCCATATGCTACTTCCCACCAGGTGGGTCTCGATACACAGAACAAGACCTTGGGAGACCGATCCAAGATAAAGACTCACCATACATAGCACTTACAGATGAGATACTACACTACAGCACCCTAGGTGAAGTCTTCCTTATGGGGGACTACAATGGCCGCACCCAGTCACATCAATGCGAGGCATACGACATGGATCATCCACATCTCATGAGGGGCACAGACCCGGATGCGACGAGCACTAGTAGAGTATCAGCAGATATGGGTAACGACACCACCGGGTACGGCAGTCATCTGCTTAAGCTAGGCAGCCGACACCATCTCGTTATATATAACGGGATGAACCGTTGGCCAGGCTCGGGAGGACTAACTTGCTTCCCTCATGGAGCGGGTGAGAGCACGGTCGACTACATTCTAGGTACCATTCTCTGATATCCCCTCACTTAGTATTGGACAACGTCCACTTGGTGCTGATCATATGTTTATCACATTCACATTTTCATCTCCTATCCCATTAGACCATCCCTCACTCATTGAGTCACACACTACGATACACTTCACACACGAGCTCTCACACGTGTACGCACACCACTTACACACTAATCTACTCTCCCTCGATCCATTCTCACCTTGGACACACTCACGTCACATATCACTGCCATCCCTCATGACTCAGCTATCCAGAGCTTTCCACATCGCACACATACACATCCTCCATGCACAAGATCCATGCCCCATAATCGTTGGTATGATGCAGAATGTCAGGAACTCAGGAAACATTTACGGATTTTAGAGCATAGAGGGGATCAGTACTGGGATATCTACCATTTGCTCATGAGTCGGGATAGTGCAATGGCATGGCGATATCTGAGGGAGAGGAGACAGCAGGCATCCATTCGAGACCCAAGCACTTGGCATAGCTACGCATAGAGCCTATACAAGATCCCGGATAGCCCCCCATTCCCAGGCCGCAGAGCTCATGCCCCACTACCTCTTACTTCTTCACACCCACAATGGTGAGCCGCGCTATTTCACATCTGCAGCATGGAAGAGCCCATGATCAGTTCAGTTTAAAGGCAGAGCATCTCATATATGAATGCACGACTCTCGCACCGCTCATTGCCCACCTCTTCAACCATGCACTGGTTGAGGGTTCCCTAACTCATGGACTAAGCACACCATAGTGCCCATTCATAAGTCAGGAGATGGTATGGATCCAGCTACATATCAGACGATCATGACTGGCCCCATACTGGTCAAATTATATGAGACAGTGCTAGAGACACAGTTGAGCACTCACGCAGAGAGGAAGGGTATCAGGGCCCCAAGACAAGCAAGTTTTAGAGGAGATTACTCTACCATTGCCCACATCTTCACTATGAGATGCCCGATCGACCAGGCAAGAGTGAGGAAGAGGAGATTATATTGTTGCTTTGTGGACTTCCGAAAAGCCTTCGACACAGTTCCCAGGGAACGGCTCTTCAGATGCCTACTCGATATCGGAGTTCCATATGAGATGATATGGAGGATCTACGCCTTATATGAGAGAGTATCGAGTAGAGTCAGATGTTCAGGTGGCTTATCCGACTCACTTGCTAGCACTATCGGGATGAAGCAAGGGTGCCCTCTTTCACCCACCCTCTTTGGTCTATAGATTGATGAATAGTGGACTTCATAGGACAGTAGACAGGGGAGGGCATTGAGGTACGAGGGACTACTATTCATATTCTTTTATATGCTGATGATATTGTGCTAGTTTCAAAATCTGCAAAAGGTCGCACCACCTAGGCGGCCTAGATGACTTCTGCATACATAGAGGGCTATTTGTGAACATTGGTTAAACCAAGGTTATAATTTTTCATATATCAACACAGGTGAGGAGACATAATTCTTTCACATAGCAGGCGGATGGATTGAGGTAGTCGGATCATATGTCTATCTCAGAGTGACATTCACAGTAGCCTCTAGGGTTTTCTCTATGTCTCAGGCAGCACAGGATCGCATCACACGTGGATACGCAGCACTAGCCTTGATGGAGAAACACTGCCACTAGGCACATTCTCAAGAGCCCCGCACAAAGGGGTGGCTCTTCGACACTCTGATTACGCCAACGCTCGTGTATGGAGCAGCCATATGGGGGCTCGGATTAGCTACATCAGCATGGACAACATTGGAGAGGTCACAGATTCTCATGATTGCAAGATTCATCCGCAGCAAGTCTTCAGTACCACATGATATCATCAAAGCATAGCTCACTACACCACCGATGCTAGTAGCGGCTCTGTTCCAGACAGTGTGCCTATTACAAAGGATCTAGAGCATGGACACAGAGCGCATCACTTATCGAGCTTTCCAGGCATCTAGCGACATGGCACTGGAAGGAGACACCTCCTCATGGTACACACAGACACGAGATTGGGTGGCCCATCATGGATTTGACATAGACAGACTACCACCACTGCAATACGACTTCCAGGCCCCCACCTATTTGCTCTCCCACCACGAGAGGAACAGGGTCATTCGCCAAGAGATATAGCATACATATAAACTGAGGACATGGATAAGCCCCAAGGATACATTGCCCCTGAAAATGCTCCACTACCACGAGCATTTTCTAGAGATCTGAGACCAAGGCTTCATTGAGACTCCTTGATACATGCAGACATACTTACCACACCACCTCCGAGTCTTCATTGGGAAGCTTCAAGTTTCATCATATCAGCTCAAGATCGAGAGGAGTAGGACCAAGGGAGTACCTAGAGAGGAGAGGTGGTGCCCAATATGCCATACAGAGATAGAGAGTGAGGTGCACTTTGTTGCTATATGTAGAGCATACTCAAATCTACGAGCACAGTTCCATATAGAGGAGTCACTACAATTGTGCATGACCATTGGAGACCAGCGAAGGTTGGGACGATTCCTCACAGCAGCGTATGAGAGAGAGAGCAGTTGCTTCAGCCCACACATCGGACACGGATGAGTACACAGCAGACCATTACTCAGTTCTTTCAGCGAGATGGGCTACATCAGGCCAGCGCACCTTCTAGAGGCATAGGGCTAATGCTTGAGAAGGCAGTGGCACAGAGAGTGCGACGTCGACCACATAGAGCTGGATACGGGTGACCACGACTATACCAAGAGGATATCTCACGCATCAGGATAACCCATGACCACATGATGGAGCACAAGCGCACCACCACCACCTGGGTAGCCTTCCTTCAGGAGGCACTCAGACTGCCGCCGATGTACCACATACTCCACCCCCCTCCATCCATTACCTGCAGTTAGGATATACATATTCACACCCTTCATCGGGCCCCCATGTATTAGGTGGCCATTATCTGAAGAATCAGAGCCACATCTCCCCACGCACCACTACATTATCCCCACTACCTCTCCGTCACCCGGCACACTATCATGTGGTTGATTCCATGTTTAGCCTACACAATTTTGTGTAGCGAGTACTTTTCCATTTTATTTTATTTCTACATGGATTACTCGAGTTGTCCATGGTTTTGTCTCATAGGCCAAATTTGGCCTTCAGAAGACGTCTCTCTCTCTCTCTCTCTCTCTCTCTCTCTCTCTCTCTCTCTCTCTCTCTCTCTCTCTCTCTCTCTCTCTCTCTCTCTCTCTCTCTCTCTCTCTCTCTCTCTCTCTCTCTCTCTCTCTCTCTCTCTCTCTCTCTCTCTCTCTCTTTTTTGAGGGGGCCTAGATAGATCAGGGCTTTATTGGGGACAGAGGACCAGCGCCCTCTAGGTCGTTTCCTAGTAGAGCTCCAGCATCGCCGCACATCTCTCCTCCAGCAGCAGATGGGGATACACCTGGCCCCCCCCCCCCTCAGACTTATATTACAGATTTTTTCAGACCCACATACACTCGAGGGCCCAGCTCGATGCGGGGTGTCACATTACACAGAGCAGAGGAGCTTAGACGACAGCGTCGACGACCGAGACCCCTTGTCCGGAGAGCTCGTCCACATCAGAGAGAGATTCAGGCGATTCACGCACACCATGACATGGAGATACAGAGACGTCAGCAGTGCACCCCTATCGATTTGGACTCCCACAGCATTTTGAGGATCGCCATGATGCCTTACCCACCGATGCATTATATCCTACACCCACTCCAGGCATTTAGGGGGTTGTGATACCATCGAGCCTCCCCTCCCTATGCATATCATATTTGTATCTCACCCATTGAGCATATAGAGTGCATACCCATAGCACCCCACACCCTTGATGCCAGTTACTATCCCTCCTTTTATACCCGTTTGCAATACTCACACTTTATTTTCGTTTTGGATCACAGTGGATTGGATCATACTGATGTATATGTTTTGTCTCATAGGCCGATTTTGGCCTCTAATAGACGTTAAAAAGTCTCTCTCTCTCTCTCTCTCTCTCTCTCTCTCTCTCTCTCTCTCTCTCTCTCTCTCTCTCTCTCTCTCTCTCTCTCTCTCTCTCTCTCTCTCTCTCTCTCTCTCTCTCTCTCTCTCTCTCTCTCATGTTTTGGTTTATTTTTGCTTGAGCTAAGGAACCACATGTGAAGAATCCTTAAACGACCAGAGAGGAGGACTCAAGATGCATGTAATTGATCATTTCTTGCAGGTCACTACAACTAGTCATAAGATATTGGATACCATCCACAGTAGGGGTATTCTCATTGACTTAGATCTTAGATCCACTCCTTTATTTTGATTTCCTTCGTCTTATTTTTCTTTCTAATTGTGTTTCTAGTTCATACAAGTCACACATGAGAGAATTTGTCTTTTCACCAAGTCAAAACCATGTGAGACCAACGGACTAGTGGCTGTAGCACCATTCTGTTCAGATAACCCAAAGTTCGCTCATTTCTTTTTCTAAATTTAAATATAAAATAGAAAAGTATATATATTTTATGTTTTTATCTTTATAGCTTATTTATCTTTTAATTCACGTATTTACATTTATATTATATTTTAACACATATAAAATATATATATATTTAGTTTATATTATTATTTCTATTTTAATTTTATTATTTAAAAATGTGTTTTTTTTCTAATACTTAATTATTCATATTTTCATATTTATATATTTTTACATCCATATTTTAATTTTATACTTTTGTTCAATTTTTTTGTTTCTATTTTTATATATGAGTATGGATAGTGTGATAGCATGGCGCACTCTCCGGGAGCCTCATCAAACTAAACCCAATGAGGACCCATAGGTTTGGCAAGATTATACAACGTGATTATATGATGTGCCTCGACAACCGCCCATTCCACAACCACCCAAGCCTCGACCCACACACTCCTCTTTCTTTACTATAGTGATGGTCGAGAGTGCCATACGCTGCCCATTCAATGTGCCAAATACACCCGCATGGAAGAGGGCCATGAAAGCTATGAGTATGATTGGGTATACTTGGGAGGGTCCATCAGGACAAGTCTTATATGCCTTTGAGCTCTCCAAACAAAAAACATTAGTTGAGATAGAGATGTTGCCATTATGAGGCTCATGGGAAAAGTATGGCTGCTTTATCCTATGTGATGGTTGGTCAAACATGAGGAAGAAGAATGTTTACAACATCTTGTTTCTTCATGCAGGGGCACAATGTTCTTACGTACCATACTTGCACACGCACCTAGCACAGTGGTTACCGACCAATTCATATTTTCCCATATGCAAAAAGCCATTGAGGATGTGTGGAGTGAAAATATGGTGCAAGTTGTGGCTGATAATGGGTCTCTGTGTCCATGGGGCATATGGTCGATTGTGAAGGATATGTATCCCAAAATCAAATGGACACCTTGTGCATTACAAAACTTAGATCTACTCATGGAAGACATGGGTGGGTTCCTTGGGTAAGAGCCATCCTAAATAAAGCCAAATTCATAGTGAAGTTTGTCACTAGTCAACCAAAAGTCCTAAATATTTTTCGCGCTCACTTCTCTTAGATTTCCAAAAACATTCTCTCACCCGTTTTCATTACATGTACATAGTCGTTGATAGCGTCTTTATGCACGTGTGTTTCAAAAGGATGGTATCGGTTATCAGAAGTTAGAGCAGGGAATTCTCTCTTCAAAAAGTTTTCATCACTCGTCATGGGAGAGGAGGATCTTTGGGTTGTTGGAATTTGGGGCCCCAGGATCTTCCAATACTAACAACCTTTGAGCATACACACTTAATTAAACAAGGATGATAAGTGAGAGATAGAAAGAGATTTTGAGACAAGAGTAAGTAACATAAGCAAATTGCTTACTCACTAATATAGATGGCCGAATTACAACATGGGAGTACTACTCAACCATATGATGGTGCACTCACTAAATGGAAGAATAGACAAGAAGATGATGATGTACAGAATTCAGATTATGATGTTATAATCTGAGTGTGTGTGAAGCAAATGAGCAACGGAGTGAACCTAACCTCTCAAGATAGTGCAACAAATCTGAAAATCAGCAAACCCTAATTCTGAAATTAGGGTTCAGAAACCCTAAAAACAAAAAATAGGATAAACTTACAAAAGATAGCTGCCACAAACTTGTAGAAGACTCCTTGCTCCAAGAGAGTAGCCTCTCCTTTACCTCTCCTTAGCCTCCAAAGCTTCAGAACTCTAAAATTGACACTTTGTGAGCATCAACTCTTGCTTGAATTATCCAAAAGTGTGCCCAAGGTCTCTCTTATATAGCCTTGCCTCCATGAATAAAGCAAATCGTAATTTTTGGTGAAAATCAGATCACTAGCTGAAAAGCAGCTCATCATAGTCTTTTTTTAATTGGATCGCTAAATTAGCTTTTCGCTAAATTTAGAAACATGCTTTATTTTTGGATCGCTGAATTTAAGTGCTTTTGCCATCTATTAACAAGTATGACCTAGCTTTTTGTGTTTTGTACTTCTAGAATCTCAAAAATATGCTTCCACCATTTTTGGGCAGAAATTAGGGTTTGAGTTTTCTCCTAACTCTGACCTTTGATTACAGAATGAAGCAGAATTAAGCATATCACTAGATAGCTCTCATGAAGCTCTATCTATCTAGCCTAAAAAAGTTTTCCCTAAAATGTACAAAAAAATGGCTAAGTCCTAAGTTGGATTTGCTGGAAATGGACCATATGTACATTGATTTCCAACAATCACTCCTTCAATGTCATACTGGTACAAGCTTCAGTAACCTGCACATCTTCTCATGACTATCTCTAATCAATACTTTGGTAAATATATCTGCAACATTCTCACTAGAAGGAACATAAACCAGCTCAATGTGCTTCTTTGCTATCTTCTCTCGAATATAGTAGTAGTGAGCCTCTATATGTTTCGTCCTTGCATGATGCACTGGATTCTTTGCTATAGCTATTGCACTCTGGCTATCTAAAAATATATGAATGGGTTCATGTACTCTTACATCTAGATAACTGAAAATCTTTTGCAACCAAACTGACTCCAAAGTAGCTGTAAATATTGCACGATATTCACCTTCACACGATGAAGTTGCAATAGTGGGTTGTCTCTTCGAAATCCATGAGATAAGACAATCTCCAAGATAAAAACAAAAACCATTTGTACTTCTTCTTATGTCTCTATCACCTGCCTAATCAGAATCTGAAAATCCTTTTAGTAATAAATGTGTAGATTTTGAGAATACCATAGCATAATTTGAAGTTCCCTTCAAATATCGAAAGATTCACTTTACTGCTTTCCAATGTAACTTTGTCGGATTCTGCATGAACCTTGATACTTGAGAAACTGCAAACTGTATATCAGGATGTGTATTACAAAGATATATTAAGCACCCAACTCCTTGACAATATAAAGTAGCATCAAATGACTCTTCATCTACTACTATTTGTAAAGACGCGTTCTGATCCATAGGTGTTTGCATAGGTTTAGAATCAGTCATCTGAAACCTTTCTAATAGTTTCTCAATGTACTTCTGTTGTGTCATATAGATACACTGATCCTTAAACAGAAACTGAATCCCAAGATAATAATGCAAGATTCCTAAATCATTTACATCAAATGTCTGCTTCAACTGTTCTTTGAATATCTGCAAATCTTCATCTCTGGGATCTGTAACTATAATATCATCCACATAAATGATTGCTATAATCATAAAACTTGTTTCAGCTTCGACATAAAGAGTGGAGTAAGTGTTCTTCACCTGTTTCTTCAAAACCTTTTGGCTGCTGAATATATACATCTTCATGTAAATCACCATTTAGAAAAGCAATCTTTATGTCAAGTTGATATACATTCCAACCAAAATGTGCTGATAAAGCAAGTATTGACCTAAAAATTGTCATCCTAGACATAGGGGCGAATGTCTCATCATAATCAATACCTTTTTGTTATGCATATCCTTTGACAACTAATCTTGCTTTGTACCTATCAATAGTACCATCTGCTTTCCGTTTGATTTTGAAGATTCACTTTACACCTATAGCTTTCTTTCCTTCTGGTAATTCACATAGCTACCAAGTTTGATGCTTATGAATAGAATCAGTCTCTTCTTGCATAGCTTTTCTCCAAATAGGAATGTTAAGTGCATCTTTAACACATGCAGGTTCATCTTCAACTGTTGTGAGTGCTAAAATATCATGAATCTCAAAGACTTCAGTCTTTTTGTTGTTGTTGTCTAGTCTGACTCCTTGTTCTTCCTGTAAAAGTCTTTATACCACTATCTTTCCATGTCTTATATAACCAAGTAGGTGCGTCCTAAAATAGTGGTGATACTCTTTCTGTTCTTCAGCTTCCACTGGTTCTGGAACATGTCCTTATGAGGTACTAGGACTTTTTGGAACTCTAGTACTTTCTTCCATTTCTAGAACTAAAGTCTCACGTGGAACTGATTCTGTAGAAGGTTGTGAAATTCCTCTTTCTTCAATCCTAGGAATTTTAAATCCCTCCTGATATAGTTGAACATGTACATCCAAATTCCTTCTAAAAAATCCATAGTCATTTTCACTAATGAACTCTGGAATTTCTGCTTCTTTATCATATATCTTATTTTCAGCAATATATGCATTGCATGAAAGGATAACTTCACATGTCTCTGGAACATAAAATCTGTATCCTTTACTTTCTACAGGACATCCGATAAAAACAGCTTTCCTTGCCTTTACATCTTTGCCACGATCCTTTTTCTCAACATGTACATAAGAAAGTGATCCGAATACTCTGAGATAACTCACATTAGGTTTTCTACCATAATAAGCTTGACCTTTAAAGCTTTTGTAGAAGACATGTTCAAAATGTGATTAATTGTATGTACTGCATCAAACCAGAATTTTTGTGAAAGCTTCTTGGATGCCATCATGCTCCGCATCATCTCAACAAGTACTCTATTCCTTCTTTTTGCAACACCATTTTTCTTAGGAGTATATGCAATAGTAAGATATCGAGTAATACCTTTTTCTTCAAGAAATGTTTGAAACTCATTTGATAAGTATTCTCCACCTCTATCACTTCTAAGAATCTCGATAGTTATCTGACTTTCATTTTCAACCATAGCTACAAATTTCTTGAACATAGGAAAGACTTCTGACTTCAACTTAAGACCATAGATACATGAATATCTCGTAAAATCATCAACAAATAAAACAATATATGTAAAACCTTGAATACAGTCCGCTCTCATAGGTCCATTCACATCTGAATGAATAATCTGCAATTTCCTCGTAGTTGTAATATGACCATGTTTCTTGAAAGGTAGTTTATGCATCTTACCTTCAAGACAACCTTCAGATATATCTAAATCATCTGGTAGCTCGAATGAGGGTAAAATCTCAACCATACCTCTGTCTTTGATACTCTTGAGAGCTCCAAAACTAATATGTCCAAATCTTTCATGCCATAACTTCATATCTTCCACCAGTGACGAAGATTTGATAGCATATGCTTGACTGATTTTTGACAAAATAAAAATCCCTCCTTTGTGCTCACCTTGCAAAATACACTTTTCTTCTTTGTGTGACAAAATCTTACAAAGATCTCTCTCAAATACAACTTTGTAACCATCACCTAAAAATGCAGATATAGATACCAAATTCTTCTTGATATTAGGTACATATAAAACATCTGAAATCTGAAAATTACCACCTTCTCTTGACTTTAGGGTTACTGTACCTATACCTACAACATCCAAATCATTGCCATCTGCAATAGTAACTCTTCTACCTGAAGAATAGGAAAGAGAAGAAAATACTTCTCTGCAACCTGTCATATGCTTTGTAGCACCTCCATCAAATATCCAAGGATCTGCTGAAAGAACTTGTAAAGCTGCCTGATCAAAAGAGACTTCCTCAATGATGATACAGGCATAAGAATCACCTTGAGATTTCCCTTTTTTATCATCTTCTACAACATTACCTGATGCCTTTTTCTTTTCTACTGCAATCCTTTTCTGACAAACTACTATAAAACGTCCAAGTTTCTTGCTATAGTGACATAATGCTTCCTTCTTCTTAGAAGACTTCTCTTTAGATATAGTAGAAACAAAATCTGAAGTAGAAGGTGAAAGGGACTTACTTTCCTTCTTGGATTGTTTTTCCTTCTTATCCTTCTTCTTCTTTTTACCCTTTGATGAAGATAAAAGTGCTTCTTCATTCTCTTCCATACCCTTCAACTGATCTTCATCTTGAAGTAACAAGAACTCTAACTCTTCAAATGTAACCTCTCTATCTCTTGTTGTAAGACTAAGAGTGGTTATAAAAGACCGAGATTAGATAGGAAGTGAATTACTCGTATTTACCATTTATTCATATGATATCTCAACTCCTACATTTAAAAGTTGATCTCTCAAGTCAACGAGCTTTGTAATGTGGGTTTGAATTGACTCATCAGCCTTCATCCTTGTATTTGCTAGTTGTCTCCTCAAGTGAGCTTTCCTAGCAGGATTTCTGCTCTGAAAAAGATTCTCAAACTTTAACCAAGCTTGTCTAGAACTTCTGCAAGATCTGATTTGTGGTAGAATATGCTTTTTGACACTCATTGCTATGAATGAGAGAGCTAAAGCATCTCTAGCATCCCAGTGCCCACCTTGCTTGTTCTTCAGTAGGAGGTACTCTGGGTAAGGATCTACCTATGACTCTGGGCGTAGAAGTGGTTACCTCTTCTTCAGTTGGTTCTGTGATTGCAACGCCAATTCCTCTTGAAGTTGTTGTATCCTCTTCTTCGCCTTCTCGTCTTCGTCTTGTTAAGGATCCATTGACGATACTCCATAAATCCTTTGTCACTAACAAATTCATCATCATGAAACTCCACATAGGATAATTAGACGATCCATCCAACTTGTCCTCAATCTCAATTCTATACTCACTCATCTTAACTAAGTGTGTATGTCAATTATGCTCTGATACCAAGGGTTGGAATTTGGGGCCCAGGATCTTCCAATACTAACAACCTTTGAGCATACACACTTAATTAAACAAGATAAGTGAGAGATAGAAAGAAATTTTGAGACAAAAGTAACGTAAGCAAATTGCTTACTCACTAATATAGATGGCCGAATTACAACATGGGAGTACTACTCAACCATATGATGGTGCACTCACTAAATGGAAGAATAGACAAGAAGATGATGATGTAAAGAATTCAGATTATGCTGTTATAATCTGAGTGAGTGTGAAGCAAATGAGCAACGGAGTGAACCTAACCTCTCAAGATAGTGTAACAAATCTGAAAATCAGCAAACCCTAATTCTGAAATTAGGATTCAAAAACCCTAAAAACAGAAAATAGCATAAACTTACAAAAGATAGCTGCCACAAACTTGTAGAAGACTCCTTGCTCCAAGAGAGTAGCCTCTCCTTTACCTCTCCTTAACCCCCAAAGCTTTAGAATTCCAAAATTGACACTTTGTGAGCATCAACTCTTGCTTGAATTATCCAAAAGTGTGCCCAAGGTCTCTCTTATATAGCCTTGCCTCCATTAATAAAGCAAATCGTAATTTTTGGCGGAAAATCAGATCGCTAGCTGAAAAGAAGCTCATCGTAGTTTTTTTTATCGCTAAATTCGCTTTTCGCTAAATTTAAAAACCTTCTTTATTTTTGGATCGAATTTAAGTGCTTTTGCCATCTATTAACAACTATGACCTAGCTTTTTGTGTTTTGTACTTCTGGAACCTCAGAAATATGCTTCCACCATTTTTGGGCAGAAATTAGGGTTTGAGTTTCCTCCTAACTCTGACCTCTGATTACAGAATGAAGCATCCTAAGTTGGATTTGCTGGAAATGGACCATATGTACATTGATTTCCAACATGGGTGAAGGGAGAGATATTGGTAGCTGCTATCCAGCCTGTATACACTATGGTCCACATTACAAATCTGGAGGGTAGCATTCTTGGCCTTGTATACGAACCGTATACAAGATTGTAGCCAACAAGTCGATGGACTATCAAAGACAGAATAAGTTTATTGCAATTTGCTACTTGTTTAATTTTTTATGTTACATATATCATACATGATATGCATAATATGATATATGATTGTTGATAATTGCTTACATATGTTTTTTAATTTTTCTAATAGAAAGAAGGGGTTATGTACATTTATCATAGTCGATAGGATTCATTTTATAAACCAATCCATGCAGTTGCTCACATTGTTCACCCATTCTGCAAAAATCAGGAGCAATGCACAAACGAGATTATTCTTGAAGATAGTTGGATTGAGTGTCCTCTGGGGATGGACAAGTGGTGATACAGCCCTCTTGTCTCAATTGGAGGATGAGAGAGTGTGATTCCATAGCATGAAGAAATATTTTAGACAGCCTACGACACTACAAGAGAATTTGTTTTCTCTTGTCACATGGTAGAAGAAATATGGAGTTAGTACTCCTTTATTGATAAGTGATTTTTCATAAATATTTCATCTCATTATCAAAGATCAAGTTTAATTAATCTGATTATGTGCAAATCGCAGAGAAAACTTGCCTTGCAAATACTTTCGCAAGATTGTAGTACAGGACCTGTAGAGAGGAATTAGAGCATATCGGCTCTATTCCACACAAAAAAGAGGAATAGATTGAGTCCAGCACAACTTGAGAAGTTAATATATTGCCACTGCAAACTCAAGTTGTTAGAGACTAAAGGACATAACATTGCTCCTTTACAAGTAAATAAATTCTCTAACATTTGTAATTTAGTCATGCATTTAGAATTTATATTTGTATTTAGTAAACTCTAATCTATAATTTTGAAAATTTTAAATTACATGTTAATATAGATTCTATTGATATCAGCATTGTCAAAGATATCCCTCAAATCCCTCTAGAGGAGAGAGATCTTTGCCATGCGTGCGATGGAGTCTACGAGACGTGTGTCAGACCGATAGTCGCACCCAAAGGGATAGACCTCACATAGGTACAAACTTGAAGTTGTAATATACATAATATATAGATAAGAATATTTTTCATTCTACATTTTAGTTTCTTAATTCTAATATATTTGTACATGTTCCATCATTGCCATCTACTAGTCGACCACACAAGTATTATTCGAGATGAGATGGACGAGATCGTGGACAGCATGGTGGGGCATCTACTGTTCGTAGTATTGGTGGCCCTGAGACAAGTACACAACATGCACATGATTGGGAGGAGTTATCATTCTCATCTTCTAGCAAAGGTCTGATCTTGGCCCAGACGTTGCAATGATTGCAGCTCAGTTTGGACATTCAAAGTCCGATAGTACATCATCATGGGCTAGTACATTTGATGAGGAGCCCATAGATGATGACTCCATGGATGACATTGGGGAGTCATGATTCATCTTCGATTATAGTGTTGACACTTTTCAATGACTCAGTGATACTAGAGTTTTTTATAGTGATCACTCTATGCTTTTGGGTATGACATTGCCACTTATTATATGGTTTTTGTGCCATCAACTACAGACATTCATGATTAATGTATATCTTTTACTTTTCATCATTCATGTAATGAAATGTCATTGAAATGTGAATTGCAATTTGCAACGTGGATCTGAGGTTCATGATTTATCATTCATTTAATTTCTATGATGTATGGTTTGATGTATCATGTGTCACTAGTAAGTATGATCATGGCTCATCGATGTAATGATGTAATGGGAAGGGGTTCTAGAGTAGGTATTTTATGTGTTTTTGGCACTAAAATGTTTACATGAGTTGAATAGGGATTGTGCATATCTCAAATATAAGAAAAAATAAAATTCTCTCTTGAAGAATAAAAACCTCTATTTTTATTTTTATTTTTAAAAACCTCTAAGATTTGAATGATTTAAATCTCTACTTTGTACTATGATTGGTGTTAAGCAAGGTTGCCCACTTTCTCCAACACTTTTTGAGCTTTACATTGACGAGATTTCCAACTACATACTACGAGCAGGCAAGGAGACGAGCGACCTGGGAACATAGTTAAAAAAATCGTAAAAATCGCATTCGCGATTTAAATCGTTTTTAACGATTTCTATTCCAAAAAAAAAAATTAAGGTTTCATATTGTAGATCTCTTTTTAAAATTAAAATTTGATCACTGTGATACTCATGCTTTCTAGTAGTCTATCATATATTACCACTTTGCTCTCTAGGTAGAACTATATTATTTTCTTGCCTATTCAAGATTTGACTAACTAAATTAAGTTAAAAACGATGCTCAATGATTTAAGTAGTAGAGCACTATGGACTTAAAAAGCTACAAAGCCAAGTTCCTTCAATTATGTATGTACATTTTTTGGCATCAAATTAAGTCCCTGTCCAGTATGAATCTGTACCAACCTTTAGCTGAATGACATTATAGAGTTTATATGACTGCAATGTTATCAAAAACTCTTCGGTGGCATCTCACATATGACTGAAGTACAACAACTAACAAGCATCCAGGTCATATAAACTTTTCATTACCTTCACTACTATCCAATATTGGAGTATATATGAGCTGAATAGGTATTGTGCATACCTTAGATACAAGAAAAAATAAAAATCTCTTGATGAATAGAAACCTCGATCTTTATATTTATTTTTAAAAACCTCTACGATTTAAATGATTTAAATCCCGATTTAAATCTACGATTTAAATCTCTACTTTGTACTATGCCGAGGAGGTACCCCAGTTCACATTCTATTATATGCTGATGATATTGTTTTGATTTCAGAGTCACCTGAGGGGCTTCAACGCCATCTCGGAGATTTGGATGAATCCTATACACACAGAGGATTGGCTATGAACCTTGGCAAGAGCAAGGTCATGATTTTTCACACATGGCAAGAGCAAGGTCATGACTTTTCACACATCCAGTGCAATGACGAATGCAGCCGTTTTCACCGCAGAAGGAAGGAAGGTCGAGGTGGTTACTTCATACGTCTACCTAGGAGTCACTTTCACCAACCTACTAGGATCCTTCACCATGAGGCAGGCAGCTATTGACCGACTCACTTGAGGGTATGGAGCCCGGGCCATGCTAGAGCAGAGGTGCCACAAGGTACATTTCCAAGAACCCTACATGAAGGGGTGGCTTTTTGATACACTAGTCACTCCAACCCTCATGTATTCAATGACGGTATGGATCAGTGGGCCAAATTGAGAGGCCCTTGTTATGTATGATCTCACGTTTGTTTCGTGGCAAGCGGGCCATGACGGTATTCAATGACACTAGTCTGACTGTTGATCAGTGGGCACAGATTGAGAGGCCCTTGGTATGTATGATCTCACGTTTGTTTCGTGGCAAGCAGACTGTGCCACATGACATCATCCGAGCAGAGTTTGCTACAACACTCATGGTCCCCAAGGCACTATTCCATATGGTAAGCTTCATTCAGAGGGTAAGCGAGATTCCCCATGACAGACTCACTCATAGAGGATTTGAGGTAGCTATTATAGATGTATGAGAGTGGGCATGATAGAGCTTGGTACTCCCAGGTCAGGTCAAAACTTGGTTCGCAACACATGGGCTAGATAGGGAGCATCTACCACCTGTTCAGTATAACCCAGGCTCACCTTACTCTCACCTCTCCCGCAGCGAGAGGAATTTGGTACTGAGACTGGATTTATGGATGCTCTACATAAGGAGAGTATGGAGATCAGCTAGTTTAGAAGCGAGGATTTCAGATTATAGAGACAAGTTTCTCATCGTTTTGTCATATGGGTTCATACAGAGACCACACTACATGGATATCTATATGCCACACAGTTCACAAGTGGCAGTTGGTCAGCTCAGGGTGGCATCACACAAACTGGAGATCCAGAGTGGGAGACACACTGGGCACCGAGTGTCAAACACAGCGAGATCCCCGGGGCAAAGTGGATCAGCAAACTCAGAGAGAAAGTGAAGAGTGAGGAGCATTTCATATGTCGATGCAGAGCATACACTCATATTAGAGACAGATATGAGGCTCTGTTTACAGGATAGCCCACCCTACGAGAGATTATGGACTCCCTAGATCAGAGATAGTTGGGGCGTTTCTTGAAAGAGATACAAAGCCATAGAGATGCACTTTTACTACTGACACACACAGCTACACACATGGAGAGGCAAGAGCTACACCTCACTGATTTTTTCCAAAGGACCAAGCCTCTCCCCAAACCCGACTTCGAGCGAAGAGTGACATTGCAGCAGGATGAGGTGATGAGGTGAGTCGAGCTAGACGACGACCACGAGTCACAAGGTTCATAGGAGTGAGGCTACACCATCGCCAAATAGAGGAGATTGGAACCCGACATCGCTAGGCGAATGTGGAGCAAGTAGCCTAGATGAGAGCATATCCTATAGCTTTCAGACACGCAACCCTAGCATCGTCCCCACCTATGTACCACATCCTTTCACCCCCCCTTTGCCATTGGATGGAATCTCTCTCTCTCTCTCTCTCTCTCTCTCTCTCTCTCTCTCTCTCTCTCTCTCTCTCTCTCTCTCTCTCTCTCTCTCTCTCTCTCTCTCTCTCTCTCTCTCTCTCTCTCTCTCTCTCTCTCTCTCTCTCTCTCTCTCTCTCTCTCATGTTTCGGTTTATCATCTCACTTCTTTCTTCTTGGACATGGAGCAGCCCTCCCCCCCTCAACTCACACACCGAGAGGGGTGACTCTTCAACAGGCTAAGACCTCTCGTGCTAGGAGACAACCCCGTGCTATAGGACATCGGGCCCCCAAATTTCACTGACACCGAATTGCAGAGATCAAGGCTCGTGGCCATCGCCCCATGGAGGAGAGACAATTCCAGATGACAGTTGATCCTGCTGCATTCATCAGTGCAGGCCTGACTCCACCTCCACCTATGTACCACATCTTACACCCACCCACTAGTACAGGATGGAGCTAGTTAGTCGCTCAGATGCATTTGCATGCTTGTATTACCCTTATGCATATAGACTATCATAGATATAGACTATCATAGATATAGCACTCCATACAACCCCCCACCCGCCAACTTTCATGGCATCTCCACATGCATACCATAGAGATTTATATCGGCTTTACTAGTTTTTTCTGCACTTTATCTTTTCCCGATTGACAAAAGACACACCCATGTACATTGATTTGTCTCATAGGCCAAGTTCGGCCTCCTAAATTCTAATAGACGTAAAATCTCTCTCTCTCTCTCTCTCTCTCTCTCTCTCTCTCTCTCTCTCTCTCTCTCTCTCTCTCTCTCTCTCTCTCTCTCTCTCTCTCTCTCTCTCTCTCTCTCTCTCTCTCTCTCTGTGTGTGTGTGTGTGTGTGTGTGTGTGTGGGTGGGGGGGGCACTGAAGAGGACAGCAGTAGTGAAGCTTTAGTTGTGCATAGACTATTGTTCATTAGTTGTCTCATTTCCCTTCCAGTGTTTTAACATAATCTTTCCTATTCTTGCTTGCCCTATTGCAAAATAAATCTAATCACGTTCCCACAGTCCATAGATGTTCCTGTATCACTTCTTACTCTATCTCCTGCTCATCCCATTGCTAACTTGTTGCTCCCCATGGTGCTCCTTTCCTCTTTTTCCATTTTTTCCATTTATTTGTTAAGTTTCTGCTCTTAAGGGACCAACCAGAAGGCAATAGACCACAGGGCAGTCTTTCTGTAGAAAATGTAAAATCACTGTTGCCATATATATCTGAGACAATGAAAACTTCATTTCGACTAATTATTACTACTAAGTAATATTCAGTCCAGTTTCTAGCACATGCCTTTGCAATTCTCTGATTCAGATATGACAGTCGTCATGTTCGTATAAGAGGGAATGAGATTTTTGCCAGCATTAGCTCATCAAAATACAGCATAGCTTTGGCTGCTCGATCCTCTCTTTTGTGTTTCAACCATACGTACTTAGTCTGAACATGGATAGAAAGATCTGGCTGATTCCAAGAGGAATAATATGAGCACCCTTAGTGAGAATTAACAAAATGCTAACAGGAATATTCTCAAGAGCACCACATTTACGTGAATGTATGGATGAGTTTGCAGACTGCTAACAATTTTTAAATTTTATGTTAACTTTTATATGTTATGTATTTAGCAGAACATTTCATGATGCATGCAGTGATAATCTTCATCATGTGTATTGTGTTGTTGATCACAAACATTGATCTTTGAATACGCATAGGTGAATCCATGTTTGATCATCATTAAGAGCTCAAAAGTTTACCACTTCAATGAGTATTAACATTCTTTTCTTAAGCTCATGAATATAACCTAAGTCATACCTTTAACCTAAGAAAGTATAAAAAATGGTTTCTACTTCTCTTTAACCAAAATCAATTATCTTTCTGAAGTGTGTTGGTGCATGTAGGGAACACTGAACGGACAAGAGGTGGCAATAAAAAGGATAATGATAGGAAACCAAGCACGAAAGGAAGAGTTTCTTAATGAAGTAAAGCTTATTACAAGCGTGCAGCACAAAAACCTTATAAGATTACTAGGATGTTGTGTAGACGAGTCTGAGAGAATTTTGGTGTACGAGTATCTACCAAATCAAAGTCTAGATGGCTTTTTATTTGGTAATATCCAAATATCCTGTTTCAGATTCAAACATAGAAGCTAATTTCCTATTGTTTTCTTCTCAAAGTCATTAGTCCAGACATCTAATATGCAGAAAAATAAGAGCTCTGGTATGTTGTATTCCTGTGCAGGACAAGCACAGAAGAAAAAAGTAATGGGTTGGCAAACACGCTATGAGATCATTCTGGGCATGGCTAAGGGACTAGCATATCTACATGAAGAATCACACTATCGGATAATCCATAGGGATATCAAGGCAAGCAATATTCTCTTGGACAATCAGCTGAGACCTGTAATTGCAGACTTTGGCCTTGCAAGGCTTCTTGATGCATCACATATTAATACTCGAGTCGCAGGCACGATGTGAGTATGCTACAAATATATTCTCTTTAAAATCTCCCAACATTATGCAAGAATGTCTTACTTTCATTCGCCTTTTTCCAATGAAGAGGGTATCTTGCACCTGAGTATGCTATGCATGGTGAGCTGAGTGAAAAGGTTGACATATTTAGCTTTGGTGTGGTCTGCCTCGAGATCATCACAGCAATGCAGAATATAAATGGCAGGCTTTTAAAGCTGGTACATTACATTGAAACACTCTCTCCCCTCCCCCCCTCTCTCTCTCCCCCTCCCTCCCTCCCTCTTCCTCCCCCCTCCCCCGGCCCCCCCCCCCTCGCCCCTCTCTCTCCCCCTCCCTCCCTCCCTCTCCCTCCCCCCTCCCCCAGCCCGCCCTCTCTCCCTCTCTCTCTCTCTCTCTCTCTCTCTCTCTCTCTCTCTCTCTCTCTCTCTCTCTCTCTCTCTCTCTCTCTCTCTCTCTCTCTCTCTCTCTCTCTCTCTCTCTCTCTCTCTCTCTCTCTCTCTCTCTCTCTCTCTCTCTCTCTCTCTCTCTTCCCTCCCTCCCTCCCTCCCTCCCTCCCTCCCTCCCTCCCTCCCTCCCTCCCTCTCTCTCTCTCTCTCTCTCTCTCTCTCTCTCTCTCTCTCTCTCTCTCTCTCTCTCTCTCTCTCTCTCTCTCTCTCTCTCTCTCTCTCTCTCTCTCTCTCTCTCTCTCTCTCTCTCTCTCTCTCTCTCTCTCTCTCTCTTAGAGCCTTCGACACAGTTCCCAAGGAGAGGCTCTTCAGACGTGTACTCCATTGCGGATCAGAGGAGATGATATGGGGGATGTACGCTTTATGTGAGAGAGTATCAGGTCGAGTCAGATACCCAGGGAGCCTATCCGATTCACTTGCTAGCACCATGAGAGTGAAGTAAGGATGCCCTCTCTCACCCACCCTCTTTGGTCTATACATTGACGAGATAGTGGACTTCGTACAGCAGTAGGGAGGGGAGGGCATTGAGGTACGAGGGACTACTATCCACATTCTTTTATATGCTGATGATATCATGTTGGTTTCAGAGTCTCCAGAGGGTCTACAGCATGACCTACACAGCCTAGACGATCTCTGCACACACACAGGGCTATGAATAGAAGAAAAATGATATTGTCAAAATAACTAGCAAATAACCTAATATATACAGTATTTTATGGTACTTTTCATGATCAGGGTGATGAAGACTACAAAATGGTATATTTACTTTTTGAAAAGCATAAATCAGCAAATTAGGGTTTGCTTTTTGAAGGCCTTTTACGTCATATTTGGCCAAGTGCTATATAGCAATACATAACTCTTGATTAGGACTAATGAGCCACTTCTAGCAAAAAAACTCTACTACCGAGAGCTTTTTGTACAGATATTGGATGAGGGATTTATAGTTACTCCACATTACATGAGGATTTATCTTCCCCATCATCTCCGAGTAGCCATGAGACAACTCCGAGTACCATCACACTAGTTAGATATCAAGCATGGGCAAGCCGGAGGATACTCAGAGAGAAGCACACATGTTCAATATGTCAGATGGAGGTATACGAAGGTGGAGAGTAAGGAGCACTTCGTGTTACCAAAGTTGTCAGCAACGTGTTCGCAACATCGAAGGCAATGTATTGCAAATGCGTTAGCAACATAGCAAATGTTTTGCCTTAAGCTTTGTGTAAACATTGCGAACATGTTCTTTTTCCTTTTTTTTTGGTTCCCTAATCTCCCTATAGCTAGTAGATGATGATTTGGGCTTATAAATTAATGTATATTGTATATATACATGTATTATGAATTATAAGTAGACATATATGATCGATATACATGCCATGACTTCTTGACGCATATGTAGTACATTTTATATAGTACATACATATATACACAGTGCACACTCCACACATAGTACATATTACATATATGATTGATCATTGAAGTTTGAACTTTGAAGCTTGAAGATTCATATATGAATCATCATATGTCATAGTATATGTACGATGTAACATACATTGGTCCAGACTCCATGGTCCATGATTGATCATTGAAGTTTGAACTTTGAAGCTTGAAGATTCATATATGAATCATTATATGTCATAGTATATGTACGATGTAACATACATTGATGATTGTACATATTACATATAAGTAATTACATTACTAACTAGAGTCTAGCACATACTCAAGACTCAATGGACATATATCAATTTCAAAGTTCAAACTTCATTGAACGTTCACAAACTTAATCAATTTAATCATTGATACACATATTCAAATTTCAAGGTTCAAACTTCATTGAGCATTCACAAACTTAATCAATCTAATCATTTAACATTAATGTGCACAATGCAGAGTGCACACTGCATTGTCACTTCAAACTTCATGATGAATCATGATTCATCCTTCACAAGTGACAAAATCCAAATTATAAACTACATTATACAATCTTGAATCCACAATCATCAATGCACAATCATTCATCATATTTTATGATTAAGATATCATTCAATCAATTCTCAATTAAAAATTTATGTCACTAACCACGTTAAAGTTTATTCACAATCCACATTGCACATTGCATAATGACTCAAAAATTTGAAATCACAATCCATCAAAACGTGATAAATATGATGACAAGTTTGAAATCACAAATGTCAAAGAGTCATAAATGATAAATCATAATACACTCAGTTTCAAATGATCAATCAAGATTGGGCCTCAAAGTCCTCTGAGTCACTATCATCATCATCATCATCATGCTGTGGTGCCCGATTAGTAGATACCTCCGCTCGATGGTACATGGTCCTCGCATACTAGATACACTACTCATAGCACAAGTCCAAGACATCTAGTATCATGTTGTCGGTAGGGTCAACTCTTGATAAAGCATGTTATACAACTCAAGTTCCTCTGTCAGAGTGGTGGGCATGTCGTGGACCTGCTCAACATCAAGGTCATCTTTGTTGACATGTCGCACCTCCGCTTAATGGCCACCAAGCTCCAATAGATGCCACTCCAATTGCGCTCGCGACTATAGATACCTATTCCTCTTCTTTGTGTGGAAGAGAGCCCATGTACTCCAATTCCTTTCACAAGGACCTAAACTACTATCTTGTGAAAGTATGCGAACGATAAACTATCTATGCATAATTTTCTAAAAACAAAAAGCAACACAAGAAGGCTCTTGAGTTATAACTTTCAAGAATCAATTAAAGATTTCACTAAAAACTCAAGAGCAATGAGTTATTAGCATGGTTGCCCCGGTTCGCGTACCGGATCATAAGGTTCTAAGTTCCGGTTCAGTTCGGTTCAAGGACGTACCTTACATCCGGTTCGTGGCAATTCATAAGAGTCACTTCAGTTAGGTTCTCACTAAAAATTCAAACCTCAAATCTCCTAGTTTTCACTATTTGTTGTTGGAGTTCTTATATATGGTATCTATGAAATGAGATACATGTATTCTTCTCACTGTTCTATTCATTCATGGCAGACGTACCTTACGAACCTTAACTTGGAGGTAAGATTTGGTTCACGTACCTTACCCGTACCGAACCTTATGAACCTAACCACCTTGGTTATTGGTGACTTACTTGCTCATGTGTACCAATATTGTATCTCTCCCGCCAAGTGACTAGCATCAATTCATGCTTCTCAAGCATGTCGTCACTCCCAAGAAATTGGATTTCAATGTGGCCTTAGGAAACAAGGCAATTTTTTCTCATCCTCCCCAACCCATGCAAACACGGTGCAAAGTTTGCAAGTTGGTTCATCTTCTCAAGTATGCACATATCTCCCTCACACCTTCATTTTCTGAGTCATCTCTTGTTCATCCTCTTCATTGAGATCTAGTAACTCTCTCATCTTGTCATCCCAAAGAGCCCTTTATTGGCGAGCACCTATAGTTCCCCATGGCACTTGATACGGAAGTCATATCCTTGTATTTACTATCATGTTGTACTTTTTGTACTTGCAAGTGATACTTTTGTACTTCAAGGTACTCTATTTTGTACTTGCAAGTGATACTTTTGTACTTCAAGGTACTCTTCTTTGTACTTGCAAGTGGTACTTGATAGTGGTGATTGATGGGTACTTGATGTACTTGTGTTGTATGCACATGGAAGCAAAGGTTACGACGTGAAGTGAAGAATCGGATGCAATGTATGAAAGAATGGCGCCCCTCACAAATATTTATGTACTACCCCTCCTCTTTCTCTCTCGCAACTACTTGTATATGCCCTTCCTCTCTTGTCAAGTGGCACTAGATCCACTTGCTCTTCCTCTTCTTCCAAGTGGCACTGACATGTAACTTGCTCCCTCTCCCTTTCCCTTTTTCCACATGGAATTACTCATAGTACACCTTTCCTCCCCGTGCACTTTCTCGCTCTTCCGCTAAGGTATCACTCATACAATCTCTATGCACTCATGTACACTAATCCTAGCCCTTCATGAATGCGGACACACTCTTCTCTCCATTCTCTTCTCCTCCTTATCCTGGTGGAATAGAACCTCAAAAATGATTCTTCCCAAAGGAATCATAATGGAAGGGCAAGGTAATGCCCATGATAGCTTGGAGACGTCGACTCTGACAATCAAGCCTCCCTCTCTTTTTTAAGAGATTGCACAAGAATCAGTTGGACACTACTCTCTATACTCCACACTTTGCAATAGTGACCACTGACACCTTGCCTATGCACATAACATCCTTGAAGCTCTTGTGTAAGATCGTGTGATAGGTGGGGCTCTGTAAAGGTGCATGGTTGGGAGTTGGAGCTCCTTGTGGGTTGGTGCCTACCCTACACTCCTCAAGGACCATTGTTGCATCCTTCTTGTGGGCATCCCTCTCTCCTATAATTGTGTAATTCGATGCACGAAACAAGGTTGGTTCTATATCTTTCCCTTGTCATACCCTTGTTTTGTTGTGCTCTTTCTCTTGTTTTGTTGTGCTCTTACTCGTCTTGTCGTGCTCGCTTGGTGTGCTCTAGTTCATGTCTTAGTGTGCTTTGGATTGCTACCTTAATAACATGTGCTTTGGACTTATACCTTAATATGTGTGCCTCCTCAGTTGACTCTCTTTAAAATCTCCTTCTATTGTAACTTGTTGACAGTAATATTGTTGTTGCATACTTGTATGTACTACCATCAATGAATACTTGTGTAAAGAGTAGTAGCATTGCTTCCTTTCGTGAATAAAATCTTGACAGGCATAGTGACTGTTGTGAATACTCTATGAACAGAACCTCATTGTCCTTGAAGTGTCCCCTCCACAGGCAACACATACGATCAATTTATTTATCACCAAGAATAGTTCTTGCATGTTTGTGGATATACACAAACAATAAGGGCACTTAATCCATTCAGCATGTCCAGCTAAGGAGACATAGATATTGTGGATGTGTTGTGAGAATGCTATGTCCAGACAAAATATCTTCATTGATACATATTGGGTAACCTAGGTCATGGGAGGAGAGGTAGTCGGTCACACTGAACACATGTTATTGGTTAGCTTCAAGGGAAAGGGAAAGGGTCTTGCCACAATGGAAAGGGTCTTGCATGTTGTGGGGAGCGTTTCAAAAGTTTAAACCAGAGTTTCATCGTTTGGTCTTAGGCTGTTGATGTTCTTTCTCAGTTCTTGTTCTTAGCGAACCTTCGGGCTCTGTTTATCCCTAGTAGGTTCTAGGGGTCCTACCCTTGCTTGTGTGGGATTCAAGGGGTCCCGTGGGTACAATGCCCTTTGCATTCTCAATTAAATCAAGCTTAGGGCGATGTAGACATAAGATTGAAATTGTCCTTAAGGAAAAAAAAGGGGGTATAGTGAAGTGGTAAAAGAGTGATTCATTATTTATATAGTAATTTGCATAGTTGATGGGTCTTCTGAACAGAATATAAACCAAACTGATTGAAAAAATCTTAATTTTATCAAAATAAACATATATTTCTCTATTATTATTTGGTGCTGAAGTAAACTCCATTTTATCTCGTTACTTGTACATAAGTAAAGCGACAAAAGAATGAAACAGATTAAATAACTAAGTATAGTTATATAAAAATACTTGTATTTATCTATCACTCTCCAAAAAAAAATGATGATAAATATCTAAATCATTTGCCCCGCCCAATGAATATGAATTGAATCCATTCAATGTTTTAACATTTCAATAAACTGAGAATCGATTCGTAAGTAACAATAAAACAAGTTTTGTTCCAGATCCCAAATGTACGAGCTTATCATGGTTCTAAATTTTACAACAGATATATATCATTATGTACACAGAAAGCCGCCCCGGGGGGGGGGGGGGGGGGAGAGAGAGGAATTACTCATCCGGGTTCAAGTGGTAATGACACGTTATATATGATACCAGGTGTGGGAGCATTATGAAGGTGGGAATGTTGCTGACATAGTGGATAAGAGCTTGGGTAATGCTTTCAGCATTGACAAGGTCGTTCGTGTCGTACACATCGCATTGTTGTGTATTCAAGAAGATCCAAAACAGAGACCTCCAGTTTCCAGGATTACCATATGGCTCTCTGGGACATCAGACATTCTTGAAAAACCAATAAAACCGACCTTTCTCAACTATTCTGCCCCCGCCTCATCCAGCAGCGGTGCAGAAAAATCCGCATGTTCAGAAGGGGTATTAACAGAATCTGAAATAGAGCCAAGGTGATTAGCGAATAATAATACTCTCTTTCTCATGTGGTATAATATCGAACTGCACTGAGACGTACTCTGATGTTTACTTCTTTTCTCCCCGTAGCAAATATTGTATGCATACCCTTCTGAAGTTCATTTCGCCTTTCCCAACTAGCTTGTAATCCGCCTTTTCATGTCATATATGAATGCTGCTTCATAACTGTGATCATAGATATTATTTTCAGCTTTCCATTTTCGTATCGTGAAAGCTGTGTGTTGATCCAAAATACCTTGTTTCCTATTCTTGACTATTTGTCATTCGTATCGTGCTCTGTATGAAGAAAAAATATTTGTTGTGATTCTCATCAGAACCTCTCCATCACATTACACGCATTCGAACATATATCCGCGCAGTCACATGCCTGTATGCATGCCTGCTTATACACACACATACATCCATATTTACACACATAGGCACCGTGCGTGTGTCGTGTTTGTTATTTTAATGCACTCTACAAATATAAGTCGTGGTTTTTATTTTAATATGAATGGATAAGTGTAGACCCATACATACATACCTTAATGATTCCATAGATAACTAGGTCTAAATATGTGACGGTTCTCTTCAAGGGGAGGCTTTTCTTATCTAACTCGCAAGGCGACAAATGGCCACAAAATTAAAGGGGTAATCTCTTTAAGCGAGACTTATAATAACTTGGCTCAAAGGTCAATTGCATAGCAGAAGTGGAACTTAACTTGGAAGCATGAAGGGACGGCCGTTGAAGATGGACTGACCCAACAATAGATTACCGTCAAGTCCAAGCTTGTCGGTTGCTAAGAGACAGAGTGGCTCTCCATTGCCAAACACATTCAAAGCCCCTTTGAGTGAACGAGCAAGATGAGGGACAGGCCAACCTGGTGTCGGCATGCCCAACCGTCAAGATACAAGACCCACCAAGGAGTGATGGGGGGCGCTCTCGTTGTCGTGCATCTACCCACGATACATGGGACATCCAATTATCCCGTGAAAAGTGAGGAAGGGAAGGATAATCACTTATGCCCTTGGTGCTTCGCTGCCCGGACGTTGGGGCGTTCCTAACCGATCCATCATCGAGGTATGGCTACAGCAGGGCAAACCACTCAAGCACCATGTTGGGCATGATAGAAAACCAGAGAGGAGGCAAAGGGGCATGATATCCACCCCCTCTCCGACAAACTTCTCATCCTTGAGAAGTTCACCTACGAACCCTATAATGATTTTTGTTTGCAGTGAAGCCGAAATGGCGAAATTTGTTATTGTTGTAAGACTCTACATGGTGTTTTTTGTAAGAAAAAGGAAATGAATGAATGATTGAGTGGTGGGCTAGTGGTGTAACTCTAATGCCATGTAGAGATTAGCACAACACACATATAAGATCAAGGTTAGATAGAAAGAGAGATATTGCTACTCATGGGAATAACACAAGAGATTTGGTTATAATGGAAAGTGGACTCAAGATGAATAGAAGATGAACTCAAATAAATTCAACTAAAACTCATAACTCTAATACAATGGAACTCAAACACTACACAATATATGGATGGTTCTATCCACACATGCACTCCCTATATGGAGCTTAGATGGTGATCTAGATAGAAACTAGGTGAAGGGCTATAGGCCAACACAATGGGTACAAAGATGGATACCCTAATGGTTCCAAACACACAAACTGATGATCCTACACGGGAAGGGGACCATCCTTATATGGTCCTCCAAGCCTAAGTCGGCCTACCCATGTTCTAGGGTCGTGGTAGCTTGATCCATGCCCAAAATAATGTCCACCATTGATCTATGGGGTAAATCCAATGGTAGAAAGGTAGGATCAACAACCATTTGTTTGTAACCCTTGATCTTGATTAATCCACACTTAGGATCAAGTATAGATTCAATGGCTCATATCAAATAGACCCTTCCCCAAGTTAAGAAATCTACTTTTTTTTCTAGCCCTTGATTTAGGTTGATCCTCACATCGGATCAATCCCAAATCCAATGGCTTAGAAGTAACCTTCCTAACTATCCATCTACGGTCTACACTAGACCTCATCTGACCTCAAAGTCAGGAACCTACCAATGTCCAACACTCTCACATGGCTTCTCCTCATAATGGGGGCCTTACAAAATAGAGTGTTATGGAACAATGGTGGTGCTACATAAGGGTGAGGCATTGAGCATATCTAACACCCCCCCTCAATGTCCACCCAATGGTGAACTACCTTCTTGTCATGATGCCAAGTATTCCATGAGGGTGGAGCATTGACCATGTCTAACACCCCCCCTCAATGTCCACCCGAAAGTGAACTAGCTCCTTGGCATCATGCCAAGTCTTTCATGAGGGTGGAGCATTGACCATGTCTAATACCCCCCCTCAATGTCCAGCCAAAGGTGAACTATCTCCTTGGCCCAATGCCAAGTCTTTGAAGATGTATCTGAAGTAGATCCTTTGTAAGAACTTTGGTGAGGATACCCACTGCATTCTTCTTGATGGGATAGCATGCTATGTCCACCATCCTTCTCAAGTGCACTTGCTTGCCAACTCTTGAATGTCCTTCACGAGGTATATTCCCAAGCCTTCTCAAAAGTCTGACTAGCAAACTGATATCTTGTATGGTACTCCATAAGTAGATAAGACTACCGAAGACCTTCATGTAGCTCCCAATGTCTACCTGCTCATACAATGATCTTTGGGCTTGTTTCATCACATATGATGCCTTCTTTAGCTTACATAATATGTCCTTTGAATGTGGAGCCTCAAACACCAATGATTGAGACACATGTACCTCCTCTTTGAGGTCAACATTCAAATGTTCTGATCTGACATGTAACATGAAAACTTCCCACTTCGTCTGAGCTACTACCATTAGTATGATGCAAATAGTGGTCATTAGAGCAAACGAGTCTTGAAAATCAAAACCCTTCACTGATGAAAGTCCTTGTGTTACCAATGTGTCTTGATAGCATTCCAAGATCCCTTGTATCATGTGCTTCACCTGCTTGACCCAATTGGTGCTAGTGACCTCCCATGCTTCATTCTTCATTAAGCTATCATAGTTGGCTTGCACAACCTCCTTCCCTGCCAGATCTACAAGTCCTTCATCTTCAATTATTGGCTTCATTACGTCCATAATCGTAAACATCATGGCTATACTGACTATGTGAATAGAAGCCCACTTATGCTCCTCTATTCTATGTGATCTGTTTGGTCCTTCTGCCTTCTCTTCAATAGTTGTTGGCATAGGATTACTTTGACCATAGAGCTTTTCCTTCACCCATTGCAGTGACAACCAATCTGTTTGGGTGATTTTAGGTTGGTAGACTCTCTTCTCACCATCCAATGATGATGCTTCCTCCTGTTCATAGGTAGGGATGGCTCTTGGGCTAGGTACATAGTGAATTACTCCTTCGCTTGATGATAAAATGGAAGCTCTTTTCTTGTCCTCCACTGCATGTGGTTGCTCCATAGACACCACATCACGGCTCCCTTTGATCTTATTTGCCTCATGGTCATACAATATGAAAGCGCTTTGCTTTTCATTATGACCTAGGAAGATGCATCTCTTGCTTTTTGGTTCCAACTTGTTCTTTCTTTGACCTGGGACAAGAGCATAACATACACTCTAAAAAATTCTAAAGTGTGAGACTGATGGATTCTTACCAATGTAAAATTCATGATGACTCTTTGTGATTTGATAAGGAAAGTCCATGCCTTCTCTCATACACATTGTTATCTCAACAATGGTGTGACTCTTGTATTCCATAATGCCATCATGCTGTGATGTGTGAGGTGTCACTGATTGACACTTTATCCCTTTGCACTTGCAAAAGCCTTCCAACTCCTCTGAGTTGAGCTCACCACCACCTCGTTTTTCAAGCTTCTTCACACTTTTCCCTGGTTCATTTTCAACAAGTTTTGGTTGTCGTTTAATCTTACCAAAAGCTTGAGCCTTATCACGAAGAAAGTACATCCACATCTTCCTGCTATAGTCGTCAAGGATTACAATGTAGGAAGATCCTCCCAAGGCCTCTATAGACATCTTACCACACAAGTTAGCATATACCAACACTAGAGGAGCCTTTGACCTACTCTTGCTTTCTTGTGGGAATGTCTCTCTATGTGGCTTGCCCATCATACAAGCTCTATAAGGTTCCTTCATTCCATTCACTGTAGGTAAGTGATGAAGAACAATACCTTGCTTTTGCATCTCCTTCCATACTGTCCCTGTCACCATGATGGGTTCTTGCTGAGTCTGCATAGAACTAGATTGACCTATATCATTGGTCATTTGATGAGATGCACCACTATCTAGTACCCATGAATCCACAATTGATTCTTCTTGTGTTGAGGAGCATACCACCTTTGCTTTGGCTCCATGTATTGTCTCCTCCTTCACTTCATCTATCCTCTTGACATGACAATCTGCAATTGCATGTCCCTTCCTTTTGCAATGGAAGCATTGTCCTTGAATCTTCTTCTTACTCCTCCTCCTCTTTGCATTCTTACCTTTTCTTGAGGAACCACCTTTACCTGATGCATTGATGGAGAATATGGCATCTCCCTGAATACCTCTTACTTGGGCTTTAAGCTGCAAATCCTCTTCCATTGGTATTGAATGGAACTCCTCAAATGTGAAAGCTTGAGGTCTCACCTGAGTGTTGAGAGTAGTTACCCTTCCATCATACTTTGGTGGAGAATTTTGGAGACACCTTTGAGCTAGTCCCTTGCTAGTCTTCTCTATCCCTTCACAAGCCATTCTATCACATGGCTTCTTGATCTGAGTAATGGATGCCGTGACCTTCTCTCCTTCTGCAAACTTCTCTGCTTCCAATTGATTTTCTAAATTTTGAATGTGAGTTTGGTTTCTTACATCATAGTGACTCCTCAATATACTCCATGCCTCACTTGCCTTGGATGTATGTTGAATAAGAGGTAGAATAGAGTCCACACAATTGTTCACTATGTAATATAGTGCATTTGCATTCCTTATCTTCCAAGCTTGTAGAAGCTTTGCATTTGGGAGAATCACCTTACTCGGATCCAATGGGTCAAAGGTAGCTTGTGGCTCTTGCTCACTTCCCATCACCATCTCCAAAAGATCATAAGAATCAAGGATAATTGTAATCTTGAACTTCCAAAGAAAATAATTTGTACCATCTAACTTGCCTTCACTGAAGGTTGGTGGATGAACCCATAGTGTTTGCATTTCCAAATCCATTGCACCAACTCCACTTCCACTTCCACTTCTAGATGCTAACACCTCCATAGTGTTGAAGCCTTTGTGTCCCATGAACATGAAGCCTCGAAGCCTTTGCCTCCCAGGAACTCTAGCTTTGAAGTCTTTAGCTCTTGACAACTCTAGTGTTGAAGCCTTGCCTCCCACAAGCTAGAGGGTTGAAGCATTCCTTCCACAAATGCTAGAGTTGATTCATTGGCCTCCATGATCTCTGCAATCTTCTAGACCTTCCTGAGCTCTGATACCATGTAAGAAAAAGGAAATGAATGAATGATTGAGTGGTGGGCTAGTGGTGTAGCTCTAATGCCATGTAGAGATTAGCACAACACACATATAAGATCAAGGTTAGATAGAAAGAGAGATATTGCTACTCATGGGAATAACACAAGAGATTTGGTTATAATGGAAAGTGGACTCAAGATGAATAGAAGATGAACTCAAATAAATTCAACTAAAACTCATAACTCTAATACAATGGAACTCAAACACTACACAATATATAGATGGTTCTATCCACACATGCACTCCCTATATGGAGCTTAGATGGTGATCTAGATAGAAACTAGGTGAAGGGCTATAGGCCAACACAATGGGTACAAAGATGGATACCCTAATGGTTCCAAACACACAAACTGATGATCCTACACGGGAAGGGGACCATCCTTATATGGTCCTCCAAGCCTAAGTCGGCCTACCCATGTTCTAGGGTTGTGGTAGCTTGATCCATGCCCAAAATAATGTCCACCATTGATCTATGGGGTAAATCCAATGGTAGAAAGGTAGGATCATCAACCATTTGTTTGTAACCCTTGATCTTGATTAATCCACACTTAGGATCAAGTATAGATCCAATGGCTCATATCAAATAGACCCTTCCCCAAGTTAAGAAAGCTACTTTTTTTTCTAGCCCTTGATTTAGGTTGATCCTCACATCGGATCAATCCCAAATCCAATGGCTTAGAAGTAACCTTCCTAACTATCCATCTACGGTCTACACTAGACCTCATCTGACCTCAAAGTCAGGAACCTACCAATGTCCAACACTCTCACATGGCTTCTCCTCATAATGGGGGCCTTACAAAATAGAGTGTTATGGAACAATGGTGGTGCTACATAAGGGTGAGGCATTGAGCATATCTAACATTTTTATCCTCCAATTTTGAGGCAGTGTCCTTAGTACCATGGGTTGTCATGCGAATGCATATCTAAGGGAAACTTAACTTATGCAAGTGAGGTGCAAACCTAACACCGTTGGTTTGTCTCGGAGCAAAAGGAACTACTTATAAGGATTTATAGGGACGGCATGCCCCACTATGATTGCATCAAGACATGGCAAGCTCCACATGAGCCAGATCTTGCATAAATGCAGACCTCGCAGTTTGGACCATGGCACTCTACCTCTAATTAGGCTAACTATGTCGCTTCAGTTCCAAGGACTTTTGAGAAGATCCTATCGTCAAAAAGGTGGTCAATCCCTCTAAGTCAATTCATGATTGGTTGTTTGCATGCCCTTTGTCATCAAAATGGATAATTGGGCCATTCCACACAAGGCAGGAGCCCAAGTGGAGCACTAAGGCCCCAAGCTAGTTCTATGTAAAAATTGTCTCTACCCAAGCAGATATAGCAATACGAATCCATGCCCATTTTGTAATGAGAGAGGTTGCATGACCACTCCATGCATACCCTTTGGGTCCATTCCAGCTTTCCATAATTATCAAGGCACAATGAAGCTTAGACTACAAGTGTCGGCCTAGGTAATTCCCACTTGAGGAAAAGGGGTATGTCGATGGCCCACAACCTTAATTCCATGCGAGCCTTGGCATGGTCGCAAGCCATCCATTCTTCATCTTTGTGTCTTTGGTTGTCTGAAATATGCATTAATGCATGAACAACAACACAGGAAACTGGATGATAAAGCAGTGAAATGTATTTTTGTTGGGTATAGTTTTAAAAGCAAAGGTTATCATCTGTATCATCTGCAAACTAAATGCATTTTGGTTAGTCATGATGTTCTTTTTGTGGAAGATGCAATTCAGCCATTACTTTCATGTACCAAGGAGACCTTAGTTATCTCTAGATATGTGTATGACACTTTGTTGCCACTTTTTATAAGTGGATAATCAAGCGCTTGTTCGAATGAGGAAATTTCTTAGCCTTTATAGGTTGCACATGATGATCTAGATCATTTTTTATGTAGATTTGCATGATGCACTTGTTGATGAGAGAGTTGATATAGAGGAGGAAAAAAGTATGCCTAAATGGTTGGTGCAGACTTTACAAGATAGCAAATTAGATGCACCTTTGTAATATCATACTTTTTTAAGCTCTCATAGTGCTTCATTTGCATCATATTGTTATGATATGTATGCCTCTAGACTTTTTGATACGAATGAGCATGTTTATTTTGATTGAACGCATCTTTCACTACTTGATTGGTACATGAATGTTGCTGGAGTTAGACGTCTACGGAAGCATGCGAACAACACAAGGAAGAAGAAGAAGCTTGGAGCACAACACACAATACTGAATGTATTACCACTAGAATGTACAAAGATAAGTAGCCCATTAGGGCAATAGGCGTATATACAAGCCGGGGAAAAAAACCTCCTAAAGAGGGAAAAAAGTGCCCCGGCGATCCTAGTGTGTTCACACACATCACTGCCTCTGACTTTCAGTGAAGATGGTGGTGACAAAAGACTGACCAACACCCAAATCAGCCATAAGGCATCTGAGCCACACACACCCAACAGTCGCTATGAAAGTTGCCCTATACTCAGCCTCACAATTGGAAGTGGCCACAATAGGCTGCTTCTTTCTCAACCAAGATATACATGAGCTACCAAGCATGAAGCGAAAACCACTAGTGGATACACGAGTGTCATATCAACCAACCCAATCAAAGTCAGAAAAAGTGCACAAATATGGCTGTCGTGATCCTCCCTTGGGATAAAACAACCCAAGTAGCCGAGTACCACTCAAGTAGCAAAAGCTTCACTTAACCACCTGCCAATGCTTGACTCTTTGGCAATGCATAAACCTGCTCATCTGTGAGACAACAAACTGAATATCTGGCCGAGTAATGCACGAGTAAATCAAGCATCCAACAGTCTGCTAATAGAGAACAACATCAAATGCATCTCTAGCATCATGAAGACTCAGTCGTAAACCTGTTTCCATAGGAGTGGCAATAGGTTTATAGTCTTCAAGGCCAAAATGCTACAATAATGTGTCAATATATTTCGTTTGGCACAAAGCCATTCCACCATCAACATGCATAAATTGAATGCCCAAATAATGATGCAAATGCCCCAAATCAGACATCTCAAATGAGGCATGCAAATCAGCCTTAAAATCAGCAATATGCTTTTGAATAGGACCATTGAGCAGCATGTCATCAACATAGACAACAATGATCAAAAGCACATCATTAGCATGCTTAACATATAAGGTGCTTTCAATTGGATTGTTCTCAAAACCATGTGCAATCAGATAGGCATGTATCTTCTCATACCAAGCATGTGGTGCTTGCCTTAAACCATATAATGCCTTCTTTAATCTACACACCTAGTTTTCATGCCCTTTCTGCACAAAGCCACGCGGCTGAAAAACATACACTTCTTCATGCAACTCACCATTCAGAAATGCAATTTCAATGTCCAACTGATATACATTCCAACAATGATGGGCTGCAAAGCGCACAGATGCTTCGAACAGTAGTCATATTCCTGTAGGTGCAAAGGTCTCATCAAAATCAATGCCTCTTTCTTGTGCATAACCCTTTGCAACAAGCTTAGCCTTATACTTGTCAATTGTTCCATCAAGCTTACGCTTCAACTTGTAAACCCACTTAGTGTCAATGGCATTCTTGCCAGGAGGCAAGTCACACAAAGACCAAGTACCATTCTTCATTATATCATCATATTCAGATTGCATCGCAGCCATCCAATTTTTTGAATTTTGTGCTTCATCAAACAAAACAGGCTCATTCTCATCACAGAGACTAGATGCAGCCATAGCATAGCAATCTGATGCAAAAGAGGCACTATGAGAGCCTGATCGAGTACAATATGACAAAGGTGCATCTAATTTGCTATCACGCAAAGTCTACACCAGCCATTTTGGCATATTTTTTGCCTCCTCAATGTCAGCTCTCTCATCAGCAAGTGCATCATGTAAATCTATATAAAAAATAGGATGATCTGCATCATCACATGGAACCTGCAAAGGCTGAGAAGTTGCCTCATTAGGATCAGCACTAGACTGTCCACCTATAAAAAGAGGAAGTAAAGTATCATACATATCTTTGGAGCTAACAGATGTCTCCTTAATACATGAAAGAAATGGTTGAATAGCATCTTCCACAAAAACAACATCACGGCTAACCATAATGCGTTTATTATGTGGATGATACAGACGATAGCCTTTACTTTTAGAACTGTACCCAACAAAAATACATTTTACTGCTTTATCATCCAATTTTCTGCGATGTTGTTCAGGCACTAATGCATATGCTAGACAACAAAAAACACACAGATGAGCAACAGATAGCTTGCGATCATGCCAAACTTCATATGGAGTGATAGACTGCAATGCTTTAGTGGGACACCTGTTAAGTACATATGCTGCACACATGACAGCCTCAAGCTAGAAACTATGTGGTAAAGCCTAACTCTTGACCATACACCTCGCCATCTCCATGAGTGACCTGTTCTTTTGTTCAGCAAGTCCATTCTGTTGAGGTGTATACGACACTGTACATTGGTGTTTTATCCCACGTTCAGCCAAAAATGCATTAAAATCAGAAGAAATATATTCCTCCTCCCCTCGATCAGAATGGAGGGTGCCCATTTTACATGCTGATAGATTTTCAACCAAAACCAACAACTGTTTGAAGCACATGAACACTTCAGACTTTGCCTTCAATGGATATACCCATGCATGCCTGGAAAAATCATAAAAAAAAGTCACAAAGTAAAGATAATTTCCAAAAGAAGGTGTCTGCATATGACCACAGACATCACTATGTACAAGCTGCAATTTCTGAGTAGCCCAAACTGAACCATCTTTTGGAAATGAGGAACGCTGCATTTTGCCCAAAATACAGCCTTCACAAACATGTTTTCATGGTGCCTCAAGTTTGGGCAAAGAGAACACCATTTCAGATTTCTGCAATCGTAGCAAACTAGCAAAATTCAGATGACTAAAGAGTGCATGCCAAAGCTTTGCATCTGACATAGCCTGAGAATCATGTACTGCACATGCCAAATCATTTACAGATCTTTCATAGTCTATGAGCTTATACAACCCACGACATAAAATGCCAGAAGCAATAATCACATCGCCATTTGACAGATCATGAACTGTACATCTGTCATCAACAAATTTCACAAGCAAGCCAATCTTAGCTAAAGTTGAAACTGTTAATAGATTCTTCTTGATCCTTGGCACAAATAAAGCATCTGACAAAGTGAAAGAACTACCATCAGCAGTAGTCAAAATGGTCTTACCAACTCCCATAACAGGATAAGAGGAGTTGTTGATGCATATAAAAGTAGTCCCTGTAGGGGTGCGCTCGAGTGAAGAGAAGAAACTACGCTGCGAGGTAATATGTTTGGCCACTCCACTATCAAAGTACCAAACATCTGAGTCTACTGCAGACATGCACTACTCATGAGAAGATGGGTCAAAATTGCAAACAATAGTAAACGCGCATTCTTCTTCCTGCACAAGATTAATAGACTCTGTTTTTGGTGTAGAGGCCTCTGCAACAACCATTCCAGCCTCCTTTTTCTTTGCCTCTTTTGCGACCAGTTTTGGACACTTCTTTATGATATGATCATTTCCTTTACAGTACTTGCAAAATAATTTCTGCTTTTCTAATTTCTTCTCATCTTTATCTTCCTTCTTCGAATGTGCAACATTTGCAGATTTCTGCTTACTAGTTGAAGAGCTCCATTTTCCTTTGCCCTTCTGACGAGTCAGGAAAGCTTGATCTATAACATGCATAATGGACCTATTTTGCTTGGACTGATCTTCCTACAATAGAACAAAGACTAACTCCTCAAATGACAAGGCATTTGGATTGGCTTTCATCATCAACTGAAGAGTAGAAGCAAAACTCTGATATGAATTAGGACGACCCTTCAAAACGGTCTGCACAAGTGAGCTATCTGGTATAACCTCATCAACAGAAAACAATTGTTCCTTCAAGTCTTTAATCTTTGTTAGAAAATTATCCATAGAATTCCCTTCATTCATGTGCTCACTCTCCAACTATTTTCGGAGGTAAGCAACACGAGCCTCATTCCTAGCTTGGTACAATATGGTAAGTGTATCCGAAGCATCCTTAGCTATTCTGCAAGAGCGTATGTGAGGAATAATGGCACGTTTGACAAACAAAGCTATCAATGCATGTGTGTGGGCATCTCTGCCATCCCAATGAATTTGCTCTACGCTAGATGCAGCAGAAACCAAAGCACAAACAGGAATCTGTAGAATATCATCATCT
This sequence comes from Ceratopteris richardii, assembly GCA_020310875.1. Classification (NCBI taxonomy): domain Eukaryota; kingdom Viridiplantae; phylum Streptophyta; class Polypodiopsida; order Polypodiales; family Pteridaceae; genus Ceratopteris; species Ceratopteris richardii. Next base: position 95,386,223 of record CM035439.1, read on the forward strand.
TCGACACCTTCTGCATTAGCTTCCGTACCTGCAGTTGTAACAGTTGCAGGTGTGATAGGACGTTTTTCAACACCCTGCACAATGTTCCACATTCCTTTTGCAACCAATACATGTCGCATCATATAAGCCCACAACAGGTAGTTGGTACCATCCAACTTATCCTCAACAGCCAACATACAAAATACATCACTGCTTTCAGCCATGGTCAGTGACTAAAATACCTTGATGCAGAAAATTGACTCTATCCCAAAAAGATGAACAGAACTGCCTAGACAAATTCTGCTAAACCTATAGCAGACTTCGAGACGCTTCTACTGGCGAACCAAAACTGGTATATACCTTTGGCACAAAAAGACAAAATAGCTTGCACAAGCTTTGCAATAGTGCGTTTGGAGGCCAAAATGAGCTTAGATCGCGATTTTGGCACCACAGAGCGAAGATGTTTTGATCTCTGAAACACCTTGAGTATGCTCACCAAATTTCCTGTGAATCTGAGACTACAAATGGAGAGGTGTAGACGACGCCCTAGATGAAACGACAACCTTCTCTGATACCAATTGTTGGAGTTAGACGTTTGCGGAAGCATGCGAACAACACAAGGAAGAAGAAGAAGCTTGGAGCTCAACACACAATACTGAATGTATTACCACTAGAATGTACAAAGATAAGTAGCTCATTAGGGCAATAGGCGTATATACAAGTTGGGGGAAAAAACCTCCTAAAGAGGAAAAAAAGTGCCTCGGCGGTCCTAGTGTGTTCACACGCATCACTACCTAAATATATCAACAACTGCTTGGATTATTTTATCCTAAGGGGGGATTGCTATTGCTAGATTTACATGCTTTTTCTGACTCGGATTGGGCTGCTTGCTATGACACTCGTGTGTCCAATAGTGGTTTTTGCTTCATGCTTCGTAGCTCATCCTATCTTACTTAACAACAAGTAGCCCATTGTGGCTACTTCTAGTTGTTGTTGGAGTTTGAGGTTTGTGGAAGCATGCAAACACCACAAAGAAGAAGAAGAAGCCTGGAGCACAACACATAATACTAAATGTATTAGCAAGAGAATATACAAAGATAAGTAACACATTAGGCTTATAAGCGTATATACAATCTGAGGGAAAAAAACTCCTAAAGAGGGGAAAAAGTGTCCTAGTGATCCTAGTGTGTTCACACACATCACTATCGAAATATATCCACAAATCCCCCCCAAGAGTTATGCACTAAATAAGGAGCTAGCACTCATTTATAAGGAAGTGCCAAGCTTGCATGGAACATAGGGTTCCTCACAACTTCCAGTGTGCTCTAACTGTCAGTGAAGATGGTGGTGACAGAAGATTGACCAACACCCAATTCATCCATAAGGCATTTGAGCCACACACATTCAACAATCATTGTGAAAGGTGCCCTATGCTTAGCCTCACAACTAGAAGTGGCCACAGTAGGATGCTTCTTGCTCAACCAAGATACACATGAGCTATCAAGCATGAAGCAAAAAACATTGGTGGACACACAAATGACCAACCTAATCAGAGTAAGAAAAAGCATGTGAATCTGGCAGTAGTGATCCCCCCTTGGTTAAAACAATCCAAGGGGCAGAGTACCACTCACGTAGCAAAAGATGCGCTTAACTACCTTCCAATGCTTGACACGTGGGCAATGCATAAACCTGCTCATCTCTGAGATCACAAACTGAATATCTAGCTGAGAAAAGCATAAGTAAATCAAGCATCCAACAACCTGCTGATAGAGAACAACATCAAATGCATCTCCAACATCATGAAGACTCAATCGTAAACCTGTTTCCGTAGGAGTGGCAATAGGTTTGCAGTCTTCAAGGCTAAAATGCTGCAATAATATGTCAATATATTTTGTTTGACACAAAGCTATTCCACCATCAACCTGCATAACTTGAATGCCCAAATAATGATGCAAATGCCCCAAATCTGGCATCTAAAATGAGGCATGCAAATCAACCTTAAAATCAGCAATATGCTTCTCATGAGGACTAGTGAGTAGCATGTCATCAACATAGACAACAATGATAAGAAGCACATCATTTGCATGCTTAATGTATAAGGTGCTCTTAGTTGGATTGTTCTCAAAACCATGTGCAATTAGGTAAGCATGTATATTTTCATACCAAGCACATGGTGATTGCTTCAAAACATATAATGTATTTTTCAACCTGCACACTTTGTTTTCATGCCCTTTTTGTACAAAACCATGGGGCTAAAAAGCATACACTTCTTCATGAAAATCACCATTCAAGATTGGATTTAGACGTCTGCGAAAGCATGCAAACAACACAAGGAAGAAGAAGAAGTTTGGAGCACAACACACAATACTGAATGTATTACCACTAGAATGTACAAAGATAAGTACCTTGTTAGGGCAATAGGTGTATATACAAGCCGGGGGGAAAAAGCCTCCTAAAGAGGGAAAAAAGTGCCCTGGCAGTCCTAGTGTGTTCACACACATCACTACCAAAATATGTCAACAAATCCCCACAGGGAGTGATGCGGTGAACAAGGAGCTGGCACTCATGTATAAGGAAGTGCCAAGCTATGTGGAATCAATCCACAAAAGGAAGTAAGCCCAAAGCTTTGTGGAAAGCTTCAAATTTCTCCCTAGCAGAGCCTTCGTGAAAAGGTATGCATGGTTCTCTTGCATGGGCACATATGCCAAGATGATCTCTCCAGCAGAGAAACTCTCCTTGACATAATGATAATGCAACTGCCAATGCGCTCTGACTATCAGTGAAGATGGTGGTGGCAAAAGACTGACCAACACCCAAATCAACCATAAGGTGTTTGAGCCACACACACTCAAAGCTACCCTATACTAAGCCTCACAAATAGAAGTGGCCACAATAGACTGCTTCTTGCTCAACCAAGATATACATGAGCTACCAAGCATGAAGCAAAAACCACTAGTGGACACACGAGTGTCTAGCAACTAGCCCAATCACTGTCAGAAAAAGCATGCAAATATGGCGGTAGTGATCCCCCCTTGGGATAAAACAATCCAAGTAGTCGGGTACCACTCTAGTAGTGAAAGATGCAATTAACCGCCTACCAATGCTTGACACCTAGGCAATGCATAAACCAGCTCATCTGTGAGACAGCAAACTGAATATCTGGCCGAGTAATGCATAAATAAATCAAGCATCCAACAGCCTACTGATAGAGAACAACATCAAATGCATCTCCAACATCATGAAGACTCAACCATAAACTTGTCTCCATAGGAGTGGCAATAGGTTTGCAGTCTTCAAGGCCAAAAGGTTGCAATAATATTTCAATATATTTCGTTTGACACAAAGCTATTGCACCATCAACTTGCATAAAAAGAATGCCCAAATGATAAATGACCCAAATGAGACATCTCAAATGAGGCATGCAAATCAGCCTTAAAATCAGCAATATGCTTCTCATGAGAACTAGTGAGCAACATTCATCAACATATACAACAATGATCAAAAGCACATCATTAGCACACTCAACATATACGGTGCTTTCAGTTGGACTATTCTCAAAACCATGTGCAATCAGATAGGCATGTATCTTTTCATACCAAGCATGTGGTGCTTATTTTAAACCATATAATTCCTTCTTTAACCTGCACACCTCATTTTCATGCCCTTTTTGCACAAAGCCACGGGGCTGAAAAACATAAACTTCTTCATGCAAGTCACCATTTAGAAATGCACTTTTTAATGTCCAACTAATGTACATTCCAACCATGATGGGCTGCAAGTGCACAGATGCTATGAAGAGTAGTCATTCAGCAAGTAGGAGCAAAGGTCTCATCAAAATCAATGCCTCTTTTCTGTGCATAACCCTTTGCAAGAAGCCTAGCCTTATACCTATCAACTATACCATTAGGTTTAGGCTTCACCTTCTATACCACTTAGCGCCAATGGCCTTCTTGCCAGGAGGCAAGTCACATAAAGACCAAGTATCATTCTTCATTATAGCATCATATTCAGATTGCATAGAAGCCATTCAATTTTCTGAATTTTGTGCTTCATCAAATGAAAGAGGCTCATTCTCATCACAGAGACTAGATGCAGTCATAACATAGCAATCTGATGCAAAAGAGGCACCATGAGAGCCTGACCAAGTATGATATGATAGAGGTGCATCTAATTTGCTATCATGCAAAGTCTACACTAGTAATTTAGGCATAGTTTTTATTTTCTCAATATCAGCTCTCTCATCAACAAGTGCATCATGTAAATCTACATTAGAAATGGAATGATCCACATCATCACATGAAACCTACAAAGGCTGAGAAGTTGCCTCATTAGGACCAACACTAGACTATCCACGTGTAAAAAGAGCCAGCAAAGTATCATACATGTCTTTGGAGCTAACAGATGGCTCCTTAGTACATGAAAGTAATGGTTGAATAGCATCTTCCACAAAAACAACATCTCAGCTAACCAGAATGCATTTTGTCTATGGATGATACAGACGATAGCCTTTGCTTTCAGAATTGTACCCAACAAAATTACATTTTACTGCTTTATCATCCAATTTTCTACGATGTTGTTGAAGCATTAATGCATACGCCAGACAACCAAAAACACAAAGATGATCAATCGATGGCTTGCAACCATGCCAAGCCTCATATGGAGTGATAGACTGCAGTGCTTTAGTGGGACACATGTTAAGTACATATGTTGCACACATAATAGTCTCAAGCGAGAAAATGTGTGGTAAAGCCTGACTCTTGACCATAAACCTCGCCATTTCCATGAGTGACTTGTTCTTTTGTTCAACAACTCCATTCTGTTGAGGTGTATACAACACTGTACACTAATGTTTTATCCCATGTTCAACTAGAAATGCATTAAAATCAGAAGACATATATTTCCCCCTCGATCAGAACATGCTGGTAGATTTTCAACCAAAACCAAAACTTGTTTGAAGCACATAAACACTTCGAACTTTGCCTTCAATGGACATACCCATGCATTTCTGGAAAAATCATCGATGAAAGTCACGAAGTAAAGATAGTTTCTAAAAGATGGAGTCTACATAGGAACACAAACATCACTATGAACAAGCTACAATTTCTTACTAGCTCAAATTGAACCATCTTTTGGGAAAAAGGAACATTGCATTTTGCCCAAAATACAACCTTCACAGACATGTTTACCGGGTGCCTCAAGTTTGGGCAAAGAGGACACCATTTCAGATTTCTGCAGGTGTAGCAAACTAGCAAAATTTAGATGACCAAAGCATGCATGCAAAGATTTGCATCTGACATAGCCTCAGAATCATGTACTGCACATGCTGAATCATTCACAATTTTTTCATAGTCTATGAGCTTGTACAACCCACAACATAAAATGCCAGAAGCAATAGTCATGTCTTTGCCTCTTTGGAAGCTAATTTTGGATAGCTCTTAATAACATGATCATTTGCTTTACAGTGTTTGCAAAACAATTTCTACTTTTCTGATTTCTTCTCAACTTTGTCTTCCTTCTTTGAATGTGAGTATTTGCATATTTATGTGTACTGATAGAAGAGCTCCATTTACCTTTGCCCTTCTGAGTAGCCAGGAAAGCTTGATCTACAACATGCATAATAGACCTATTCTACCTAGACTGATCTTCCTGCAACAAAACCAAAAATAACTCCTCAAATGGTAAGGCATTTGGATTGTCTTTCATCATCAAACGAAGAGTAGAAGCAAAACTCTAATATGAGTTGGGAAGACCATTCAAAACAGCCTGCACAAGTGAAATGTCAGGAAAGACTTCATTAGTAGGAATCAACTATTCCTTCAAATCCTTGATCTTTGTCAAAAAATACCATAGAATCACCTTCATTCATATGCTCACTCTCCAATTGTTTTTGGAGGTAAGCAACACGAGCCTCATTCCTAGCTTGATACAATGTGGTAAGTGTATCCCAAGCATCCTTAGCTGTTCTGCAAGAGTGAATGTGAGGAATAATGGCATGTTTGACAGACAAGGCTATCAATGCATGTGCCTGAGCATCTCTACCATCCCAACAAATTTTCTTTGCAGTAGGTGCAACAAGAACCACAACATGAACAGGAATCTGGAGAATATCATAATCTTCGATGCTATCTGCATCAGCTTCAGTACCTATATTTGCAGGTGTAATAGGACATTTTTCAACACCTTGCACAATGTTCCACAATCGTTTTGTGACCAATACATGATGCATCATATAAGCCCATAGTGGATAATTGGTACCATCCAACTTATCCTCAACAGCCAACATATGGAATACATCACTGCTTTCAGCCATGGCCACTGACTAAAATACCTTGATGCAGAAAAATGAATGTATCTAAAAAAGTTAAACAGAATTATCCTGACAAGTTTTGCTAAACCTATAGCAGACTTCGAGACGATTGTATTGGGCGAACCAAAATTGGTATATATCTTTGGCACACAAAGATGAAATAGCCTACACAAGTGCTATGATAGTGCATTAAGAGGTTGAAACGAGCTCAGATTGCCATTTTGACACCATACAATGAAGCCTTTTTTATCTCCTAATCATGCTGAGTATACACACCAAATTTCTTGTGATTTTGAGACTGCAATCGAAGAAGTGTCAACGATGCCCTAGATGAAGCAACGACCTATTCTGATACCAATTGTTGGAGTTAGACGTTTACGGAAGCACCTGAACAACACAAGAAAGAAGAAGAAGCTTGCAGCACAACTCACAATACTGAATGTATTACCACTAGAATGTAAAAAGATAAGTACCTTGTTAGGGCAATAGGTGTATATATAAGCTAGGGGAAAAAACCTCCGAAAGAGGGAAAAAAGTGTCCGACGGTCCTAGTGTATTCACACACATCACTACCAAAATATATCAAGAAGGAATGCAGGTTTAATGTCCAACTGATGTACATTCCAAGCATGATGAGCTAGAAGTTCATAGATGCTATGAACAATAGTCATTCGGTATGTAGGAGCAAAGATCTCATCAAAATCAGTGCCTCTTTCTTGAGCATAGGCCTTTGCAACAAGCCTAGTCTTATACCTATTAACTTTTCCATCAGGCTTATGCTTCAACTTGTATACCCACTTAGTGCCAATGGCCTTCTTGCCAAGAGGCAAGTCACATAAAGATTAGGTACCATTTTTCATAATAACATCATATTTTGACTGCATAGCAACCATCCATTTTTTTGAATTTTATGCTCAATCAAACAAAACAAGATCATACTCATCACAAAGACTAGAGGCAGCCATAGCATAGCAATCTGATGCAAAAGAAGCACTATGAGAGCCTAAACGTTGTATGACTTCAAGTTAAGAAAGATTCTTGAAAAGACCCAAAAAGATTCATTAATGATTTGGGAAGAAATGATAGAGCTAAATCCTACGTCTCAAGCATTATTTTTTACCTATTTAGAGTGAGAGAATTCTTATTAATAGAGGTGCATCTAATTTGCTACCTCGCAAAGTCTGCACCAACCATATAGGCATAATTTTGGCCTCCTCTATATCGGTTCTCTCATCAATAAGTGCATCATGTAAATCTACATCAGAAATGGGATGATCTGCATCATCACGTGAAACCTATTAAGGCTAATAAATTGCCTCATTTGGGCTAGCACTAGACTGACCACCTATAAAAAGAGGCAACAAAGTGTCACACACATCTTTGGGGCTAACTAATGTTTCCTTAGTACATGAAAGTAGTGGCTGAATAGCATCTTCCACAAAAACAACATCATGGATAACCAAAATGTGTTAATTATGTGGATGATACAGATGATAAACTTTGCTTTAAAAAATGTACCCAACATAAATACATTTCATTGCTTTATCATCCAATTTCCTACGTTGTTGTTCAGGCATTATGCATATGCCAGAAAACCAAAGACATGCAAGTGAGCAACAGATGGCTTGCGACCATGCCAAGCCTCATATGGAGTGATAGACTACAATGATTTAGTGGGACATGTGTTAAGTACATATGCTGCACACATTACAACCTCAAGCTAGAAACTGTGTGGTAAAGCCTGACTCTTGACCATACAACGCCATCTCCATGAGTGACATGTTCTTTCTTTCAACAACTCCATTTTGTTGAGGTGTATATGGCATTGTACATTGATGTTTTGTCCACATTTAGCCAAAAATGTATCAAAATTAGAAGACATTTATTCCCCTCCTTGATCAGAACAGAGGGTGCCCATTTTATATGCTGGCATATTTTTAGCTAAAAGTAGAAATTTTTTGAAGCACATAAACACATTGAACTTTGCGTTCAGTGGATACATGCATGCCTAGAAAAATCATCAATAAAGTCATGAAGTAAAGGTAGTTCCCAAAGGAGGGTGTCTGCATAGGACCACAGACATCACTGTGTACAAACTATAATTTTTGAGTAGCTTGAATTGAACCATCTTTTGGGAATGAGGAAGGTTGCATTTTGCTCAAAATAAAACCTTCACAAATATGTTTACCAGGTGCCTCAAGTTTGGGCAAAGAGAATACCATTTCAGATTTCTATAGGCATAGAAAAGTAGCAAAATTCAGATGACCAAAAAACATGCATGGCAAAGCTTTGCATCTGACATAGCCTGAGAATCATAAACTACACATGATGAATCATTCACAATTTTTTCATAGTCTATGAGCTTATACAACCCACAACATAAAATGTCAAAAGTAATAATGACATCACCATTTGATAGATCATGAATTGTACATCTGTTATCAACAGAACTACCATCAACAATAGTCAAAATGATCTTACCAACTCCCATGATAAGATAAGAGGAGTTTTTGGCACATGTGATAGTATTCCTTGTAGTAGTCTCAAGTGAAGTGAAGAAACTATGCTACAAGATAATATGTTTGGTTTCCACACTATCAAAATACCAAACATCTAAGTTTACTACAGACATACACTAGTCATGAGAAGATGGGTCATAAATGCAAACAATAATAAATGCCCATTCTTCATTCTTCAGAAGATTAGCAGACTCTGTTTTGAGTACAGAGGCCTTTGCAACAACCATTCTAGCCTCTTTCCTCTTTGGCTCTTTTGTAGCCAGCTTTGGACAACTCATGATGACATGATCATTTCCTTTACAGTATTTGCAAAGCAATTTTTGCTTTTCTATTTTCTTCTTGTCTCTCTCATCCTTCTTTGATTGTGTAGAATTAGCAGACTTTTGCTTACTAGTAGATGGGCTCCATTTACCTTTGCCCTTCTGATTAGCAAGGAAATCTTGATCTGCAACACACATAACGGACCTATTCTACCTAGACTGATCTTCTTGCAATAGAACAAAGACTAACTCCTCAAATGTTAAGGCATTTGGATTGCCTTTCATCATCAATCAAAGAGTAGGATCAAAACTCTGATATGAATCTGGAAGACCATTCAAAATAGTTTTACACAAGTTAATTCTTATGCAAGATTTCATTAGCAAAAATCAACTCCTCCAAATCTTTGATCTTTGTCAAAAAATTGTCCATGGAATCTCCATTCACGTGCTCACTCTCCAAATGTTTTCGGAGGTAAGCAACATGACCCTCATTCCTTGCCTGGTATAAAGTGGCACATGTATCTCAAGCATTCTTTGTTGTTATGCAAGAGTGAATGTGAGGAATAATGGCACATTTGATAGACAAGGCTATCAATGCATGTGCATGAGCATCTCTTCCATCTCAAGAAATTTGCTCTGGAGTAGTTGTAGCAGGAACCACAACATGAATAGGAACCTGAAGAATATAACCATCTTCAACATCATCTGGATCACCTTCACTAGCTATAAAAGGAGTTGGCCACCATGGACACGTCTCCAAACAACTTCAAGATACAAAACATGTCTAATATGGGAATAGCTCTAGAATACTCACTTACCTACGACCTTTAAAACTATGACGTGCAAAGACCATGTTCTTGCTTGAGGGGCTTGCAAGTCCTTCGATTCCCTCCCCCATTGGATTTTGCATTGTAGTATATTTTAAGACGTCTTTAGCACTCTTATGATAGCTCAAGATTCCTAAACATCCCATATGTATCCTAGGATTACATTCCTAGGTCAAAGATCTATTTTTCAATACATAAGTGATTTTCCCCAAAAGCCCTAAATTAAGGAAGTCAATCTTTACGCTTCTACAATTCTCATTCTTATATTTGTCAATTGGCTAATCCCAACTTGTGTAGTTTCCCCGGCCCAATGCTTGGTCACAAATATAGCTTCAAAACCCTAGTTTCAAAAAGGCAACTTCCTTGGAGTAGGCAATCAAATTTTACATTTTGGCTCTTTTGATATGGTTTTGACACTAGAAGTATCAATGGTATGTTCCATAAGTGTTGATGAATGATCCAAAGATGTTCTACCACAATTTGAGTTGAATTTTGCAAAGGAAAATGGGAGTTGGAAAATCCTAAATTGCAATTTAGGACTTCTTCTTTCCACTCAAAACTTCTCAATAGCCTCTCTAGTGTCATTCAACATAATATCAAAATCAAGACAACATCAAAGCCAATGCCTCAAAAGCTCAGAAGTATTGGAACACTTCAGCAAGAGGTTGTGCTAAATGAAGTAAATAGAATTATAAAGGCTGGTTTCATTTACCTCGTTTCAAAATCAAAATGGGTGTCTCCTATAGTAGTTACCCCAAAAAATAATGATAAATGGAGGGTGTGTAAACTATAAACCTTTGAATGCAACAACAAAGAGAGATCATTTTTCACTACCCTTCCAAGATGAAATTCTAAATGAAGTTGTAGGTCATGAAAGCTAGAATGTATGTGATGGATACTCATGATACTTTCAAATTCAGATAGTTGAGGAGGACCAAATAAGAACACATTCATTACATCCTGGGGATATTTTTCTTATGTGGTAATGGATTTTTGCCTAAACAATGCACCTAAAACGTTCCAAGGGTTTATGAACTCTATTATTCAACCATTCTTTTGATCCTTCATAAGAATCTAGATGGATTACCTCTTCATATATAGTACTAGATCTATGCATTGTCAAAAGATTGAAGAAGGCATAAAGAAATTGTATGAGCTTGGAGGTCAAGTAAATCTTGATAAGTTGCATATTGCCAAGAAATAGGTAGTTCTCCTTAGACATCTCATATCACAAAAGGGGATTTAAGTTGATCCTTTCAAAGTGGAAGCCTTATTGGATCTACCTCCTCCAACAACAACAAGACAGACCTACACTCTTGTACAAAAGGCATGATACCAAGTTCCAGCCATGATGGGAAGGACTATTTTTTATCAAGAAAAACTTCAAGAATGGAAGTCATCAACTCATGGATCTATCATGGCAGGTGCACAAGGTGAAGTTCAATAAATGGAGGCTAAAGAAATACTAGAAAAGGGTAGAACAAAACAACAAACGGGAATAAAAATCAAGGGAGACATATTAGTTAGTGCTACATGAACATGACCCTCCTTGGACATCGAAAAACTCTTTGAATGCTAGAGATGGCAATGCCTCTAACCGAGGCTTAGGGACTATTTTGTGAAACCCCTCCATACTAATACCTTATGTGTAGATATGTATCCTTATAATATTTTTATTTTTCAAACCTTCATGGAAGCCATAAATATTTGTATTTGAAAGAAATAAAAATTCAAGAACAAGGTGGGCCCTACCTCAATAGAAGTAACAAGCCTTACCTACGATGAATAGTAGAATCAAATCCTAAGATAAATATGGAGTGGGATAATTAGCTTTTCTAACCTCATATATTTAATCTTGATGAACTCTCCCTTTTGAAAGAGTCCAAACAACGTTCCAAAGAATCAAGACCCACCATTAATGTTTTAGTCTTACACAAAAGATTCTTGATAAATGGGCATATGTGATTAACTTTTGGGAATAAAATAAAAAATATAATAATCCAAATGCTCAAATTATGATATCAAGGCCATTCCCATGAAATGGAGGTTTTATGTTTTTTTAATCAATCACTACAAAAGTATCCAAGATATGACCATATTGGATCCCTAGAAGGTAGGATGTTCTTTTCCTAAAAATTAGGATTCATCACACTTAAGTGCGATAAGTGATTTATTGAGAGATATGAGTGGGATTCAAATTCAAATTTAGTGCAGAAGATCTCGTGCTTTGTTGCTTGTTTCATGATGCTCCAAGTGTCAACAAAAGATTAGGTTCATGTGCCCCCAAGGTTGGAGCTTTATTTTCAACAAGAGGGTGGGAAAATGGTAAAATTATGACCCAAACAAAGCATAAAATGATGAAAAAAAGAGGCCCCTCTCAAAGAGCAAAAAGCAACACCACCAAACTCAAGCACCAACACCACAAACATCTCCAAAACCACCATCAACGGAAACATTAAGACCTCCACCTAGTGCTTTGATACCATGTAGAGAGTAGACATTCACAAGCAAAGTGGAAATAAGATTTTACTCACGAAATTAAAAACTGTGCAAAAATCAAAGTGATTATACCAAGAAATGGATAAGCTCACATTGATTAGAATGAGCTTGCCAAGAGCATGAAGTGGGATCTCCAAACTTCTAAGGAAGTACAAAGTGGGGAAGAGGCCCTCCTTATAGAAAGTATGAGGAGGCTCTTCAAATTAGATCAAATGTGGGACAAATCTCTTTAAAGGAGAATCAATAGAAAGTAGAAGGAAATGGCAGGGTACCCAAATACAATGAAATACAACTAAAATAATGTGAAATTGAGTATCTTATAGATACAAAAGAGAGTTTCACTCATACAAATAGGAATTCAAAGGAAATGGATGAGCTCATGTCATCAACAACATACATGCACATCCATAGATGTGGATTCATGTATACACATAAAAACCCACATTCAAGTTGGAAATCAAGCTCCAGATAGGGCATATTCATAGAGAGTTAATACTCTAATTCAACCAAGACTAGAAAGATCAAATTGGAAAATGAACGCAACAATCTAAGGAAGATATCTAGCAGCAACATTAATGACTATGTTTTGAAGACCAAAAGGGTGAGTGATGCATTGGGATCCATAGTTTTTCACACAAATGATGATGATCTAGTTACATACACATTGGATGGACTAAGGGACGATGAGAAATGGAAGGTTTTCACCACTTTTTATCTGAGACATTTAACAATTGCTAACCTTGATGCTCACTTAGGAGATGTACATTGGAGGTTCAAGGGCAAAGGGCAATGAGATTGCAGCATTTTATGCAAGAAAAGGAAGAGGTAGAGGAAGAAATCAATGCAAGGGTGGAGGAAAGGAAGAGAAGCAAATGGAGACTCTAACCAAGAGCAAGGTGAACTTCTTTACTAAGAGGAAGGGGGAAGTATAGAGGAAGAGAAGGAATTATCAAACTTGAGACAAAAACACCTCATATGGATGCTACATATGTGTCAAATATGGCCACTATGCAAGAGATTCTTGCCAAAATGACAAATGCAACTCATCATATAGAGGGAGAGATAGTTATGCCTCTACTTCAAATAAAAATGAAAGCATGTTAGCCATGTACAAGTGACTGATTACAAGACAGGGGTATCAAATATATGGTATATTGATAGTGGATGTAGCAATCACATGATCTCGAACAAGGACTTCTTTTGAAGCACTCAGTTACTATAAAGTAAAGGGCATGTGGAGATAGGTGAATGCTATTACACATATAGGTGATGTCATATAAGATGCTTCTCATAAGGATGCATCTTTGAAAGATGTTATTCATGTTCCCACAATTACAAAGAATCTTGTTTCAATGGGTCAAATGGTTGAAAGAGGACTGGAGTTTAAGTTCTATGAAAAACAATGCTTTGTAGAGAAACCTAAAGAGGGATTTAGATTGGTGGCCAAAGTAAGAAAGAAGGGAAGGGTATTCACTTTGGATGTGAAGCTAAACTTCAACCACATAGCCTATTTAATATATGTGAATAGGAAGGTAGTGAAATTGGATCATTGGCACAAGAGATATGAACATATGAGTACTTAGAGGTTGAAAGACATGGAGAAGAAGAGGTTAGTATTTGCACTTCCAAATATTTATAATCAATCTCAAGAATTTTTTTAAAGCTTACCAATTGCGTAACCAAATGAGGTTATCATTTAAGAAGAGTAATTTTTTGAGTTATCATCCAATTGATTTGGTTTATAAAGATGTTTGGGAACCTTACATAGGAGATTCTACATGTAAGTAATAGATACTTTGTAGCCTTCATTGATGATTTCACAAGGAGGACTTAACTTTAATCCATGAAGCATAAACTAGATGCCTTTTGTTACTTCAAGAATTTCAAGGTTCTTGCAGAGAAGGAATTTGATAGGTATATCAGATGTTTAAGGTCAAATGGAGGGAGCAAATACTTCTCCCACAAGTTATCTTACTTATTGGCATCTAATTTCATGAAAAGACAAATAACATGCAGGAACACACCTCAACAAAATGGTGTTTTAGAAAGGAAAAAAGGCTTCATTGTTGAATGTGCTAGGGCTATGATGAAGGAGATAGGAATGCCAAATTATTATTTGGAAAATGCACTAACTATTTCCATATACATCATGAACAAAGCACCCACATTACTTGTACATGCATCAATGCCTTATGAAGTTTAGCACAATAGAAAACCATATGTACCACATGAGTGTTTGGTTGTACTTGCTATGTCTTAATGCCAAGTGATAGAATCAATGATAGAGCATAAAGCTATGTGATCATAGGGTATGTACATGGAAAAAAGGGACATAGATGGTAAAATCCCATAAGCAAGGACCTAAAGGTATCAAGGGATACCAGAGTTGATGAACTTATTCCTTTGTAATCTTCAAGTTTATATATGTAGGAAAATGAAGGTCATGAAGAGAGATTTTCAAGCCGACATGCATCTTAGAGTGGAGATAGTCCTACATCAAGTCAACAAACTAATGCAAGGAAAAAAAAAACTAAGACCACAAAGATTGAAGAAGATGAATATTTGTGGATAGAACTCAATGAAGATCATCATCCAAAGAAAGGGGCAACTTCAAAGGCATACAATAGGAATCTAGATCAATGGAAATGTGAAGCAAGATTTTTTAATAATGTAAGGTATCCACATGAGAGGATTAGATATTATTCATTTATGGATAGGAACTTTGGATATATTAGAGAAATTATTGAAGAACCTACATGCTTTGAAGAATCAAACACGTGGAGGGAATGGAAAGAGGGTATATAAGACGAAATTCAAGCATTGGAGGACAAAAACACCTGGAAATTAGTTCCAAGGAATAAAGACATGAAGGTTATTGAAATAAGTGGGCGTACAAGGTAAAGAAGCAATGAGATGGTAGCATTGCTAGGTATAGCCTCCAAGAATTGTAGCTAAAGAACTGGCCGAGACATATGATATAGATTACGAAGAGAAATTTGTTCATGTAGAAAAAATGGCTACCATTAGAAAAATCATTGAGATTGTAGTTTAAATTATCTAAAGATGAACTTGATGTGAACAATGCTTTCCTAAATGGAGATTTAAAGGAAGTAATCTACACTGACTAACCATAACAGTTTGACGATAAAACTGAAATTGATTCTCTTTGTAGGTTGAAGAAGGTACTATATGGTCTCAAGCAAGCTCCAAGGTCATGGAATCAAAGTATTGTGGACTACTTTATAAATTGTACATTTATAAAAAGAAAGGTTGAGCCTCCATTATTCTACAAAATAGAAGGTGAATCTTTGTCTACTTATGTATGTATCGAGATAACTTGATCATTACAGGAAACCATGAAAAAGGAATCAAGGACATCAAGAGAAGACTCAAGAAAGAGTTTAAGATATAAGACCTTTGAGATCTAAGGTCTTTCATAGGTATTTAGGGCATATACAAAGACAATGTTATATCTCATGCAAAGGAAATACATCTTTGATGTACAAAAACATCATGGACTTAAACGTTCCAAACCATTGAGCAATCCTATGGAAGTCAATATAAAGTTGGCTTTAATTGAACTTCACGAAATTCAAGATGGACTCCTATATAGGTCCATAGTGGGGTCTCTAAATTGTGCCACTATTACAAGACTTAATGTAGCATATATAAGTTGGTGTGGTATCTCAATTGATGCACACACCTAGAGTTCCTAACTTATAAGCCACCAAGGGAGTGCTTAAGTATCTTACAGGGACTTTGAATGAAGGCCTTTACTATGCTTTTGAAGATGGATGGTAGGTGAAACCATACATAGATATCGGTTGGGATGTATCCAAACGAGATAGGAGAAGTACAATTGGATTTGCAATGATGCTATGCAAGAAGGTGATCTCATGGATGCCAAAAAAGCAAGCAAAAGTTTCTTTATCCTAAACAAAATCTAAATATAGAGCATTGGCACAAATAACTTGTGAGACCATGTGGCACAATAAGCTTATGGTTGAAATGAATTTGTAGGTTAATCAATATGGCAATCATGTGTGACAACATGAGTAGTGCATATCTATCTACCAATCCTATGTTCCATGCTTGGAGTAAGCATATATATATATATATATATATATATATATATATATATATATATATATATATATATATATATATATATATATATATATATATATATATATATATATATGTGTGTGTGTGTGTGTGTGTGTGTGTGTGCATTATCACTACAGCGAAGAAAAGATGATGGATAAGAAGGTGCAATTCCCACGTATAAGTATCAAATATGAGTGTAAACTATGTTCACCAAAGAATTGGACTCAACCAAGTTGTTAAAGTTCAAAAGAGACATTGGAAATTATTGCTATTAACATAACTTGCATTAACAAGGTCATATAGTCTTCATTGAGTGACCAAATGATGTTGGGTTCATTCCATAGGAACTCAAAGAAATGGTGATTTGAGTGAATGGAGGCATCTATGAGTATACCTATGAGGCCATTCATGCTTCAAAGTTGCTAGACAAGGTTTTGAGTTCTCCCATCTATTCATGGATACATAAATGTATTCATACATGCACACACACTCATACATGTGGACACATAGGAATATATATAAATACAAGAGAAATTTTGAATATGATTGTGTTTTCACATATAGTTCAAATAGAAGTTTGGAAAGAGTGGCATGTGCATGAACTATTTGTGCACATGAATATGGGATATTTTTGCATGTTGGAACCATGCGAATGATATTATGTGTATAATGAAAAAAGAAAAAGAAAAGATATGGATCAATGAAGGATAACCTGGAAGAAAGTACATTCAAGAGTACGCTTGCGTTTTCTAACATAGATCCTCTTAAGTTATTGATGTCTCTAAATTCATTATATCCTGTATTAAGTTATTGATTATGATTCCAAAAAAAAAGGACCACTTGATAGCATTACCAACATAAGAAGTTTCCTGATTTTAGACATGAAGGAAATGGGATGCTTACTCAAGCTTGTTGTTTGTTAGAGGAAACCTTTTTTCGAATACTTTTACAAAATAAAAAATTTACATGCCACTAAAATGAATTTAAAATAATGTGCTTTTGTAAGGACGTATAGAAATCTCAAAATTAGAATTCTCACATTCCCATTCAAGCCAAGTAAGTTATTGTACATCAATATCCTTCATATTTACAATGTCTTTGAGCCTCTCCAACTTGGTTGCATCCATGGAATTGGTCATAATCTAAATCACCTACTTAGTTTTGATGTAGTTGATGTCCACCTTTTGGCTAGAGCCTTCTTTCTAATGAAGTGATAGTGAGCCTCTATTTGCTTGCTTGTTGCATGAAACATTGGGTTGTTGGCAAGGTAAATGCTTGAGATGTTATCCAAAGAATATGAACTCTTCAACCTACACATCCATGTATTTGAATATTTTCTTCAGACATGATCTCACATGTAGCAAGGTTTAACTCTCTATATTCATATTCTCTAGAAGATAAAGCAACTATGGGTTGCTTCTTAAACATCCAAGAGATGACTTTTGAACTTATCGTAAACACATAGTCAGATGTACTCCTTCTCTCCTCCCTTGAGATATCCCAATCAACATCATTAAAGTACCTCCAAAGTAATCCATTCGTGGTCAAAGATGACTCCAAATGTGAAAAAAAGTGAGTGGAACCATCTCAATCATATTTTGTGTTGTGTGTTCCGACATGAAAATGAGTTCTTCTATACCTATCTTCCATAAAACAATTTGTCCTTGAAGTATGCTTTAGAAAGGATGGAAAATTTTGGTTGTCTCCATATGTGGCTTCTTAGTTGAGTGCATAAATTGACTCAAAATAGTCACACTATTGCTGATATCTACCCTTGTAAGAGTAGCATAATTGAGACTTCCAACTAGGCTTCAATATCTTGTCATATTTGATTGTATAGCCTATATCCCCTTTGATTTACATCTCCCTTGCGATCAATTTTCCCTCTAATTTGTGAAGGTATGTGTGCACATGCAATGCATCCGAATATCATGCAAGCATTGAAGCTTCATCTTCTTCCACTATAAGCTTTATAAGGTGTCATTCCTTTCAAGGATATATGTGGCAATGGATACTACCTCTTCCAATGGATAATTGGGAAACTTCTTTTCATTAAGCATGGACCTCACTGCTTCTACAATGGTTCTACTCCTCATTTTTGCTACACCATTTTGCTTTGGTATACATCTCATTCCAATCTCTATTTTGATTCCCATCTATTTTAAGGAGTCAAACTTATGGGAGAAATATTCTTTCCCTCCATCAAGAACTTAGCCTCTTCAATGTTCTACCTATTTGATTTTCTACAAGTGCAAGATACTTCTTGAAACAAGAAAAATCTTCATCTTTATGCTTGATGCAATCTAATATGGTCCATCTACTACAATCATCAATGCAATATAGATAACATCTTGACCGTGAGATCGATAGTTCCTTGCTTGGTCCTCAAACATAAATGTGGAGAAGCTCTAAGATGTCTCCATCTATGTATCACTTTTTTGTGAAAGGTTGCTTGTGACACTTCCCAAATTGATATGCACTGCATTTGTAAATCATGTGTTGTTTTGTGATATTTTGTAGTCCAAGTACAATTTGATCTTTGTTTATTTGTTTTAAGGTCTTATCTCCAATGTGAGCTAACATTTTGTGCCAGATTTCTAAATTTGGTAGAGTTTATGTGCCATAATTGGACAAGGATATCTTTTTTCTGTCTTGGAGTTCAAAGATGAATAATCTACCTATCTTTTCTCCTTTGGAAATCTTCTTGAATCCTTGGTATGGATCTTCTACATGTTGGGGATGTAAGGGTCATGTGACCTTACCCCCATATTCATATATATACATCATATATAGAGCATTGCCTCAAGAGAGATCATTATGTGGGTTTCGAGGCTCCCACGCATGTCCGCGCGTCTCTCCTCTCTTCTCTCTCCCTCCATCGCTTCCGTCCTCCTCTTGTTCTGCACACCAAAGCCCTTCATTGGTATCAGAGCATGCTGAAGGCTAATGTGCAAGAAGCTTCAATGGAAGCTTAGGTGAGAATAGGTAGAAGTGCAGGTCGGCATCTCTTGACAGCTGTTCAGTATTTCGGTCATAACTCGAGCTAGGAAGCTCGGATTGATGCGTTTTAAAGTTCTGTGTGTAGCTAACACAGAGAGCTACAACTTCACAGAAGGGCGCAGAACTTGGTTCGGACTTTTGAAGTGCCGAAAATTCAAAAAACGCAGAGTATTGTAGAAGGCGAATCTACATTGAGTAGGACAGCAGGTCGGTTTTTTTGTCATAACTTGAGTTCTTTAGCTCGGAATGCGACGATTCAACTTGCTGCTTGTAGCTTGGAAAGATAGCTACAACTTTGTAGAAGAACTCAGATCCAGATTCTGAGTTTTAGGTTGCTGAAATTGCAGAATACAGAGCAGTACTATTGTAAGTGAAATTGAAATTGACACGAGGTGCTTGTTTTGAGCATATATTGAGCTACACACCTCCGATTGAGGTGTTCTTTATGTCGTTACGTAGCCAAGAAGTGGTTCTTCAAGTTTGCTGAAGAGCAAAAGTTCAGATTCAGAGGTTATCACCTCTGAAACAGCAAAACACAGAGCAGTACAGTTTTGCCCAAACAACCCTAATTCCACTTGGAGGTTGAATTTACTTTGGAACTTCTTCGAGAGAGAATTTTTGGTGTGGTAGCTCCTCCATATGAGAGTAGAGCATGATCTTGTCACGTGTTTGACATGTAAGATGACATTGTGGTATACTCTTTTTTGAGGTTTATGTCATCATGAGTTCGATCATGGATGTATAGTGGCATTGTGGTTTATATCTTGCTTATGCCATTTGGTTATGGATTTACTTGCCGGTTGCACATACTTTTGTGAGAGTTGACATTGGATCTTAGTTGGTACTTGTATCCTTGTTTTCTTTGCAGGTACATGATCCAGATTGGAGCCTCAGTTACACATTCGTTTGTCACCATTATTAGCATTTGGTCATTGATTGATATGTATTTGTCAGTGTGATTCTTGGCATATGTGGATGGTGATTCCCACATGGTTATTTTGGTTCTAGAGTCCATTTTACAAAGGAGATGCTGCCGAAATTTCGACAGCTTTTATGCTAGAAAGGAGCTCTAGTGGATCTTGAAGCTTGTGTGATAGCTTTGGATCATTGTTGATCTCCATTCACTTGGACTTGATCACACATTGTTCGTGACAGGTTGGACCATCTTGTAGGATTCATTCTTGAGTGGGAGGTGCATCACCATTGTATTGGCGTGTATTGCCATTAGCTTTTTGGCACATGTAGTTGCCATTATCTTTGCTTGGATCAGTGACAGGTGGTGAGAGGTTACTCATTGTTCTTTCATTATTGGTTATCTTGTTTGATTGCTCAGTTTATAGGGGATACTCTGTCGAAATTTTCCCAGGATTCTTTCACATCTACTTGATCACTTTGGAGACTTGGTGAGCAGGCTTATGCTCATGGTTTTATGTGCATGCTAGATGCATGGTTATGTGACAGGTGGTTCACATGGTTTTCTTCTCCACAGAGACATATGTGATGTGAGTTATGCATATGGATATGCATCTGTGATCCTATTGAGGATAGAGTATTGTTCGAGTCTCTTGTTACATTGCTAGTCTTGGATTGCCAGCATGGTGTCTTCTCGATTCGATGGGACTGACTTTCCGAGCTGGAAAGCTCAGATGTGGCATACATTGGTTCGTGCAGGGTTACACATGTATGTGCATAGAGATGCACAGAGGCCTCGTGACATGCCCGACCACGTATGGATGGATATGGATGCATTGGCCAGCTCCACTATCCGATTACAGCTTGTGGATTCTATATATGAGTCTGTTATGTATGAGGAGACGAGTAGTGCATTATGGCAGAGACTACATGATATGTATGCGAGTCCATTGACTCATGTGAGACATAGATCACATCGACGACTTCGATGTTGGCATTGTGGTCATGAGGGCCATATTCGACGACGTTGCTTCAGGCGGATGCGACGACGACATCAGAGACATGCACGTGATGTAGATCAGGTAGTGGTTTCAGGAGAGTCTATGGTAGTTGATTATGCCAGTGATGGTGATATCACTTTCTCCTATGGTTCATCTCATGATTCCTCTTGCTCATTAGATAGCACACATATGGCTTGGTTGCTTGATGCATTAGCCAGTTTTCATGTTACTCCACATCGTGAGTGGTTTTGTCGATTCTCAGGTGAGAGTCGTGGATGTGTGCACATGTCTGATGGTACGGCATATGACATTGAGGGTACAGGAGATATATGCCTTATGCTACCTAGTGGAGCATCACTTATACTCAGACATGTACGCTATGTGCCTTCATTCCCTATGAGCTTGATTTCAGTTAGCCAGTTACAAGAGAGCAGATGTTATGCATTCCTTGGCGAGCATCATTTTCAGTTGCAGTTGGGACAGCTTATGCTTGTCAGAGGTGCCAGGATTGGGCACATGTATCCACTGCAGGTACTTCGTGTGAGAGACAGTCTCGTCTCAGTGGGAGTTCAGCCTTATGTGCGGTGTGAGACTCATCATGTCTCATTTTGTCTACCTACAGATAGGTCTATGGACATTCTTGATGCACATGTATGGCATGATTCAGATGCTCAGATGGATGCACATGTAGAGCATGTTTTGGATGCTCATGATGCTTATGTAGAGCATGGTTTGGTTGATCATATGGATGCTCATATGGAGCACATTTTGGATGATCAGTTGGATGCTTTAGAGCATGATCTGGATGCTCATATAGAGCATTGTAATGATACTCAGTCAGAGTTTGATCATTAGTTTGACCTTGGTGTTGATGTTGTGCAGTTAGCTCATGTGGAGCATGATGATACACTTGGTGTGGTAGATCATGATAGCTCTTATGATACACAGTGTATACTAGAGCATACTAGCTCTCAGGATGCACAGCTAGATACATCCTTGGTTGCGAGCATGGCTGATTTAGATGCTGAGGAGTCAGCAGTTATGCAGTCATTCTTGGATTCGCTCATGCCAGATGTTGACACAGATATGTCAGAACATGTTAGTCTTGATGATGGTGCTTTGGATGCCTTGGATACAGGCATGGCCGACATGCTTAGGTTAGCCAGGATAGCACATGTTTCGTCAGCATTCGGGAGTCTGATGTATGAGTTGTTATGCTCGAGACCAGACATTGCAGTTGCTATTGGAGCATTTGCACTTGGAGTTGTCAGTCGTTCGATGATTGACATAGGCATAGAGCGAGTGGGAGCTTTGCAGGAACTTCATCAGTTCTTGCATCAGTCAGATATGAGCTCGACTCTTGTCGATATGAGTCTAGAGCAGTTTGAGGTGCATGGATACACCTTGTTCGAGGCAGTTGGTGTAGGCTGATCAGTATGGGTTGAGATCCGGACTCTTCCTATACATTATTGTATAGTCCTACATCATTCTTTGTATATGTTACCACTTATGGTCACATTGACCCTTAAGTGGGAGATTGTTGGGGATGTAAGGGTCATGTGACCTTACCCCCATATTCATATATATACATCATATATAGAGCATTGCCTCAAGAGAGATCATTATGTGGGTTTCGAGGCTCCCACGCATGTCTGCGCGTCTCTCCTCTCTTCTCTCTCCCTCCATCGCTTCCGTCCTCCTCTTGTTCTGCACACCAAAGCCCTTCACTACATAGGCTCTGTACTTTGTAAAACTTACCTCTAATCACTTCTCCATAATATATCCTACACTTATCAAATTTTTGGTGATGCTAGGCACATAGATAAATCTACTTAATAAGTTCATATTACCATTTGATGCCTTCACATTTCCAATCTTCTCCATAGGGCCTTACATCATCTCTTGTTTCTTGTTCTTGGGATGTTCCAAATTTGAGAGTAGTTTTACATTCCTTTCTAGATGAATTTGATATCTAGAAGCAATATAGAATACATGTTCATCTGATTTACCTTCTTTCATAGTCATACTCACTAGTAGAAGTTAGTCTTCTTGTGATTGATCATCAATGTAGTTGTTATAGTCTCTTCTTTCTTTCTAAACTCCTTGATATTTGTTTTTGAAGTTGTTATTGCCATTGTAGCCATAGTTTTTGGTATATCTATTCTACAAGCTCCATAGCTTCTTCTATTTTATTCTCTTCCTCTCTGGCTCCTTGGATTCTTGAAACAATGTTCAATAATATGATTTGTAAGTCCTAATATGGCACAAGGTGAGGATCTTTGAGAACTTCCCCTGTATTGTCTACCTCCTCTACCTCTTCTTCTTGAAGTTCTCCCTCTACCTGCAAAGTTAGCTAGGGAGATACGTGATTCTTCATCATACTTCTTTCCTTTTACTTTAGAATATTTATGTCTACCTTTATCAGTGTATGGGGTAGAGGATTGATTACATTTTTATGTTTCTCCATTCTTATGGGTTAAGAGTTTTCCCATGAGTGTGGCGAAATCTTGTACTTGCATTTCCATGTATAGGTCCATGGCAGTGGTGAATGTTTCCCACTTGTCATCTACGTTGATTCCATTGATGACTTGTTTGAATATTTTCTCTTCATCTATGATCTATCCAATGCTTCCTAATTGATCAACTATGTCCTCTATCTTGGTGACAAAGTCAATGACACTGCTTGGATTGCTCTTGAAGGAGGTGAACTCCACCAACAATTGATTCTTCCTATCCTTAGTGCTTCAAGTGCTCAAGTGCATTCTAGGTATCCTATGAAGCATTCCAACCCCTAATATTTGGAAGTAAGAAATCAATGATAGATTTTAGTATATCTTAACTTTCGAAAGCATCTTTTGCACACCATGTATTCAACCTCTCTTGCTTTGATACTACTGTGAGGAGGTGATACCACTGTGAGGAGGTGATACCACTATGAGGAGGTGATACCACTGTGATACCATTGTGAGGAGGTGCTTTGATACCACTATGAGGAGGTGCGTTGATACCACTGTGAGGAGGTGCTTTGGTACCACTATGAGGAGGTGATGACAAAGTACATAGATGAAATGGTCTTTTCAAATAGTTTTTCTAGACCTACCCATTTTGTTCTTGGACATAATAATAAACTTCATAATCTTGTTAATGATGCATAGAAATGACCACTGTTCTTTGGAGAAATGTTCTAAAAAGTTTGTGTCAAGGTAGGCTATTCGCAGATTATGATCATGAAGAGAAAACCTTCTATTTATGGAAGAAGGAACTAAAAAATGTGTTCACTGTGCTTAATGTGCTATGAATTGATCAAAATTCATTCACACATAAGCTATTGCAAGTTATATCTTGCGTGCAAAGTGCCTAGAATGTGAACAATATACTTAATAAGTCACATGTGTGATCCCAACATTTTAAGAAGATGAGAATGCACATACACAATCATGGATATTGACCCATATCTCTGCATAGAGAGCTTTAATGATCGAATACTTGCACATTAAATTTCACAAGGGTGTTACCTTCATGATCCATGCCTTGTTTGAGATATTGAAACCATAGTTTCACTTTGATGACTCTAAGAAATTAGAAAATATGAACAATAGACAATCAGCAGTACATAGTAGCTCAAGATGATGATGAAACTTCAAGTATATGTATTGATATGTAATGTAAAATGCTTGGAGGTTTTGTAGGACTTTTATGGATATGAGGAAAGCACACTAAGCACTCTTGAAGTGAATCAGAGCTTAGTCTCTATCTACAACTTTTTCACTAAAATATATATAAGCTTTTTTCCCATGATTCTAGTTGTTATGTGTTGATGATTTTACCAACAATAAAATCATCTTTTCAACAAAATTTTTGAATATTTAATTCAAATAGGACTCATGGATTTTAGTTTTTAGACTAAAAAATGCACTATTTGAATATAAAACTAATCACTAATAGTCTTTGGCCTTGATTCTTTGGCTTCCTTTCATGTGTCTCCAATGTGTAAATCAACACTAAGTCTCCTTCTTTGATACCTTTTTCGTTCATGTGGTTGTCATAGTAAGGCTTTTTACACCTCTTAGAAGCATGTATTCTTGCTAATTCTCGCATTCCTATTTCTTTCAAAATTTCCAATTGATCATTCTTTTTAAATAACTTGCATCTCGTCCACTCATAGTCCTTTGCAACTTGTGTTATCAAGAATTATGAAACCTATTACGAGAATAATGTTTTATCCATACATCATGTCAAATGGTGTAGCTCCCAACGCATTCTTGTATGAAACTCTATAGACTCAAACAACATGATGGATTTGTTTTTCCAATCAGACCTTCTATTGTTCACTAACATGGTAAGTATGATATAAAGAATCTTATTTGAGGTCTTAGCTTCTTTGTTTGCATGAAGATGGTATCAAGTGGATTTCTTATGTGTCACCAAGATTTCATTTACCAAAGATTCAACCACTTTGATGATGAAATATGTACGTTTATCACTACAATTTCTATAGGTAAACCAAGTCTCAAGGAGATTTATTGGAATAACAACTTTTCACTAGTTTATGCATCACTTCATTGAGTTTCTTTTGCCTCTACCCACTTGGTTAAGTAATCTCTAGGGGTCTAATGAAGTCAAGGCCCCATTTTGTGAAATTTGTGCCTCCATTCCTTGACCTCAAAAGCATGAAATTGCACCTAAAATGGTATTAGTTTCTCGGTAGGTCTCACACTTTTTGATAGATCATTCCACGTCCATGTGGAGTATTGGCCACGAGGAGGTCAAGGAGTAAAATCATTTTTGCTATTAAAGTAGGAGGAAAGTGTCTTCCTCCTACTACTACATGAGTTTTTTCTAGAATAGTCAAATATTCAAAGTCATGAAATTGCATAAATGTAGGAATTTGCATGTTCCCCTCCAATACAATTATCAAATTATTATTCTATAATCTCTGATCTCTTCATCGAGTGCTCGCTTTGTTGCACTAGTGATGTTTACAACGTAAGTTCCATGTTGCATATACTTTGTTATAGGCTTACTCCAATCTTGTTCTATTGTGACTCAAGGTACAAGGTCACGTGTTTTGGGAGTTTGACATGGTTAGAAATTTAACATGCTTATGTTTATGTATATACTTCTCTATTCTAGGCAAATAAATTCCATCTCTCAAATTTTTTAGACTTTGTAACTGAGATTAATGTGTCCTAACAACTTCACATGTGATTTTCTCACCAACCCAAGTCTTGCTTCATCATCTACACAACAAAGGAGTATACCCTAATAGTTGTGGTAGCATAAACGTCCTATGATGATCTGAAACTTTGTGGTCTCTCAAACTTAGTTTGGGATCTTGGGAATGTTTTCATGATGTGGTCTAAAATTAAAAATTGGCACTATGTTCTCTGCCCACTTGAGTATTGCTTCCAAGTTAAACATGTGTCAGGGGAATTATTTTAGGTAAATAGACTCGAGTGTTTGTAGGAGAAAAGAGGAGAAGAAGAAATACATGTTGCACCCAAAATTTATCTGTGCTTTGATTAATACAATAAAATTCCATGCCTTTGTTTTCATGAATAAGATAGAAGTGCTAACTAAAGGTTACACTCGAAGATAAAAAATACACCCAAGTACAACCAAGTACTTGTGGAGGTAGTCAATCTTTGTGTTGTTTCTTCACCTTAGCTAAATTTATTGTCCCTATGCACACTTTCACTCAAACCTCCACTCATGTTGAAGTCTTGATCACTTCGAGTGTCATCTACAACTCCTATTTGGTAATAGTCCAACCACATCTTGTTTTGCCTTCTTTCTTGAATGAAGGTGGCCTAAAGCACAATAAAGAACATACAAGAATCTGTTCACTTGGCTCTCAAGATCTTAACCTACTATCAAGGAGTCTATCCACACTCACTCTCACTTGCAATCCTCCCTTCTCTATGCTTACACTTGCTTAGTCTATGCCTTTTCTCATATACTCTTTACTTGCCTTGCCGATTCCTTATGTGTATGTGCACTTCAATTCACTGCACTTCACACATGTATCCAAGATCTTGTCCTTGGATGTGCTGCCCACTCTCCCACTAGGTGCACACACTTCCCATCTCCTTGTATTCCTTATGGTGCTTCTTCCTTCCTATTGACTTCAAACATCTTCTCATAGACACTCCAACCTATCTTGTTTTGTCCTAAAGAGACCTAAGGAAAGTAGCTTAATTTTTTTTTAAAATTATGAGGGAAACAACATAGGATTTTTTCACTTTACATAAATTTTACACTTTTGGCCTTGAAGTCTACAAATGTGCACATAAGGGAGGGTTTACTTGAACCTTCCAAACTCTCTGAACCCTTCAAAACCTTGTAAAAACCTTTTGAAACATGTAAGTAAATTCAACTGAAGGACAATTATGAGCATACACGTGCACCTATTGATCAACAACCCATTGGCCACATGTGTACCACCTATGCACCTTTTTTCCAACTTAGCACCATGATAGGCTTAACAATATGTAAGTGTCAATTACATCATTTACAAATCCCATAGATAGCTCACCATTGGTAAATCGAGATAAGTGATTAACATATATGTGCATGTTATCTTTATTCATCACCACCTCAAATTCAAATTTCATGAGGAGTAGAAACAACCAAATTTAACCATCTAGTAGCACATGAATTCTTGAATAGGTACAAGAGTGTTTGATGATCTACAAATAATTTGAACTTTTTTGAAAGCAGATAATGTCTTAACTTAATAATGGCATAAACCATACCTTAACCTTCATGTTCAATTTTCATGTGATTCATCTCCACTACATTGCGTTATTTTCTTAAGTAAGAAATAGGGACATAATGGCCTCCATGTTAAATCTTTTCTTGAGTGTTAAGAATGTTTCTTTGAATTATTTTAGCCATTCCAAGCGTGTTAGGAGCCCTTAAAGTAGCTTGTTTATCATGTAATTCATATGTATGAAGTGGTGATATTATCCAAAGTGTCCCATAAAAGCATATACGGATAGCTTGTGCTCAAATGGCACTTAACTTGCAGGGATGATTATGATTTCCCAGATATCAGGTGATCTTTCAACATGTCCATCCATTAATTGTAACTTCATTCTCATGGGCCTAAGAGTACATTTTTCTTGTTTCTTCTAAACCCCATTGGTATCAATTTCTACTCTTGTTCATAGATGTAAGATGGATATAGTAGTGTGCCAACTATATGAGACTAGTAGATAGGTATTTTCTTCATCTCCTTCCTATACTATGCAATCTTGTGTATAAGGATTTTCTTTATGCACAATCAAACTTTAGTTAAAGTGGTCTCATTATTCTCTGCTTCTTGTGGCTTCAATCTATGAGCTAGCTTCTCCCAAAGATGAGGTTGGTTTTGCAGTAGCTCCTCTAATCCGATCATGCTTTTGACCTTCAATCTCTTGAGCTCCTTGACTATTTATTAGTGAGTTTCTTCTCCCATGGTCCTCTGTCTTCTCAATGTTGCTACATTTTTGTGTCCTATATTAGTTTCATATCCTCATAATGATCTTTCATACATTTTGCAACTTGTGAAGGCAGAATTCTTTATCCAAGGTCTTAGAAATGCAAAGACATTGTTTTGACCAATTTGGTTGTATAGGACGTGGTCTCCTCATCTAAAGTTTTATATGGTGATTTGGATTCACTCCGCATGATCCTTCTTTATTTGATTATTGACAAATAATTGGTGAATGGGGTTCATCCTTGTCCAATTTTTTTTCTCTTGAAAATCTCTTCAAAACTCATTACTTATTCCTTATCCTCCTTGGGGATCCTTTTTATCATGAGGCTCGGATGACCAAGGTAAGTGTACTTAGCTTTCTCTACTCGCTCATCTTCTAATACTTCCATTGATTTCTATCCATGCAAGTGATAAAGAGATCTTTCTTTGCATATTTCATTTCTTGAATGATCACAAAATTAGGAATTATTTGTTGAAAGTGTAAAAGTACATAGAGCCATGTCATTCTAATAACTAAACAGATGTCCATGAGCTTGGATTATTGAGGTACTAGGTACGTAGTTTGTATCCTATAAAGAGTGGATTTGTCTCGTGGAGTAGTCACTAACTCCTTTCCCTCTTCAGCATTCAAGTCTTCCACCACTACTTCTTTCATAACATTTGTTTTGTCAATAAACTCACACACCATGTACATAGTGAATTTTTTATCGAGTTAATGGATTTTAATGAGCTTGATGGTAGATTTCTTCTATGAAGAAATTTCACTACATTTTCGCAAGAATATAACATTGCAATTCAATTCATGCAAGCGCACCATCACTTCTAAAGAATTGGTATACATGTATTCTATTATCGTACAATACTTTCCCTTGGTCCTAGGCACAAATCCCTCACTCATTGGTTATCCTTGCATATAATTGAAGCTATTCATAACTTCAAACTCACTATCTACATTTCCACACTTGGAAAAAATAAGTGTACAAGTGGGATTCTGATTCATGATCTCCTTCAGTGAGATGTGGCTTTGTGTTCTCATCTTTTGGCCTAGTCTACAAATTGATCACAAGAGCATAAGTTGCATTTTCCCTTTGTTCACACAATTTTTTAGTTTCTTATTATTATTTAGATCTTCTCAGTGCCTCATTACCAATTTTTTGTTTCCAGCTGCTCATATGATGTGTCAAATGATAAAAAAACTTTGATTTAGCCATAAAACTATACCTAGATTGTTTTTACTTAATTTGAAGTCCTTGAGAGGCATGTAGTGCACTCAGCTAGCCTCAAAAGGCCCACATTTCTTGACCTCCTCTTTCTCATCCCTCGTATTCCCAAATTGAAGCTTTGATCGTATAGAACAAGATGAGAAGATCACAAATATGTAAAAAATTTGACATGAATCATATGAAAAATGGGATTTTCCAAAAAATACTATATTTCTCTTGTGGGAAATCACAATTTCTTAAAAGGGAAGTTATGGTTTTCTTGGAGCAATCACAATTTCTTTGGTTGCTTGAAATGGATTAATATCTCATACATGATCTCCCATTGGCAATTACATTTGCTCTTGATCATCATGATGTTTTTGAGTGCGCACAATTGGGAAATTGTGATGTCTCTTGATCAATCATGATTTATCAGTTATGTGATGTGGAAATCATGATGTCTAATAAAAATTCATGATTTCCCTTTTGTTTATGTCCCCATGGATGATTATGATGGCTTGATTGTGATGGTGATTTCTTATCCATGTGGCCTTTTTGGCATGTATGTCGGCCTGGGAAACTGCAACATCTCAAGGGAGATAATAATTTCTCCCAAGAAATCATGATGTCTTTCCAACATTGTCTCTCTCAAAAGTGCACGTGGAAATTGATTTTTTTATTTTTCTATCTTATATATGTGTTTTATTTTTTTAAGCCCAAATATACATAAAAAAGTAAAATGAAATAAAATAAACATAATTTCTCTAATAACCATGAATCACAACTTGTTTATGCCTAGGTCTCCATGAACACATGTCCAACATGTGAAGAGAGATGGTGGATGCAATCCAAAGATGAGTAGGTGCTTCTACAACCAGCTTCACACCAACCAACTGAGACTTCAGAGTTGAATAGTAGACCTTTTGAGCTTCCTAAATCCACCAAAATATCAGCCAAGTACTTTGGAACATGTATCCCAAAAATTTAAGTCAAGACAGACTAGTTGCGAAATGACTAGCTCCCAAAACTTGCTATTTTTGGACATACACCTGTTGGAAAAACTGAATAGTGCTCTCAAGCTGGTAGGAATTAGATAAATTCCTTTTGGGCATAGCAAGTAGACTTAGCAAGATTCCCAATCCAAGTTAAAACACTTCAAGTGATGGACTGAGCACTGAGAAAAAGATTCATCAATTTCTGGAACATGCCCACCATTCTCGGGGCTCTGCAGAGATAGACTAGTGAGCAGTAAAATGCAGATATCTCCAAAACTATAAATCCAATGACCTTGAAAATTTATATGCAGAAAGAAGACAGTGAGCTATCCAACGCACATTAAAACACTGAAAAAGGTTGCGTAGAACTCGAGATATGACCTTCTGAAGGTACTGCTTTGAGTGAGTATGGCAGAGAACAAAATAGAGAAGTAGATAATGACAAATGTATAGATTCACATATGATTACAACCACATTGGCAATGAATATTTGCACAATGGGAGTAGAATGATAGAGCTATGGAGTGAGCTCTTCAATCTCTACAAAATGACATGAAGTGGTAACGTACAAGGCTTGCTAATCGCTTCTTCCTTCTTGCTCTTTTTATAGCTATTCTTGGAGGGAGTTTTGAATTCGAATTCAAATGGATCCACCTAAAAGTGATCCCCAAAGTTAGGAGATATTCCCTCAGCTCAAAAATTCGTGGTTTTAGGTAGTTAGAGCCATGAACTTGCTTTTACATCATGGATCAGGTAAGCCATCCTTTTCCTTTTTCTTTTTTCAATTACAAGAGATAAAAATGAACTCTTTTACAAGAGGTGTTCACATGAATACACATGTGACTTACATATGATCATAATATCAAGCATATCAAGCATGTAGGCTTGGGTAAAATGCACCAACAGCTTCCCCTCAAGCCTAACATGCTTGGCCTCCAAATAAGTCTTCAATTGTCCTTGATTTCCTGCAAGCCAATCATCAACTTGAATCTACTTAACTTTGTACCATCGAGAGCTTTGGTCAACATGTCTGCACATTGCATATCTGTAGAGACATAGGATAATTGAATATCCTTGCTCATTAGCTTCTCCCTTACATAATGGTAGTGGACTTCAATATGCTTGGTTCTAGCATGGTATACCGGATTAGCTGCTAGATGTAGTGAGCTTGTGTTGTCACCAAAAATGTGAGGTGTTGAAGAATGAAGTCCAAGATCTGTGTACAAAGACTTTAACCACATGATTTCTTGAGTTGCATTAGCCAAACCTCTATATTCGGCTTCGCTAGAAGATAGTGCCATGGTTGGTTGCTTCTTCGATGACCAAGAAATGATTTTTGAACCTGCAAATGATATATACCCGGATGTGCTTCTTCTATCATCTCTAGATCCGGCCCAATCTGCATCTGAGTAGACCTTTAACTCAATATCTAAAGTATATGAATAAAACAAACCTTCATTCATGGTCCCCTTTAGGTACTTGAGGACTCTCTTGGCCGCTTCCATATGTGGTCTTCTCGGCTTATGCATAAACTAACTCAATATGCTAACACTATAGCATATATCCACCCTTGTGAGAGTTGCACCACCTTTGCTAATCTTTGCTTCATGAGTGAAGAGTTGGCCCATGAGTGTGTTGAGGTCAGGTACATGCATATCCATGTATAAATCCATGGCTATTGTGAATGACTCCCACTTATCGTCTGCTTTGATTCCATTCATGATTTGTCTAATGATTTGCTCCTCTTCAATTACCTCTCCAATGCTTCCAAGTTGGTCGGAAACGTCCATCTTTGTGACATAATCAGTCACATTTTGCTTCGGGATTTTCTTCATTGTTGTGAACTCCATCCACAATTGGTTCTTCCTTGCTCGAGTGTTGGAAGAGAAGAAAGAAGAAAGTGCATTCCAGGTCTCTCTTGATGTCTTGCATCCCTTGACATGAGGTAAAAGAAAATCAGAGATTGAGTTTAGAATATAGGACCTTGCAAGTGCATCCTTTGAACACCAATTTGAAAGTCCTTCCACTTCTTCATGTGATGGTTGCCCTTTGTTCCTCATGGTTGGCATTGCTTCATCTCTCGATATGAATCCATATAGATTCCTCCCTTGAAGGTAAGCCTCCATCCTTAGAGACCATGCTGGGTAGTTGTTTCGATCCAATTTGTCAATTGTTGATGGAAATCCATCTCCCATGTTTCTTGACTATGCTCTCATACCACTATGAAGAGAGATGGTGGATGCAATCCAAAGATGAGTAGGTGCTGCTACAACCAGCTTCACACCAGCCAACTGAGACTTCAGAGTTGATCAGTAGACCCTTTGAGATTCCTAAATCCACCAAAATATCAGCCAAGTACTTTGGAACATGCATCCCAAAAGTTTAAGTCAAGACAGACTAGTTGCGAAATGACTAGCTCCCAAAACTTGCTATTTTTGGACATACACTGCTGGAAAAATTGAATAGTGCTCTCAACCTGGTAGGAATTAGATAAATTCATTTTGGGCATATAAAATAGAATTAGCAAGCTTCCCAATCCAAGTTAAAACACTTCAAATGATGGAATGAGCACTGAGAACAAGATTCATCAATTTCTGGAACATGCCCACCATTCTCGGGGCTCTGTAGAGATAGACCAGTGAGCAGTAAAATGCAGATATCTCCAAAACTGTAAATCCAATGACCTTGAAAACTTATATGTAGAAAGAAGATAGTAAGAGCTATCCAAATCACGTTAAAACACTAAAAAAGGTTGCGTACAACTCGAGACATGACCTTCTGAAGGTACTGCTCTAAGTGAGTATGGCAGAGAACAAAACAGAGAAGTAGATAATGACAAATGTATAGATTCACATATGATTATAACCACATTGGCAATGAATGTTTGCACAATGGGAGTAGAATGATAGAGCTATGGAGTAAGCTATTCAATCTCTACAAAATGACATGAAGTGGTCACGTACAAGGCTTGCTAATCGCCTCTTCCTTCTTGCTCTTTTTATAGCTATTCTTGGAGGGAGTTTTGAATTCGAATTCGAATGGCTCCACCTAAAAGTGATCCCCAAAGTTAGGAGATATTCCCTCAGCTCAAAAGTTCATGGTTTAGAGCCATGAACTTGCTTTTACATCATGGATGAGGTAAGCCATCCTTTTACTTTTTCTTTTTTCAATTACAAGAGATAAAAATGAACTCTTTTACAAGAGGTGTTCACATGACTACACATGTGCCTTACAAATTATCATAATATCAAGCATATCAAGCATGTAGGCTCGGGTAAAATGCACCAACACAACAACTATGAAACTTGATGGAAAGGTAGAATTCACCTCAAAAAGCTCTATTTTAATTTCATGGAGATTTTAAAAGAATGTAGAGTGCAATAAAATCAAGAAGATATGCCTTCTCTCTTCTCTCTCTCTATCTTTGTCTCAATCTGAAAATTCACATAAATGAGATGGATTCCTCAGAGATCTAGTATATATGATTGTATCAAAATCAAAATTTGAGTGGTGAAGGCTTGTGGAGCTCTCTAGAGCTTCTCTATCTCTCCAATTCATATCCAAAAGCCTCATTGAGTATTGTCAAAGCTTCCTACACACAAAAATTAATA
The DNA here is from genome assembly GCA_020310875.1 of Ceratopteris richardii. Lineage (NCBI taxonomy): Eukaryota > Viridiplantae > Streptophyta > Polypodiopsida > Polypodiales > Pteridaceae > Ceratopteris > Ceratopteris richardii. The sequence goes on from CM035439.1 coordinate 95,420,922, forward strand.
AAAAACAAAAACATTTAGGTAAATTGTGGGAAAAAGGTCACCTTTGATGGATTTTCTTGAACTTCAAGATTAATTTTGACTTCCATCATTCACCTTTGTACGAGCTCTAAGTAGACTTTTTTTCACTAACGAACATATAGTTCCCTAACAAAGGTGCCAAATATTGTTCTATAGGCCCAAAGACCCAAGAGGAGTACATTTGTCTATAAAAAGTGGTTGAAAAGACAAATATGTAATGTCAATATGGATATCTACCCGATGAGGGTCATGGAGACTAAGAAATAATGTTGAATTCGGTTTGAAGAGAGAAAAAAGAGTAAGTTTTCAGATATGGTACGTTGTAGATGGTTAATAGAGAATATATCATCATCAATGAGAGATAATATCTTTCTTGCATATCCATATTTCTAGCTCAACAAGAGCTACAAATCCTTAGAAATTATAGCAAACAAGCACTCCTATGCATAGAAAAGATGGTTTATGCACAATCAGGAAATGCACTTACCTCGCAGCTTCTTGCATGCATTTAAAGTATTCATGCACATGGCCACATTCCAAGGCCTTTTACATAAGGCACACAATTCTCCTCCATGCCATCACTCATGAAAGTTTTTAGGGGTGGGGGTGGGAGAAATTCAACTTTTATCTAAAGATTTTATATGCATTCTTAGAGACATTGCATAATTTCTAATTCCTAATCTAGCATTGTGAAATTAATTTTCATTCGTACTCTTGGTAGCAACATCAACATGAAGAAAAAACCCTCTCTATCATCAACGAACAAATGCCAAAAGAAGTCACACAAGCTACAAAACATGTTCTCAAAGTGAATTGTGAAGGATTCTTTTAGGTATCCAATTAGTAAATCAAAGTGGAAAAGTGAAAGGTAAATTTCATAGCTGAATTTTTTATAAACAAACACAACATCATACAAATGATGCAAATTATGGATGGGAATGGGATCACAAGAATACTTAGATTTAGTTTTAGCAACCCCAAACTTCAAAAGGTGTTTCCAAGCCATCCAAAATTTCTAGCCTTAAATGATTTCGCTAGGATGCCCAAGCTTTACAATCTTAGGTCACAACAACATGGATAGATGAAAACATTTGTATACCCGAATTCTCAAATTTTCTCTTTTCCACATGTTTCACTGAGATTTTTGTTTCCCATACCTTCAAAGACATAGGATTCTTCAAAAAGCATGCATGTAGCATGTTGTAATTGATGACATCAAAGCCACTCTTATAGCATAGGTTATTGATCAAATAGCTAGTGCACATGAAAAATGGAGCAACAAAAAGGTGTTTCATGGACTCCTTACCCTTACAATGATCTTTTGCATGGACCTAGAAGAATACTAACCAATTGATCTAGATCCTTGTGACCATCAAAATCCTACTAAAAGTATAAACGAAATTACACAAACATAGCTTCGCAGGGGAGACCAAAATTGGTGAGCAATTGATGAAATGATGGGATAACCCTCTTCATTCATACAAGTTGTCTCCCTCTCGACAAGATTTATTCATTGGGAAAGCATACTATCCCTTGAAGTGAAGACACAATGATCATCCATGCAAGAGTGATCGTATTCTTACTCCTTAGTAAGCAAACCACATATGATGCAAGAAAACGTTCATAAATAGCTAGAACAGAGCACCATCATCATAATTGACCAATTGGAAATTGAATACAAAAGAATTTGAGTATAAAGTATCTCTTAATGATGCACTTTGAGTGTTGAAGAAAGAGAAATTGTATAGTTGCTAGAGGAGACCTTACAAAGAGTGCACAATACTATAGAGCAAAGATGATTATAGAAGCAATGGGAAAATGCACGTGTGACACCAATAATCAAATTTGAAGCACAAGATGGTGATCAAGAATCATATAGAGAAGCAACAACCTCTTGAGGAAGTATACAATTTGGACATCTTGATGAAAATATGAAATTATGAGTGGCACTAGAGCTTCAATAGATGGAACACATATAAACATCAACCTTTTCTAGACAAGAAATCACCAAAGAGATTATTCTAGAGGAGCTAGTACAATCACAATCACATCTACCGGTCACAATGTCTAGATAGTTGTAAAAAAAGTGCATGAAGTCATGCCAGAGGAAACCAAAGATATTCCCATGGTTTTTGAATCTTCAAAAATGGAAATCATAGATATTCCCACCCATCATTCTTTCAAACACACAACAAAAAACTCCAAAGAGAACTATCAAAGTCCTTGAATCCATGCTACCTTCACTACTTTTCTATTTCAATGATACAATAGCTATGGGATGATGCAATTGAGTGCACCAAAACTGAAATAGGTATCCAAGGTTACATGTTGAAAGATGAAGTGACCATGATAAGCTAGAAGACATCACCAATGTAGTAGATCCTCCTCCATTGACTTCTAATATTTAGAGTGATATGTTCATTTAATATGAAACATTTTTAGAGGGACATGTTATATGCATGTAATTGCATTGACACAATGAATCATGAAGTATAATGCATTATCCTACACCAAGGTGATATATTTTATGCATAGGTTTGCATTTTCATGAAATTGTTTTTTTTTGGCTTTGAAAGAAATCTATAGTATAAGGGATATTTGCCTGAAAAGCTTCCGTTGTGGAATAAAAAAGGCCAAAAATTTTCAAGATAAAGATCTTGAATATATTGTGTAAGATGCTGGTTTAAACTTATTGTTGAAATGATAATGTCATGGATTTCCTTGAACAATCCATGGAATAATTTCCACTTTACTTATGGCCACTATAGAGGTTGGTATCACTTATATTCTTATCTCTTTTGACTTGATTCTCATATGAAACTTCCTTGTGATCCTTGTCTAAGGAAACAAACCCCATCCTATGTTAAGCATGCCAAAATGTTAGTCAATCAAATAGAGCTAGGAGTCCATGGTGAGAAAAGAACCCCATAGGGACCTCTTCTAACTCAATTCACTTTGTATCCCCAAATTAGGAGATTTCCATGAAGTGTCCCACTTATGATTACCTCTAGAGATAATTTTCATACTTAGGAATATAATTCAAAAATTAAACTACCAATGGAAAACTTGAACGTGGTTATGAAGATACATCTCAAATACATTCATACATGTAAGAATCTCAAATATGATTAGTAGAGAAAAATAGCCCATAAAACCCAAACGTCTTAGGCCTTGTACATGTAGTACATATTAATGTGTATGCCCAACACCTACCAATTTTTTGGTTAGTCCAATTTTTTCTTACTTGCCTGAATGATCAAAGCTACAAAAATATCATTTCTATTTTAAACTTGATGAGTAGAAAAAAAAATATTTCCTCCATTGTATATTCTCTTTCCTTCTAGAGGCTAAATGACAATGAAGTGGCAAAGATGGAAAGATTGTGTAGGAAATTCCTTTGGATTAGGTCAATAGGGGAGGGATGCCTAAAAGCAAGAGGGGTGAAAAAGCTCATATTTAAATGGATGATCAAAGGTTGGAGTAATAATAGAGAATTTTGGCCAAAGTTGATATTCAAAAACTATTGAAGCTTGTTGCTTTATGGAGCTTCCAAATGACATGATCAATCATTCCTATGTCCCCAAAGTATCTAGATTGGTCTTGTCCCTCTAGAAATCTTGAAATAAAATTGAACCATACTACTATCTAGTTCCCTAATATTGCATTAGGAAATTCAATAAGGATACCCCTGCGTTGTGGGATTTGGGGGGTCCCAAAGGCACTAGCGCCTATGGAGACAAAGTAGAAGAGATCAGATACGGTTCAAGGGCATCGTTCCTAGTGACATATAGAAGCATGATGATGATTTCTTTTAATAGAAAATTGGACTTTGGAGGGAGTCAGAGTTTTGCCTTATTCTCACACAAAACGATTTGATCCAAAGGGGATTAAGTAGATAAATGGCAACAAACTAGAAGAAATTCTAATATTCATGAAAATCCCTTCTTTCACCAAAATCTCAACAATAAATGGCATGCAAAATAGTCTTGGATCATATGAGAATTAAAGTCTAAAGAGGTCTAACACTCGATGGTGGAGCACAAGAAAGCACTCCTTCTTTGGAAAATCCTCCACCATGGAGTATGGACCAATGTTAGAGCCTCCAAAATATGTGGTGTCTTGCCATAGTGTGAAAGATTTCACAAGGTGAGAGGAGACATCAGCCACCTCTTCTTCTCCTCTCCAAAAAGCGCCTGAATTTGGAAGGAGTACGAGATATGATCATGTTAGATCAACAAAACAGTTGGAAACAAGCTTTTCTTGGCAAGGCTATTGGCTATTCTTTATTCCCTCTAAAATCTGATAAGAGTTGAAGCCTTTTGAAAAATTTGGAAGGAAATAATCACTATCAACTTTGGAAGGTCTCCCAAAATTATGGTCCATAGAGTTTTCCCTAGACTTCCTTGGTAGAAGAATAAAAAATTTAAGAGTCCCCCCTCTTTAACACCATAGGGTGTTCGTTATAGAGAATAACAAGCTCAAAAGTGAGTTGCTTCCACATGAAAGAGATAAAAATTTCATAAGGCTTCTTTATTTCCACCTACTAAATCTATTGAATCCCTCTTGAAGAGGATGAAAGATCATGGCACCTACTTTGTATCTTCCTCTCTCGTGTATCTTTTACTTTGTTAATATATTTTAAAGTTTTGTTGATAACAAAAGGATATAAGCTCTTATCAAAAGGATATAAGCTCAGTTCAAAATACATCGAATTCAACATTGGATTATTTCCAAATATCTAGTGCACATAAAAAATGGAGCAAGAAATAAGTGATGCATAGACTCCTTTCCCATACAAGGAACTTATCACCTTCTTATAAGAAGATTATACAATTGAACCAAGTCTTTGAAATCATCTAATTTTACTAAAACCTCTCAAGAAGCACTTATCATGGGAGATCGTGTAAGGAGTGATGGCTAATGCATAAGGATGAGAGGTTCTTGGCAAAAAGCTTCCCTAGACCAGCCCAAGTAACTCTAAACAACTTTAATGAACTCCTTAATGTTCCAATATATGAATTTATATCACCATAATACCTTGGAACATCATTCCCAAAATTCTATGTCAAAAGAGATAACTTATGTGTACATAAAAACTTGAGAAAACCTTCTATTTGTGGAAAGAAGGCACATAGTATTTCACTCACAGCTCACAACATGATTGAAGTGGACCCACGACCTTTTGCAAACTTTCAAATGAAGTGTTGAGTGAGCTATATCGAGGTATTTCATGAATTTAGAGAGATTATACTAAGAGCAATGTGCATAAGAAGTCAGGGGGTGATCCCCACTTTTCACGAGGATGAAGATGCATAGACATAGTCACCTTGAATTGTTCATAAGTCAAGATCTACAACTCTAATGACTAAATTTTTTTTTTGACATTCTTTTACTACAATTGATATATTACATCATGAGACCACTCATGCAGAGAGATGACTTAGACAAGTTGATAGAATTCACTCACTGTATTGTAACAATAGACAAAGACCAATGTATCCATGAAAATGAGTTGTAAATGTATTGCTAACTGAGATATTATAAATGAGAGAGTGGAGGACTCCTCAAGCTTTGAAGAAAGTATTTGAACCACTCAAATCATTTTGATGATCAACTTCTATCCCCTGACTAAACTGACTAGTGTATATATCCACTTTGTGTTTGTGATTGTTGTTTTGATCTACCTATAAGTGACGCATAATTTTAGGAGTTTTAAATTCAAATGAGGTTTGTGGTATTTGGCTCTCAATGTGTCCACAAGATTTTCTCCAAATATCATCTTTAGTTTTGACCCATATAACTTATGGCATTAACCTTAGAAAACAAAACTATGCAAGTGTATGTATAAGCTTGTGCCACAAATACTAGGTCAAGTCACAATACATAAATCAAGAAATTAGGATTGCTTTATGCACCAACAACTCTCACTCAAGCCTAAGATCCTTGAGTCTTCAATCCATTGAAATTTTCTGAAGTCCAATCATCACTTTGAATCTATTTATCTTCACTCCATCCAATGCTTTAGTTGTCATATATGCACACTGTTGTTCAGTTGACACATATGTGAGTTCAATTTCTTGTCATTTTATCCCTAACATAATGATAATGTACTTCATTTTTTTTATCCTAGCATGATTAATTGGATTTTTGCGAGGTGTAAGGAACTCATGATATCTCCAAAGATATGAGAAGTGGAAGACTTTACACCCGAATGTGAGTATAATGTCTTAATCCACATGGATTCGTGAGTTGCATTTGCCAAACCTCTATATTCAACTTCAGTAAACGAAAGAGCAGCAGTGGGTAGCTCCTTGGATGAACATGAAATGAGCTTTGCACATGAAAATGTAAGATAACCTGAAGTACTCTTTTTGTCATCTTTTGATCCTGGCCAATCTACATTGAGACTAACTTTATATCTACATCACATGTATATGGATACAATAAACCTTCATTTATGTTCCCTTCATATTTGAGTATTCTTTTAGCTATTTCCATGTGTGAATTTCTAGGACTATGCATTTGAATTGGCTCAAAACACTTCCACTATAGCGAATGTATATCCTAGTGAGTGTTGTGGAATTCAAACTACCCATCAACATTTGATAGATTGTTATATATTCAATTATCTCACCTTCATGAGCACTTAGCTTTGAATTTATCTCCATTGGTGTACTTGGAGCCTTAGCATTTTCCATTTTTAACTTGTCTAGCATGTCTTTGATATATTTCTTTTTGAGTGAGATACATACCTTTCTCTGTGTACACCACTTCTAAACCAAGGGAGTATGTGAGATTCCCTAGGTCACTAATCTTGAATTCCTCCTTCATCTCTAGATTAATCCTCTAGATACCTTCAGTATCATTAATTGTGAATATTATATCATCTACATATACACAAAGGCATATGATTTATTCATGTGTCCTCTTGATAAGGAGTGATGAATTTTCTTTGCTCATAATGAAACCCTTATCTTGCAAATAGGTCACAACCCTATGATTCCAAGCTCTTACATCTTGCTTTACACCATATAGATCTTTCCTTAACCTGCATACATGTTCACAAAAATGTGAGTCCTCAAACACAGGGGATTGATCCATATATACCTCTTCAGATATCCATCCATTCAACAATGCATTCTTCACATCCATTTGATAGGTCTTCCAATTCTGGGTAGTTGCAATGCTCATAAGCACTTTGATTGTTAGCATCTTAGACACAAGTGAGAAGATCTCCTCATATTCAATACCTTAGGTCTGAGCATACCCTTAGCCAGAAGTCTAGATTTGAACATGTTGATGGTTCCATGAGAGTTCATCTTTACTTTATATATCCATCTAGATCCAATTATCTTCATGGTTGGACTCTTGGGTACCAATTCCCAAGTGTGATTCTCTTGCAAGGCTTTGATTTCTTCTTCCATATCATTCATCCACTCTCGTTTCTTCTTAGCCTCATCATAAGATGAGGGCTATTCAAAGTTTAAGTCATGTGCTAAATAGTTAGAATGTTTGGTCACTAGTGATGTATCATAACCATACATCTCTGGATTGTTCTTCTCCCTAGTAGATCTTCTGATGGTTTGTTGAGAGGATTCTACATCATTCCTCAACTTGCCTTTGGAGTCGCATGAATTGATTTCCTTCCTTGGAGTCTTCTGATCATCTTTAAAATCACTTGATGCTTCAAGTGTATTTGTACTCTTACTTGAGAGTGTTGGAAAGTCTTCTTCTAGGTCATATGGTAACTTGATATTTCTACAATCATCTTCAAAGCATGCTTTTTTTCATCAAACACAACATCTTGAATAACTACAAAACCTTTAGGTTTGTATAGTCTATAACCTTTGTGAGTAAGACCATAACCTATAAAGACACATCTCTACCTTAGGATCTAAGTTACCTCTAATCTGAGATGGTATGAGTGCACGCAATGCACCCAAATATCCTACAAAGTTCCAAGCTTGGTCTTCTTCCATTCCAAGCTCCACAAGGGGTCATACCATCCAAGGTTTTTGAGGGTAGCCTTTTTATAAGTATGCGGTAGTGGATACTGCCTCTCCCCACAAATAATTTGGTATCCTTTTTTCATCAACATGGTCATATTCCTCCTCTTTGCTACTCCATTATGTTCAGGTGTGTACATGGTAATAATCTCTCTCTTGATTCCTCCATCTTACAAGTAAGAATCAAATTCATGGGAGAAGTATTCTCCACCTCTATCATATCTTAGTCTTTTTAGGGTTTTATTTGTTTTATTCACCACAAGAGCTACATACTTATTAAAACATGAAAACTTCATCCTTATGCTTCATGAAGTATAGGATATTCCATCAACTACAGTCACCAAACATTTGTGTGGACAAGCTCTAGAAGTTCTCCATGTATGTACCCTTTCTTGATAAATGGTTGCCTATGAAAATTTTCAAATTGATATGCACTACACTTATATATCATGTTGCTTTGAGATATTAGGTATTCAAGCACACCTTGATCTCTATTGATTTTTTGAGGGTGCTTTCTCCAATGTGAGCCAATCTTTTATGTCAAACCTCTAGTTGTGATAGGGTTTGGGTATCATAATTGAACAAAGAAATGTTCTTAGTGTCTTGGAGTTCAAATGTGAACAATCTACCTATTTTTTCTCCTTTTTCTATTCTCTTGAAACCTTGATATGGGTCCTCTACATAGGCTCCATGCTTGGTGAATCTCACTTGCAAACCTTTCTTCAGAATTTGACCTGCACTTACCAGGTCTTTAGTAATACTTGGCACATAGAGAACTTTGCTCAATAGATTCATATTACCATTGGAAGTCTTCACATTCATTATCTTCTCGATAGGGTGTTGTATCATCACCTATCTGGAACTCATGTTTATTCTTTGGATATTCCAAGTCTGAGAGCAAGGTTACATTCCTTGGGACATAATTTGAGTATCAAGAAAATGTAGAACACATGCTCATCAAACTTACCTTCCTTCATTGTCATATTCATAAGTAGAAGGGAATTTTGAGCTTGATCATCTATGCAATTTTTGTAGTCTCTCCTTCCTTTGTATCCTCTTTAATAGTTGTTTTTGTTGTTATATCCATATGAATTTTTATATCTTCCTCTAAGATCTCCATATCCACCTCTGTTGTATCCTCTTCCATATCCACCTATGTTGTATCCTCTTCCTCTCTAATTCCTTGGATTTTTGAAGCAATACTCTATCATGTGATTTGATAGGCCATAAACCTCTACTTGCATAGTTAGCTTGGGAAGTGCTTCCTTCATCATTAGACTGTTTACCTTTTCCCTTGTTATCTTTGCCTTTGCTTTTATTTGTGTTAAGGGAAAAGGATTGTTTAACTTTATGGTTCTCACCATTCTTCATAGGTTTGGCCTCATGAGTCAAGAGTTATCCCATGAGAGTGTTGAAGTCTACCACTTGCATATCCATGTATACATCCATCATAGTGGTGAAAGATTTCGACTTGTAATCACCCTTCATTCCATTGATGAATTTGTCTCACAATCTCCTCTTCATCCATGATTTCTCCAATGCTCCCAAGTTGTTTTGCAATGTCCATCTTACTGACAAAATTAGTCACACTTTGCTTGGGCATCTTCTTGAGTGTTGTGAACTCGATCCACAATTAGTTCTTCCTAGCTTTGGTACTTGAGGAGAAGAATGATTCCAAAGCATTCCATGAATCTTGAGAGGTCTTACAATTCCTAACCTGAGGAATTAATAAATCATATATAGATTTTAGAATATATGAACTTGCCAAAGCATCCTTTGCACACCATGTGTTCAACCTTTCTTGCTCCTCTTGAAATGGTTGACCTTTATTTCTAAGTACAAGCATCAGTTCATTGCTTGAGATTATTGGAGATTGAGGTCTGAAAAAGCACACAAATAGCACAACGAAGAAGAAGAAGAAGAATTTTGGAGCATAACACAACACTAACTGAATTACCAAGTGGATGTACAAAAATAAGAAATTTGACATCTCAAAAGACGCATGAAAATCAACCTTAAATTCAACAATATGCTTCTTATTAAGACCATTTAGCAGCATGTCATCAACCTACACAACAATGACCAAAAGTACATCATCTGCATACTTAACATATAAGGTTCACTCAGCTGGATTGTTCTCAAAACCACATTAGGGGAAAAAATGAACCTTTCATGGGCCTTTTGGATTAAGGAGTGATTAGTGGTGGACAAATTAGAAGAGGGTGGTGGACATATTCTATAGCCTATAAATTACTAGGTTGAAGGGGGAAGAGGGGACAAGATTCACCTATGTTTAGGGTTTACCTCTAGAGAGAGAAAGGAATCTCATAACCACCTTGACCCCAAAAATTCAAAAATTTCAAAAAGTTTTAAAACTCATCATAACACCATTCAATGGCCTCCCAATGACTTTTTAGGATCAAAAGTGATATTTTTGCCTCGTAAACCAAAATTCATGCATGAGCTAACCTAAAAAAAAAGTGACTTTTTTCAAAAATAACTCAAAGTACAACTTTTTCCCTCCTAAACCTCACACTTTCATACGCATGTCCCATAAAGTAATCTCTTTCCAGTAGTTTCTCTCGTTAGGACACCATTGAAGCTCCTATGTTTGGATTTCTTTCTCTATGCATGTTCCTTTGAATCCCTAGAATCACTCCCCTAACTTGAACTCCAATGGAGAAACCTAAATCATATACGCATCCAAAAGATGAGGTTATCACATTAGCATGTCACAATATCAAGGTTGTAGAAGGACACTAGTTAGGAAATGAGTCTAGCAAAGGTGCATGGGTGTACACACAACCCTTTGGTGTTGGCCCTCATCATGCAAGAGATTTTGGAAACTTGGATCTTCATTGGAAAGGGAAGTTATTAGGCTTCAAAAATCTCAAGAACAATGGGATTGTTTCCATTGTACAACATGTTTTTACAATGTCAAGCATGACATTGGAGAACTTAAACAAAATGAGATATCCTATCACTAGTAAGTATTACTCTTTAGTATTGATTGATAAGATGTGTATTTTTTTTGTTGCAGCTGTATTTCCTTCTAACTTGGTGGAGAAGCAACCACCTCATAGTATAACAGATACTTTCTAAGCATTACATGCAGATGTTGGGTGACTAGTCTTTCCACAAGCCCATCCTACTCAGCGTTTACATGAGAGAGTTTTCCTTTACACACATACATATGTTGTACCCTCTTGGTAGGTTAGAGATGATTAAGTTAGATTCTCTTTTTGAGCTCGAGTGGCCCCAACCTGATATATGGTCCTTGACATCTTTGAAGCATAACATGATGATATACAAAACTCTTTGAAATTCACAAGAGTTTCTAGATCTGTAGGATTACATTCGTGTGTTCTTATTCATTGTTTTGTACATCTATTTTAGATATTCATGGTTCTAGAGACTTAAACAATGTTCATGTGTAATGATATCACATATGAGCAAGTGGAGGGTTTACTAGGTCACTACAAGGAATACGGGCGCATAGCGACAGCTAAGGCGACACAATTTCATCGCTATAAAATTGCAAAACGTGTCGCAATGAGCGTCAAGCAGGCACCGTCGATTAAACGACGAGCCAAACAACGTTTTTTTTGACGTGTGGCATGACGGGGTGTGCGACGCTCGCATAGAGTGTCGCTAACATGACGGTTTTAATCAGCATCGCATAAGAGATGCTTTTTACGTCGCATAAGTGACGCTTTTTGTGTCGCATAAGCGACGCTTTTTTGCATCGCACAAGTGATGCTAAAAATGTCACTTATGCAACGTCAACTCTAGTGGTTTTTTCGATGCGTTAGCATCGCTTACACGACGGTCTATTGACGGAAAAAAATTAAAATGTTGGAGGCTCTTCGATCGGCATTTTCATGCATATGATCGGAGAACTCTCCAACATTCGCAATTGCGCTGCGCTTACGAGCTGAAACAAGTATATCCAGAATTGTTGTTTTGCCTAAACTCTCTCTTATTGTCTCCCTCTGTCTCTGTTTCTCTCTTTCTACATCTTTCTCTCTTTGAATTCTCTCTCTCTCTCTCTCTCTCTCTCTTCTTTCTCTCTTTATTGCAGGTTATTCAAGAAGCTAACCAAGCAAAAAGTATGGCTAACTATTGTAAGTACAATTTCTATTCTTTGTATATCATTTAAATTGTGTTATTTTCATTAGATAGCATACTCACACTTATTGATATGCACTTATATACTTATACATGATGAAGATGCACTTTCACACATATACGCATATACACATGCACATACACACACATATATACACACAGATACATGTGCACATACACTTAGACATACACACATATACACATGCATATGCACAAACATTTCTACAACCACAAAAAAAAACTTACATGCATGCATTATTGCATATATATACACACACACACACACACACACATACATACATACATATATATATATATATATATATATATATATATATATATATATATATATATATATATATATATATATATATAGAGAGAGAGAGAGAGAGAGAGAGAGAGAGAGAGAGAGAGAGAGAGACATACACACATTAACATATACGTAAATACATGTATATGCACATCCACATGCATGCAAATTCACATGCATGCACATGGATGCAAATGGAAATGCATCCACATACACATGCATGTTTCATACATTTACACATGCATATACATACATTATACACATATATATACATATATATGCACATACATACACACACATATACACATGCACACACACATGCACATACCTACATATACACATATACATGCACATACACACATATACACATAGAGTTACACATATACATGCACATACATATGCACACACATACACATGCACATGCACATGCACATACTCATACACACATATACACTTACACATGCACATGCACATACATACATATACACACACATACACATGCACATACATACATATACACACACATACATATACACTTACATACACACATATGAATGAATTATATAATTAAAGTATTAAAACACATGCTTTATATAAACAATAATAATAATCAATAGAACAAACCTCTTCGTTACTTAATACCATACACACAATTCAAAACATAACTGAAATGAAAAATATATAGATAATATATATATATATATATATATATATATATATATATATATATATATATATATATATATATATATATATATATATATATATATATATATCAATGTAAATACATATAATCCAATGTCATAATCAACTAGAATCCTAATCATCATCATCATCATGATCATGATCATCATCATCATCATGCTCATCATCATCATCATGATCATCATCATCAGCAGCATCATGATCATCCTGATCATCCTCATCCTCATCGTCATGATCACCTTGTGACGATCGAGATCATCCCTCCAGTGTCTGTCTCTCCACCTCATCCATATCTATCTCTCCATAATACTCCTGTATTACATATAAGAAACAAATAAATAAAACAATTAAACCATTCATAAAAATAAAATAATTATATAAAATTTAATAATACTCACAAAGGCATCAAGATGATCTCGCATATACTCGCTCAAACGCCGATATCCAAAATGTGTAGCATACTCGATCTCATGTTTCATAGGATATCGGCCATAATCCTTTCGCTGCATTGAAACAAATAAAAAAGATTAGTTGCTTGCATTTTAACTAAAATAAAAAATATACTCAGAATAACACATATACTTACAAATGTAGTTACAAAACCATTATGGCCCATTTCGCCTAGGTGCGATGTGTGGCCCGACTCCACTCTCTTTTTTGCAGCAGCCTGTTTATCTAAGAAAAAAAATACATAAATTAAATGTAAAAAATTACTAAAATATATAAAAATTATAAATATAAACTATTAATTTGTGTACCTTCTGCTGAGGAAATGACTCCTGAAGACGTAGCTATCTACGAAAAAACTGCCACATCTCAGGTGGTATGTTAGGTCGCCGCTTATTTTTTTCCACCATACAATATCTCCTGTTAATTTAATCTCAAACAAAAAAAAAATCAGAATACATACACATATATAAACACACATACACATACACATACCCACATACACATATACATGCAAACATATACACATACATATATGTATTCATATACACATATACATAGATATAACATATAACATAAACACACATATACATATCCACATATATACATACACACACATGCATGCATATGCACTCATTCATACAAAATACATGCATTTATCCCACAATAATGTGTAGTTGTGTATATGTGAATATGTGTGTATGTGTAAATGTGTATATGTGAATATGTGTGTATGTGTAAATATGTGTGTATGTGTAAATATGTATATGCGAATTTTTTGTGTATGTAGATAATCAGATGATTAATATCAAATACCATTATTTGTAGATTCTGATCAATCAGATGGAACTCCACCACCGTCTCCTCATCGTGCAATGACTATATACTGTAAGTATATCAAACATTTAATTTTAAATATATTTGATGGATACATAACTTATTTTTTTTTTGTTTCTTATTATGTGCAGATTCTGATCAATTAGAGGGTACTCCACCACCTCCTACCCATGCAAGGACTTCACATGTGTTCTCCGATAGGAATTATGATGAATTTTACTATCAAGAGCATATTATATGTTGGTGTAACTCTTGTTATGGCACGTATCGAAGACCACGATTGGAATGTATTGAACATGAGGCAGAGTATGGTACTTTTGAGTGTGCACCATCACCTAGTCAACGTGATAATGGTTGGGCATGTATTTTTTATATATATTAATGTCATTATTTTATTTAAAAACCATATACAAAATCAAATTACTGTTGATATACAGGAATACTTGCTCGATGATGATGATGATAATTTTTCTCATAATGTTAATATACCTCGTACACGTCATCGACTTGCAATTCATAAATTACAAGGAGAGGTTTCTAGAAATCCTCTACCTCCTGGTTTAGAGACTGAAACGGTTGGAGATTATCCATTGCCAGCTCATGATCGTTCTTTAGTACAAACATATGATAGAAGAAGATTGGAGGATGGAATAGAGGACCACTTCCTTTAGATGGAGAGGTTTTCAACTTTTGGGGTAATTGCTATATGATTGCTCCATCCACTATTACTAATGCTTGTCGTGGTCTCTTTATTGTAGAGGATTTGTATGTGCCTCCGAACTCTGAAGTCACTCTTATGTCATTTTGTGGTCCTATATATGGATGGGGAGATTGGCATCGACTTTCACATTATGTTCAAAGCATGAGTACTTATGGAATATGCTTGAACGCAACATCCCTTACTAGTAGAAGGATTTTACATGCAGAAAATGAAAGATTATATATTGATGGAAGACCTTACACACATGGAAATATAGTAGGTTTGATAAATAGTATTGGAGGGTTACATAATAGTTCAAGGACTAATTGCACATTTGAGGAACATGAAAATAGTCATGAATCACCATATATGAGTAGAGATGTATCAAGATACATAGTTGTCAATGCTATTACTACATTACATGCCGGTGATGAGCTATTAGTGAATTATGGATGGCGTAGACCTCCAAGAGCACCTTTTAGCTAGAGAGAATAAAAATTTTCTATCCATATTTAATAACTTATATACTTAATTTTATATGTAAAGTTTACTTTTTATTCATTTATGGAATACTAATGAATTTTATTTATATGTGTAGATTCCAACATATGATGTTGATGATATTCCTCCACACCATTCACAATTGCCAGTAAGACCTCATTTATCACAAGCTTCTGTGAGGAGGCTACGCAAAAGTAATCATGTGGAATATGCAAGGTTGAAAGATCTATATTCAAAAGACAATAAAGCACAAGATTTGTGTGACAATGATGAAGATGATGGCATAGCAGATTTTATTGAGGATTGGTATCAAAATGACAGTGAGAGCATTGATATTTCTAAAAATGAGAAATATCTTCGAGAGGAATGTCTAAAGCATGTATATGAAGGAAGTCGTTTGACACGACTAAGTGCGAGCTTACTTATTGTCAATCTTCAAAATCATTTTGGATGGAGTAATGTATCTGTTTCGACACTATTAAGGTATAATTTTCAATTTTCTAACTATTTATATATATATATATATATATATATATATATATATATATATATATATATATATATATATATATATATATATATATATATATATATATATATATATATATATACATAAATATATATATATATATAAATACATGCATATATAAACATACACATAATGTACATGAATGCATACACACATATAAACATCCACACACATATAAACATACACACACATATACACACATACACATGTTATGAGAGTAAGGTAAAATTATACATACCTGTATCGAATGAAGATGTTTTGTCGATCTAGCCTTTATAAGTGTCCACCCAACCTTTAGAATCTTCTTGACACATATGTTTCTCCTATTTTAGTTGACCTAATACCTGTTCTGCTAATTATACAAATATTAAATAGCAATTACCAAGGAAGGTATTAAGCCACATGTAAAATGGGAGGAGCAAATTTATCTTGAAGATTTTGAAGGATGGAAAAATAATTTTAAAGGATGGACGAAAAAAAGTGTCCATTCAATGCAGGTTTTTATTCTTACTTTAGATAAGGTAAGAACAAGAACTTGAATTGAATGGACACTTTTTATCCGCGCATCTTTTAAAACTATTAATGCATCTTTCAAAATATTCGCAAAAAATTTGATTGTTTGGATGGCAGGATACGATTGTTTGTTTTGGAGGATATGAAGTATGTACCTTCATTGAATGATTTGTCGATTCTATCATATGTTCAGTTTGAAAGTGTGAGAAGCGGGTTTATAATTGCTATTCAAAGAATTTGGCACTGTTTATAGGCCATACGATGGTGACCTGGATGAATCGCATGCACAGAGGTTACTCAAGATAGAGCAACCTGATTATAATGGACTAGTGCCAGCAGGATTCCTAGGGTATGCAGTAAACCTCTTGCATGTCAATGATGCATGTCTACTCTAGTTATCAATCAATAACTTGAAGCTTCTGAATGGATATCAGATAGTATATTTTTTATTAACTTGAATAACGATGAATCCTACCAGAGAGATGAAATCATGTTCTTTTAAGTCAGAACATGAAGCTCAGGGGTATGCCTAATTATTTTATATATAGCTTTATCTTCGAGGAGCAAATTTTTATCATGTATGTATGCATATGTGTGTGTATTCATGTGTATTATATATATACATATGTTAGTATGCATATATAGGTATTTCATGTATATGTATGTGTTTGCATGTGTGTGATATATGTATACATGTGTTAGTATGCATATGTGTATATATGCATATGCATTTATGTAAAATATTCATGTATTCATGTAATATATGCAAGTGTTTATAATTGTGTACATGTATATATGTATATGTGTCTATGTGTAAAGATGTACATGTAAATATGTATGCGCATATATATATGTTTATGTGTGCATGTAGGCATGTATATGTGATGTGTACATGTATATATGCATGTGTGTCTATGTGTAAATGTGTACATGTAAATATATATGCTTGTATATATATATATATATATATATATATATATATATATATATATATATATATATATATATATATATATATATATATATATATATATATATATATATATATATATATATATATATATATATATATATATATGTGTGTGTGTGTGTGTGTGTGTGTGTGTGTGCATTTAGGCATGTATGTGTGATGCATAATATATCTGCTCCATTTTATATTTATGTATGTGTATCTACATGATGTGTATATATCTTTATATATATTATGATCCTCGTTGATTCGAGTAGCTATATATAGAGGCATAAGGTTGGGAGGAGAGACATCTCTCTAGTAGGATGTCGGAGGAATAGATGCAATGTGTACATATACTTCAAACATATGGCTAAAAGGTTGAATTAGAGTTTTTAAATTAGGGGTTTTAAAACCCTAATATTGAAATTAGTGTTTTTAATTTAGGATTTTTGAAACAGGATTTATTTATTTATGCGTATGGATGTGTTGTGTATGTATGTGTATCTATATGTGCATATGCATGTGTTGTGTGTGTGTGTATATATGCATGTGTATATGTATATATGCATGTAAATATGATTATATGAGTCTATGTGTGTGTACATATGATTATGCATGTGTATGTGTATGTGAGTATGTGTACATGTATGTGAGTATGTGTATGTGTCTATGTGTATTCATTATATGTGTGTAACTGTATGCATGTGTATGTGTGTGTAAAAATGTGCATGTATGTGTGTGTATGTATAAATGTGCATGTATGTGTATATGTGTGTAAATGTGCATGTATGATGTATATGTGTGTGTATGCGTGTATTTGTACCTCTAGTCTCACTCTTTTCTCTCTCTCTCTCTCTCATATACATACATACATACATAAACACACATACTCATATCCACATATATATACATAAAAGCAGTGCATACCGTGCATTATCGCGACGATGAGCCATAAGTGTCCGCATCTCTTTTAGACACCACTTATGCGACCATCTTGTCCCAAACTCTGTCTCAAGTGAACTAAGTACGTATTTTTTATCCCTCTCATCATGCTCACTACAAAAATAAAAAAAATCATGTAAATAAAACATAAGACATTTATTTCAATTTATATGTAAAATTTATACTTACTTCCATGGTAAGTGGACAAGGCGCAAGTAAGAGTCACATAATGCCCGCATTCTTCTCTTGAACTCCAATCCATTCCCTATGTACACAATGTTCCCCTCTGGCTCTATATCACACTCTAGTCCTAAGGTGCCTATGCATGTCCTCATAGGCAACTCTGCTCTGCTATCATGATCTTGAGGTGGTATAGGTGTCCTGAAAATAGATAGATAAAAATAAATAAAAATATGTGTTATAATATCATTAAGAAAGTTTATGAAAAAAAACATACCTATGAGCAGATAGCTATCTTCCTGCATGTGGAGCCGCAGAAGAGCCCTCCTCTGATTGCTGGGTAAGCATCTGGGTCGTATAGTCCAGCTCATCATCAGACATCTCTGAGTAATCACGCATGATGGCCCCTAGAGTATCAGACGGAACTCTTGCTCTCATAAGACTTTTTGTGAGAGTGAGTTTCACCTTTCTCTCTCTACTAGGATCCATAATACCTAACATATACAACAAATGGGTTAGAAATCAATATATATACGTGTACATATGTATGTGTGTATGCATTAAGTATGTGTATGTATGCATGTGTATGTATGTATGTGCATGTATATGTGTGTATGTGTGTATGCATGTGTATGTGTGTGTATGCATCATTATGTGTGTGTATGCATCATTATGTGTGTATGTGTCTATGTGTGTGTGTATATGTGTGTGTATGTGTGTGTGTCTATGTGTATGTATGTGCATCTATGAGTGTGTATGTGTTTATGCGTGTGTATGTGTCTATGTGTGTGTATGTGTATGTGTATGCATGTATGTATGCATATGCATGTGCATTATGTATGCATATGTGTGTGTATGTGTGTGTATGCATTATGTATGCATATGTGTGTGTATGCATTAATCAAGTGTGTATGTATGTGCATGTATGTGTGTGCGTCTATGAGTGTGTATGTGTTTATGTGTGTGTATGTGTCTATGTGTGTATGTGTCTATGTGTGTATGTGTATGTGTCTATGTGTGTATGTGTATGCATGTATGTGTATGCATGTATGTATGCATATGCATGTGCATTATGTATGCATATGTGTGTGTATGCATTATGTATGCATATGTGTGTATGCATTAAGTATGTGTATGTATGCATGTGCATTATGTATGCATATGTGTGTGTATGCATGTAAGTATGTATGTATGCATATGCATTATGTATGTATATGTATGCATGTATGTGTATGTGTGTGTATGTCTCTCTATGTGTGTGTATGTGTGTATGTGTGTATGTGTGTGTGTGCATGTATGTATGTGTGTATGCATGTGTATGTGTGTGTATGCATCATTATGTGTGTATGTGTCTATGTGTGTATATGTGTGTGTGTATGTGTGTGTGTATGTGTGTGTGTATGTGTATATGTGTGCGTCTATGAGCATGTATGTGTTTATGTGTGTGTATGTGTCTATGTGTGTGTTTGTGTCTATGTGTGTATGTGTATGCATGTGTGTGTATGTGTGTGTATGCATTATGTATGCATATGTGTGTGTATGCATTATGCATGTGTATGTATGCATATGCATATGCATATGCATTATGTATGCATATGTATACATGTACGTGTATGTGTGTGTTTGTCTCTCTATGTGTGTGTATGCATATATGTGTGTGTATGTGTATATGTGTTTGTATGTGTGTATGCATGTGTATGTGTGTGTATGCATCATTATGTGTGTATGTGTCTATGTGTGTATGTGTGTGTATATGTGTGTGTATGTGTGTGTGTGTCTATGTGTATGTGTGTGTGTCTGTGAGTGTGTTTGTGTTTATGTTGTGTGTATGTGTCTATGTGTGTATGTGTATGCATGTATGTATGCATATGTGTGTG